>OX030948.1:51925464-52525464 GCA_943735915.1 Pherbina coryleti | reverse complement strand
TTTTGTTTGTTTACCCTTATTTTTTTTTTAAATATTTTGTTTTAGTCTTATTTAATTTTTAATGCGTTAAATATTATTAAATTATAATTCAAAAAGTAAAAACTAAAAACTTGTGTAGTTTTTTTAATACTTTTTTACCTATCATTAAATAATATCGACAACACAGTTCTCTAAAAGCCAAAATGTGTACCAAAAACTGTTTTGTCACAAGAGAAATTTGGCCATTTATTGTCAAATTTCAACTTGATTGAAAGTGTAAACTCTTCAAAGATTAACATTTTATATTCTTACTAAACACAGAAAAACTGATTGACTTTTATTATTATTCACTACTTTGGCAACTTTGGCTTTTGGGTCTGTGTCATTTTTAAAAATATATTTAAATAGAATTTGCTTAATATTGATATAAAACAGAAATCGTAAAAAAAAGAATAAATGAACAAACCAACAACACTAGAAATTATACCGAAACGGAAATAAATTACAAATAAAATACTTAAATATAAAAAAAAAATGTAAATTTTGTTTTAATGTGAATACTCAATTGCCATTATTATTATCAGTTTAATGGGAAAAGAAACTCCAGCTGGATGCAAAAGTTCTTTATTGTAAAATGAGAAGAAGCTACGACGGCAAGCTGAAAAATCCTGGAACAATTAAACAAGAAATGATTTATTTGTTCAAAACTTATTTTATTTCTCAACATAATCTCATCGAATCCTTTCCGAATAATACGATTTTAACAATTTTTCAAAATAGGCGTTTGTACCAACGATGACTTCATCCTTAGAGTTTAACTTCCTTTTTCTTGATTTCTTGAAGTTTGGTAACAGATAAAAGTCGCAGGTAGCAAAATCTGGAGAAAACGGTCCATGACGAATCAATTCGTATCATAAATCACTTCAAATACTTAAGATGCCTCTACACTATATGTTTCAAACATATGACATGTCGAAAATTACAGATGGTTTTTAACTACAGATAGTGTGGAACATATGAAATTGTGGTTTTGACATGTCGTAGATATGTATTTGCATCTGTAAATTTTAGAATTAGAACCTTCTCTAACTTAATGTGTTTTTCATCTGTACAAAATGTCAGTTTGACGGTTCGAACAAGAAGTTCTTTTTGTGGAAATGGAAGAAAAAGGTGATATTTAAGACGTTTTAAGACGTTTAATCAAAAAATTGATTTATAATTAATTTATTTCTAGTTTGAATGGCTTAAGGAAGAAATTTTGGAGCTCATAGAGATATGGCGTGGCTACGAATTTATTAATTGTGTAATTTTTTTGACATGTCATATGTTTGAAATAATGTAGAGGCATCTTTACGAACTTGAGCTCCGGTGCATTGTCCAGTTAGAAAGAATGGTTGATGGTTGAAATCGGATTCGAAACAATCCAACAGCTCGATACCGTGTTTTTTTAAAAACTGTTGCCATGACTTTGTTGGCCCAGAAACGAACTTTGGCCCTTTTATTTTGCTTCGATTCGGCAGAACAAGTCCATTGTTTCGGCTGTTTTTAGGTCTCTGCTGTGGTGTGATCGATCCATGTTCGGTACAAAATCACGAAACGACGTATAAAGTCCTTATTGCTCTTGAACATAGCCAAACACTGCTTTGCAGTTGTTACAAGGTCACGCTTATTGTCAACATACAGCGAATGCGGCATCCATCTGACAGATAGCTTTCTCATATCCAAAAATTTAATGTTCCGGACCCGTTCTGTCAATATGCCCGTAGCCTCAACATTTTCGTGCTTTATAGCCTTATAGCCCAAAAATTATTGTTAAAGGTTGAATTTGAACTGTAAAAAAGTTAAATTTGAAATGGAAAATTTTTTAACTTCAAAGGGTTGAATACATATTATGTCTGAAATGGAAAAAGTTTTTTTTTTAAATGGAAGAGCTTAATTTAACATGTGAAAAAGTTGAATTTGAAATGTAAAAGGTTGTATTTGAAGTTAGAAACCAGTATTTGTGTTCCCATATTTGCGCATACACAAAATACTGAAAAAAATTAAGAATTATAAGAAATTTTGAAAATAAGTTGTGACATTTTGTAGTTTAACTTGATATTATAAAAAAAAGAACTATTTTTTAAGAATATTTGTTCCATTCCTTCAACGGAGGGAAAGGCACATTTAATTCTGCATTGATTTTGCAGAAGTCTCATCTGTGCATAAGAAGCATTTGCATGTCTGATACGAGGTTATATTGTCAAGTCCTCGATAAGTTCTTTCGCAAGAATTTCTTGGGAAGCGAGTAGTTGCATCGCTTAGTACAAAATTTGCCTTCTTAAGTACTTTTAAATTGTTCTCTAAGGAGAAAAATGCTTGCGCTCACAAGTTCGGAGAGGCTTCTTGTCTCAGCTTCTCTTCAGAGCATTTTTTTTTTTGTATTTGTATTGTATTTTTATTGAGGTAATTGTTGACAAATAAGATTTAATCTTTTGAATGCCACATTGACAAATAAAATAACAACAAATAAATAAATAAATATAAATAACAACAATTAGATTAAAAAGTTACAAACAAAATTATTTGAAAATAAAAAAAATAAATCAAGTTAATATTAATGATAATTACAAAATTATGAAAAATAATAATAAAGATTATGTAAATTAAAGAAAACAGGTAGAATCAAAGAAAAGCGAAGAAAGTAGGTAGAAATATTTAGGAGAAGTGCTCATAAACTAAATGCTTAAAGGTTTTACTATTGTAAACAAATTGAATTCTAATGGGTAATGAATTCCAAGATCTAATTGCGCTCACAAAGAACAATTTACTAGAGTTTATGAAATTATATCGAGGTATTAAAATATTGAAGTTTCTGCTTGACCTACAAAAAGAGAGTTTTTCAAACAAGTAACTGGGGCACTGAGTATGAATAATTTTATGCAAAAAAATGCAATTTCTTGCTTCAAGATGATTTAGAAGACCTCGTCCAAGTAATTGTTTTGAGAAGATAGAAATATGGTCAAAACTTTTGAGGCCAAAAACGTAGCGGGCTGCATTGTTATAAGCAACCAGAAGCTTATGCGCCGACCGTGAGTCAAGCTTAGGGTATACTACTTCCGAATAGGTGATTATAGGCAGCAGGAGCTGCACGACTAATTTGCGTCTTACTTCGACGGGCACAAATGTTCCAGTTATCCGAAGGCTGCGTAGCCCATAATACAACTTACTAACGCATGAGTTAATATGATCCTCACATGACAGAGATGAGTTTATAATATAACCGAGGTTGGTAACCTTCCTAACAAATTTAAGCTCAACGCCGTTTAGAAGAACTGAAGGCAAGTCTCGTGTAATTAGTAGATTTTTAGCTATAGGTAAGACAAATGATTTCAAAGGGTTTAAGTTTAGCATATTTACCTTCGCCCACTCAGCTATTTTCTTTAAATCCTCGTTAACCCTAAAACAAAGATCTTCTACTAACCCAATTGGCCTAGACAAATATAGTTGAAGGTCATCCGCATACGCATGCATTTTTACATGATTACACTTGCTGAAAATGTCGTTAGTAAACAATGTAAATAACAGCGGTCCCAGTACTGAGCCTTGGGGTAATCCACTAGTGCTACTTTTTAACTTCGAGACATTTAGCCCAACTTTGACCCTTTGAGACCTATCGAAAAGATAGCTTTTTAGAAGACGTAGAGCAGCATCAGAGAAGCTAAAATTTCGTGCAAGTTTTCTGCATAAAATTGAATGGTTGACTGTGTCAAATGCTTTGGAAAAGTCTAGCAAACAGAGTAATGTTGTTTGCCCCATATCATACGAAACTCTAATATCGTCGAGAATTTTGACAACAGCAGTCGAACAACTGTGACCAGGACGAAAACCGGACTGAAGATTAGACAATAGGCCAAAAGTGCTGATTTGACGAGAGATCTGCTCAGCCATGAGTGACTCACAAACTTTGGACAAGGAAGAGAGCAGACTTATTGGTCGAAAATCACATGGTTGACAAGCGAGCGGTTTTTTTGCAATTGGAACGATGGTCGCAACTTTCCAAATTTTAGGGTAGCATGAAGTGGTGAAACAATGGTTAATAATATGGGTAAGCGGACTGATAACGAAAGGCAGTATGATTTTGATAAATTTCATGGAAATCCCATCTTCTCCAGAAGCATTTGATTTAATTTTTCTAATGCACTGAGCTACATCATTCTCATTTATTGCATTAAAATAAAATTCATTAACAGGTATTACTACATTGTTATCACCAGAGTCGAGTAAATTAGAATTTTCAACTGTAGAATTAGCGACAAAGTAATTGTTAAGCAGATTAGGCTCAATTTTGCAATTTTCAGGGACTTTTTGACATACTCCAATATTCTTTAAATTGTTCCACAGCTGTTTCGCGGGCAGAGAAGGATTCAGCTTAGACAGATAAAACAAGGATTTTGACAGTCTTACAGCAGAGGTAGCGTCATTCCTTGCCTTTTTATGTGTCTCCCAATTTAGAGCAGTAGGATTGCGCTTCCATTTGCAGTAGGTCTTAAAGCGATTTTTTAGGGCTTGTTTCACAGACTGAGTGAACCAGGGACATGCGTTATTAATGATGCGATGCGTGCGTATGGGAACATGCGTGTTGAAAAGACGGTTGATATTGTTTATGAAAAAGTGTAATTTATCATCGAATGAATTTAAAAACCAACAATCCGTCCAGCTTATTGAAGTTAAATCATTAAGTAAGGAAGCATGATCAACAGACCTAAAGTCACGGTACGAAAAACACTTCTCAGTTGTTTCAGAGGCAACAGGAGAAATACAAACATTTAACGTACAAAATAAGAGATCATGATCAGATAAAAACTAGTAAGAAATGATCTTCGACTGGGCCGAAGTATATTCAAAGTCTTAAGCAATCAATAAAATGTTTATCTGTAAAAACGTTTTCGTTATATTTTTAACAGAAAATATTCGCTTTTGTTTTTTGATAAAATGGCTTTGTATGGGAGGAGGGCGTGGTTTTCACCCAATTTGGTTGAATTCCATACACATTGTACACGTTATATATCAAAGTTCATATGCAAATTTTCAAGTCCATACATTAATTTTTGTGGATTTTAGAGAAATTTTACCTTTTTGATAAAGTCACTTTGTATGGGAGGTAGGCGTGGTTTTCATCCAATTAGATTGAATTTCATACTTAGAGTGTATTTTGAACATCAAAACTCATATGCAAAATTTTAAGTCCATATATTCATTTTTGTTGAATTCTAAGGGATTTTACCGTTTTGATAAAGTCACTTTGTATGGGAGGTAGGCGTGGTTTTCATCCGATTTGGCTCATTTACGAACTTGACCTTCATTTTTTAGATAAAAGCTTAAATATAGAATTTCGTGATGATAGCTTTAAAATTACGGCTGTAATCGTGATCACAGACAGACGGACAGACAGACGGACATGGCTAAATCAACTCGGGTGGTGATGCTGATCAAGAATATATATACTTTTCTATACCTACCACGCCTCCTTAGGGGCGTTACAAACGGAGTGACAAAATTAATATACCCCCATTTACGTTTTTTAAACGTGGGGGTATAAAGATAACTGATCAAACAGAAAGACAGATGATGGATCGGATACAGCAAAAATGTCTAATAGGCTCGGAGACACATTTTTCGCAAACCGTGTTGGCATCGTGCTATTGACTACATGTAGACCAACTTCCGACAGGCAGTCAAGAAATCTACTTGTAACATTATCACTGCATAACAAATTGATATTAAAATCGCCACATACAACAAAGTGTTCATAGTCGATAACACTATTGGCCAATGATGTGAACAAGGGCTCAAGACTACAATTACGGCTAGGATTGTACACACAGGATATTAGAACTTTAGTATTATTTCCTACCAGTTCAACATTTAAAAACTCGACCTCAGATTGACATGATATACTGATTATTTTGATATTAAAACAATTTTTGCAGTAAATTGCGACCCCACCTCCTCTCTTATTTATTCTGTCATGACGTAGTAGTTGGTAATTATTAATGTTATAATAAAAGCTATTCACTTCCTCACTGAACCAGGTTTCAGTAACGCATATTACGTCTACAGAAGAGTCCTCAAATACGTGCTTGACGTAGTCCATTTTAAAACCATTCAGACTTCTTGCATTAAAATGCACTATTTTTAAGCCTGATCGTTGCTTACACAAGATATTCACAACAGTTTTTTGATTCCCATTTGCGACAAAATCAGAAGTGCTTGGAACAGACATTAAATACAATTAAAATGAAAAAGTCCCTGAAAGCATTTAGTAGAGACAAAAAATGTATAAAATAAGAGTGCAGCGTTAAGAATAGGTAAAAGATAAAAGATATAGTGAGAAAAGTTAAGGAAATAATAAAATAAAATAAACTTAAACATACGTAGATCAGCTACTCTATTCATCTTCGAAAACAGCATCAGGAGCCGACGAGATTTTAGGGAGTTCAGTTTCATTGTTGATTTTGATGCAATCACCATTCTTAGAGAGCCTGATAAACACAGACCCACTTTTATAAGCATTTGTGAGGCTTACACGGGGTAACACACTAACGATCTCGCTACATGACTTCTTAAGAGTTTCGCGCTAAGTATTTGCGAAGTATTATGGAGGTAGAACATATTTCTTACATATTTACAAAAGCCTTAGCAGTTCTATAGAATATATACTATAGAACTATACTATACTAAACTATATACTAGAACCCTAGAAATATCCAAAATAAAACCTTTTAGGGCCAGTTTTTCAGTGCGGGTTTAAACTCTAGTCAAATTAAACCGAGATTAACTCACCAAAAAGGGACGTTAAAACTCGGTTTAACTAGATATTATTGCATTCGTTTAAGTCGAATTGACTTAATTTATCACATGATGTGTTTTTTTTCGCTTAAGCCGAGTTTAAACGTCCAATTTTGGTGAGTTAACCTCGGTTTAACTTGACTAGAGTTTAAAATCGCACTGAAAAACTGGCCCTTAGAAGTTCAATTGTTAGTTATAACTACCACTTCTCCATTTGAAAATGCTTTGACTCAATGGTTCCTACCAGGGAAGAATAAATTAGGCTAAAAAATTAAAACACTTTTTTACTGCCAGATCATTGCAGCATTTTTGAGAAAGGGATAATGAGCATTTATAAAATTGTAAATGATAAACGGTAAATGGTGGAGATATCATCGACTCGTGATGTCTTCATTTCCACGGACAACCAGGCAGCGATTAAGGTATTTGAATGTCATTCATCACATAAACGATATTCAACTGGTCTGCGAGACATTCCTGAGAACTGAAGAGCTCTACGATAGGGACAGTGAGAACGATGATGCTGGACAAGGAAACCTAAGACGTGCTACTTACAAGCTGGTTCTTGAATATAATTCCATAAACATACTCTAGGTGGAATTACAGCCTGGAACAACACATGACATAGTTTAAATGAAAAATGCACAGAGAATCATACACTTATGGCTAGGAGAGATCTTGCTAATAGGAGTTATAACTGGACATAGTAATCTAGGAAGGCATGCCGTCCATATGCGTAATTTATGGCATTGATTTTTGTGGGAGCTGTAGAGAGAATAGCATTATAAGCGGAGGCGTCTTAATACATTTACGGATTTCGAGAGCATAAAGTCGAAATCATCCTAAGGTATATTGACAGCACTACCTCGTTTCCTTGGAATTAATTGTAAGTTGTGCCATGGATTCATGTGGTCGGATCGCAAAAGACCAATCATCTGGTCTAAGTAACTGGTCTTGTGGTCATCGGCTTGAGCACATATCAGAAGATAACTATGGTAACTTACGAAATTTAATAAAGTAAAGGGAGTTTTTAAATCTGCTGCAGTTGGTCTTTTAGGGATATCTGACGTCCGTGTTGACAGGTCGACGCCATTTTTGTTTTTTTAGTTATTTAGAAAAATTTCGCAATCGAAATCGCAGATTGAACATCGAAAATGACCCTGATTTTCGTCAAAAAGATGACGAGGTTCTTTCGGACGAGGCTTATAGTCAAAAAACATCACCAGGAGTTATTTTTTCAAAAACTAGGTTCTTAACGCCTAAGTCTTCCTGACGCCTATATGCTAGTCCAACTAATCTCCAAGGATGACTTCATCTCACGGTATGTTACATGTTAGCCTGCTTCCAACATATCACGCACAGTATCAATGTTTTCTGTCAAAACAGCCTTTCTGGGAAGGGCTGTCTTACATGCGCAGGGCTCTACTTCATTACAAAAAGTAGACCTAAATTAATCGATGCATTCTTTTTTAGTCAATCTACCTCGGAAATCGTAAAAAATCATCACCCGAAAATGTTCATGTGTTAAATTATTTTTTTTGCTGAAAAGCAATTTTCGAACCGATTTAAATAACACAATAAGCGAACATACACCAAAACATTTCCAGTACGTTTATGCTAGAAAATGTCAAATTTTCGAATGGAACTGTCAAAATTCACCAGGCAATGCTTAGTGTTGCTAAGGCGCAAGACTTAAAAGGCAGCCCTTTATTAGCTGGGATATAAAGAGTGATTTTTTAAGTGCCTGATAACTTTTTTTTTAAAAAAAACGCATAAAATTTGCAAAATCTCATCGGTTCTTTATTTGAAACGTTAGATTGGTCCATGACATTTACTTTTTGAAGATAATTTCATTTAAATGTTGACCGCGGCTGCGTCTTAGGTGGTCCATTCGGAAAGTCCAATTTTGGGCAACTTTTTCGAGCATTTCGGCCGGAATAGCCCGAATTTCTTCGGATATGTTGTCTTCCAAAGCTGGAATAGTTGCTGGCTTATTTCTGTAGACTTTAGACTTGACGTAGCCCCACAAAAAATAGTCTAAAGGCGTCAAATCGCATGATCTTGGTGGCCAACTTACCGGTCCATTTCTTGAGATTAATTGTTCTCCGAAGTTTTCCCTCAAAATGGCCATAGAATCGCGAGATGTGTGGCATGTAGCGCCATCTTGTTGAAACCACATGTCAACCAAGTTCAGTTCTTCCATTTTTGGCAACAAAAAGTTTGTTAGCATCGAACGATAGCGATCACCATTCACCGTAACGTTGCGTCCAACAGCATCTTTGAAAAAATACGGTCCAATGATTCCACCAGCGTACAAACCACACCAAACAGTGCATTTTTCGGGATGCATGGCCAGTTCTTGAACGGCTTCTGGTTGCTCTTCACTCCAAATGCGGCAATTTTGCTTATTTACGTAGCCATTCAACCAGAAATGAGCCTCATCGCTGAACAAAATTTGTCGATAAAAAAGCGGATTTTCTGCCAACTTTTCTAGGGTCAACCGCGGTCAACATTTAAATGAAATTATCTTCAAAAAGTAAATGTCATGGACCAATCTAACGTTTCAAATAAAGAACCGATGAGATTTTGCAAATTTTATGCGTTTTTTTTAAAAAAAAAGTTATCAGGCACTTAAAAAATCACTCTTTACTATACATTTCTCAGTACTTCTAAAAGGGTAAAATGACTAGGACAGGAAGGAACATTAAGTCTCAGCGTCTACTATTATGTCCAACTTCTATTTAAGTCAATAACAAGTCCTTGTTGCGTTAAACTTGGTCTATTTTGAAATATCAAAAAAAGAAAAACATTTATACTTCATATTTAACAATTTTATTTCCATTGTGCTTAATACTTAAATGTACACATTATGTTTATTTTTTTTTTCTTATTTTCGTAATATAATTCACAATATTTAGGATAGAAGAAATTATCGACACGCTTTTAGCTTAAATTTAACTTTAATAGCCGTTCGGTATAATATTTATAATTAAAGATGGAGCACTTAAAGAGTATCCATATTAAGAAAATGTATCTAGTTATGATATATATTTTGGTAAGTATACATTTTTTTCTCGGTAGTAGTTAATCGCTTTTCGATCATTTTTATTTCTTGTATAGACACGGGTATGAAGTTTATAAAGTGACTTTTTATATAAATTTTAATATTATTATATAAATACGAGTATGTGGGCAAAAAGGCGTAGAATGACCACTTTTATTCAACTTCCATTGAGATTTTTTTATTATAATCTATATTTATGCGTTTATAAAGTTCATGTAAGTATAAATTTCTTTAAATAGGTTTGTGTTCAATGTGAAAAGAAGTCTGCTAATCTTGTTCTGAAGAAGATGCAAATTTTATAAAAAAAAAGTCTTAATGAATATATGAGTGAAAAATTTCCAATTTTTATAATTTTACGTCAATTTAGGATTGTTATTCATCATATCTTTACATAAAGCCATAGAACTATTTTAAACTTAATTTAAAGAGTGGACTCTTAAGGTAATGTGTACTTTCTCCTAAGAAAGATTGTACTCTTTCCTAAGGAAGAGTGAACTCTTTCCAGAGGTAACGTGACCTTTATCCTTGAAATCGATTCGATTTTTGAAAATGTAGATAATTTCTCTTGATGTAGTTTTCTTCAATCTTTAAGAAAGTAGGCAACGAGGTCTCATTTCGATAAGGAACCCTAAAAACCATTAGAGGTTTAATTTTTCGATAAGGATTGAAATAAGGGTTATTTTTTTTTCTTTTTGCTTTTTCAGTGTACATTTTTCGACACCTCACGCCAGTGATGTGATTCTGATTTAGTAAAAAATCCCGATCACATCCCGATTTAGACCTGTTTATCCCACCAAAATGACACGAAAAACCCACAAAAAATCCCACCCAAATCTTTATACCAATAACGATTTTTTATGCAATTTTTGAAAAGAAATAAGGATGCCCACCTACTGAACAGGCCCACATACTACTGAACACTGCGAGTTCTGACGTCTGTATGATGCTCCAATGTGTAAAGTTTCGCAGTAACATCTCATTGAATGTTCACTTTTGATAAATCATTGAGATGAATGCGCGTACTGCTTTAGCCCCACGGCCGTTGAGAAATAAAATATTCGAATAAAACGAAGCTGAGCAAATATAGTTCATCTCTATCTAGTGAATTTCAGAGTGTTTCTTGTCGATAAAAAAGGTGAATATGAGTAGAATTCTATATTTAATGTTTATTTTTCAAAATTCGACGAGCAATCGAATAATATTGAGAAATGGAAAAAAATATTTCACGTCATGTCATGATGGCGTGCCTGCCCACCTACTGAACAAACGTTGGCCCACCTTCCGAACAGATTTCCAGTAAAAAGTTGTCATTTATAGGATTGAAAATAGTGTTAGGAATTAGTAAAAATAGTTTTCGTGAATCGATAAAATTTTAGAATGCCGTCGCCTTAAAAAAGTGAAAAGAAGAACGAATATAAATTCTCTATTTTTTAAAGTTCAGTGAGTCATTGTAAATTATTGATAGAATAAACTTTTTATGAACTCTCAAAAATTAGTGTTTTTACTTCATTTTCTAATTTTTTTCAACGATGTGTTTAAGATGTTCAGTAGCTGGGCCGATTGTTTTCAGCGGTCGATTTCGAAACGTTTGTTAGATAGACTGCTAAAACTATATTTTTTGAAAATTTTAAATTCTGATTAAAATTCTTGTTAGTTATTGAACTTAGCTTCCAAATGAAACCAAGAGCTCTGAAAAATTATGTTTTAAGCCAAAGGTATAGCCTCTAAACAAAACGTGTTTGGTAGGTGGGCATCCTCCCCTACATTTTTTAACATTGTAATAATTTTATAGTTTAATAATGTACATTATAAAGTTCTTCAATAAATATAACAAATTTTCCACAGAAAAAAAAAATACGTAAAGTTAAACACTGCGTTTTTTATAAAAACTCTCTTAAGTGCATGAAGTAATCGTAAATTTCTTTCGTTGCATGAAAATTAAACTGCAACAAAAGTTTTGTTTTTAAATGAGGATCTTGTTTTCATTTACTGTAATCCTCTTGAATATATGTACATATCCCTTTATTACATATTTAGAATCAATGAAACACCAATTAAACGAAAAATTTTGAAAGATTACAAATAAGTGATACCAACCAGTTTTGCTAAGAATTTACACTTTAAAAAATTATGACACAGTAGAAAATCCCACCTAAGCATCCGAAATCCCACACGTTCTCAAATAGGCCAAATATCCCTAAATGAGCCCGAAATCCCACCAAATCACATCACTGCCTCACGCATGATTCGTTACATGTGGCAAAGCCCAGTAAGGCTTGCCATTTTACCATCAATAGAGTAATAAACAAACAGCGCTACAATACAGCTGGTGCAAGAACTGAAGCCGGGTGACTTACCATAACGTCGTTTGTTCGGTGAATGGGCCTTAGAAAAGTGGGATGAAGATCCACTTTTTATTGAAAAATTGTCTTCAGTGGCGAAGCTCATTTTTGTCTCAATGGGTACGTCAACAAACAGAATTGCCTAATTTGGTCTGAAGAGTAGCCAGAGGCAGTTCAAGAACTACCAATACACCCAGATGAATGCACTTATTGTGCGGTTTGTGGGCCGGCGGCATCATTGGACAGTTCTTTTTTATAATGAAAATCGCAACATTACAGTCAATGGAGCAAGATACCGTGCGATGATTACCGACTTTTTTGCCCAAAATGGAAGAATTGGAATTGGTTGACATGTGGTTTCAACAAGATGGTGCCACATGCCACACGGCACGCGATACTATGAACCTATTGAGAGGTGAGTTTGGTGAGCAATAAAATCTCACGTTTTGGAGAAGTCCAATGGCCACCAAGGTCATGTGATTTCACCCCAAAAGACTATTTTTTGCGGGGCTACGTGAACTCTCGCACGCAGGGACAAGCCAGCCACAATTGCAGCCCTGGAAGAAACCATTACAGATGCTATTGATGAGATACCGGTCGAAATTCTGGAGAAAGTATGCCAAAATTGCAGCTCACGGATGGACCAAATCAGGCGTAGCCGCAGGTAACATTTACATGAAAAAGACTTTGAAAAGTAAATGGTAGACTTTGATTTATCGCTCCAAATAAATATTTCATTCAGTATTGCAAATTTTCTGTTTTTTTTATTCAATTTACAAAAACCAAACACTAAAAAAATCACCTTTTATAAAGGGTGGTTAAATTTTAAGGACCGATGTTGAATGTGAACCACACCTAAACGTCAAGTTTTTTTCTGCGTTTCATTTGAAATTTCTCAATTTCTGACTAACTCAATTTGAACTATGGAAAGATACACAAAGAGCAACGGTCATAATGATGGCAAGAAATGGCAACAGTGGATGATCAATTTTCGCAGGTTCTATGCACATTAATGGCATAGAACCTCACTTATGCCTCAGCGTCATCGAAAATTTGGACCATCGGATGGAGGTGTACCGCCGATGTCGCGGCGGTCATTTGGCCGATATTTTGTTCCATACGTAATTGAACCGTACCAATATTATCATAATAAAAAGAAATGACAATAATTTCCTAAATAATTTGTGTTTTATTCAAAATCAACATCGGCCCTTAAAATTTAACCACCCTTTAATACGGTGGTCAGATCTTGCAACTTGAATATCATTTGTGCTCAGTTGGGTTTGCTATTTTATTGTATTTATAATAGGGCTTTCACGATTCAGTGCATTTGGCTGTGCATTTGAGCATGAGCAAAAAATCCATGCTTACAATGACAATCCATGCTTACAATGTACATACAATGAGAAAAAAAGCATGGATTTTTTGCTCATGCTCAAATGCACAGACAAATGCACTAAATTGTGAAAACGCCTAATGATTAGACCAATGCCAGAACAACGCTTGCAAATTGTGCAAATTTTTTTTTTAATTCGTGGTTCAGTTCCGGAATGTTACCATGCACTACGTCTATGGAAGTTCCAGAAGTACACGACCTAACAAAAACAAAAAGAAAAACACAAAAATTTGGGAACAAATATCTTTATATTTCTACACTATCTTTTTTTATCACGTTACACTTTGCCCAGGGATGTTCAATTTTTAATGAAAACCATCGAGCTCCTTAAAATTACCACCAACCGCAGACTTTAACTCTTCATTGTTGGTAAATCTTTTACCACCGACCCATTTTTTCAACTTTGGAAACATAAAATAATTCGAGGGGGCTAAATCTGGCGAATAGGGGCGAGAGGAAGCAATTCAAACATTAACTCATTGATTTTGGCCATCGCAAAAACGGAAATGTGAACTGTTGCATTGTCTTGATGAAATAAAACTTTCTTTTTCGACAAATGCGGCCGTTTTTCTTGACTTCGTCACTCAAACGCTGCAATAATAATTATAATAATTGTCGTTGATTGTTCTTCCTTTCTAAAGATAAATAATGAAAATTATCCCACGCGCATCCCAAAATACTGACTCCACGAACTTGCCTTCAGATTGAACTGTCTTCGCTTACTTTTGAAACTATTCTCCCATTTAAGTTCATTGTTTAGACTGTTCCTTCGTGCGATGTACAGCACTTTTTGAAATGCCTATTATGTCTATTCCTCGCGCACTTTCGGACGACGATCATCCAATACCATTTTGAGAATTTTCTTCACTATTTCTGACGCGATGATCGACCAATGCGATATTCGTCTTGACAGTTTGTACCGCCTAGTTTAAACTCTGCCACCCAATATTTTACTGTTGTAAAAGAAGGAACAGAACCCTCCAGAGTAGAATCTAGCTTCGCTTTGATATTGATTGGTCTGAAACCTAAATTTTATCCGAACTTTTTTCAGAATTTCTGAAATTCACTTTCTAAATTTTAAATGACTGTCCGAAATTTTATTGATCTTTGCTTAATTCAGTTGATAAATTACATTTTTTGAATTATACGAGAGTGGCTATTCAAATTTCTGAACTAATAATAAAAAAAAATATTTATGCTCGAAATTGGTTTTATTCAGCCCTATTTTGAATAAAATTTCGCCGGAATTAAAAAAGTGAATTTTCGTATTTTTAGCAATGTTCACTGAACTTTTGAAAAATTTGAGCACAAATATTTGCATTCATCGCCAATTTTTAAGATCACCAGAAAAAAATCTTTAAAATCATCACCTGTCTAAAAAATGAAAATTCCCTATTTCAATTCCGGTGGAAATTTTATTCATGATGGGGCTGATGGTTTTTCAAAATATTCTCCATGAAGATCAATCAATACACTTTTGTATGCGTTTGAACCAATTTTTGGAAACATTTTTACCACTTCGATTGACGTAACAACGATAGAAACGTTTTGAATGCACCGCTTTTTCGGGTGTCGATAATTGTTGAAAAAGAATTTTTTTTTTTATTTCCGTGAATAAATAAAAAATTCATTGGGTTCCAGGGCTGTAGAACGGACTACACATTAATTCGATTTTTTGGCTGGTCAAAAAGGTCCATGAACAGATGTGTGAGAGCTTGCATTATCATGATGCACAATAGTTCGCCTCTTTTTCGACTTCATGGAATTTCACCGATGAATTGTTGCAAACAAATAGCCGTGTACCATTCATTATTGACCGTCCTACGTTATTCTTGCGCCACAGCCACCACATGACCGGTAATGCCGAATACACATGCAACCATTGCTTCAATGTGCTTCTTCCACGTCTTCGTTTTGGAAGATCCATACATTCAGTCGATGCTGTTTTGTTTCAGGATCATATGCCATGATACGTATGCCGCGGACACGTATGCAGCGATCGATTCGTTGGACCCAATTTTCGATGACTCGGCCACACATTTCGGCAGAAACGGCCATTATTTCGCCTTCAATGTTGGCCCTGAGCTCTTCGAACGTCGTCGGCTTGTTGGCATAGACCAATGACTTGACGTAGCACCAAAGAAAATAGTCTAGAGGCGTTAAATCGCACGAACGAGGCGGCCAATCGACTGGCCCATTTCTCGAGATAACACGCTCATCAAAATTACTCTTCAATAAATCGATTGTAACGTATGCTGTGTGGCTTGTGGAACCGTCCTGTTGCAACCACATTTCGTCGAAGTCCATATCTTCCAATTCGGGCCAAAAATAATCGGTACTCATGGCGCGATAACGATGGCCATTCACAGTAACGTTACGATCGTTATCTTCGACGAAAAAATATGGTCCAATGACGCCACCAGCATGCAAACTGCACCAAACAGATATTTTTTGTGGATAAAGTGGTGATTCATGAAGCACATGTGGATTTTCACTCGACCGCCGATAACACATGGTCCAATAAGTCCCGAGACTACCTTCTAGGTGGCACCTCTAACGAAATATCGATAAATATTTCGATAGTTTCAACATTCAAACAATACGTGTAAAAATTTCATAACAATCTAACGTTTAGTTCAGAAGTTGCAGTGATTTAAGTGACGCTACTGTTGATATTTTCAAAATAATGGATTCAAAGCAATTCCGTGTGTTGATTTATCACCGTTTTATGATGGGACAAAATACCATCCAAGCTGAGCAATGGCTTCGAAAGTGTTATTCGGACTCTGCTCCGTCAAAAGCAACAATTTGCCGATGGTATGCCGAGTTTAAACTTGGTCGCACAGACACAAATGATGCTGAACGTTCAGGACCCAAATGAGGCAGTTGTTCCCAAAAACATAAAAAAGTACACAAAATGGTATTGGCCGACCGTAAAGTGAAGGTGCGCAAGCTAGCTGAGGCTCTGAAGATATCGAAAGGCAGTGTGGGAACAATATTACAAGAACATTTGTCGATGAGAAAGCTGCAGCGTTTTCTTACACCGGACCAAAAACAACAACTTGTCGATGATTCGGAGAGCTGTTTGGTACTGTTTACAAAGAATAAACATAAATTTTTCCGTCGGTATGAGACAATGGATGAAACATGGATCCACCATTACACACCAGAATCAAAACGGTCGTCAGATGAGTGGAGAGCAACCGATGAAAGCAGGCCAAAGCGATCAAAAACACAACAATCGGCTGGAAAGGTTATGGGATCTGTATTTTGTTCATCGGCTTTATCGAAAAGCGTTTGAGGATGAAATCGCGAAAAATCTGCCCCATTTGAAGAAGAAAAAAATTCTTTTTCATCAAGACAATGCACCGTGTCACAAATCGATGAAAACGATGGCGAAATTCCACAAATTGGACTTCGAATTGCTTCCTCCTCCATCGTTTTCGCCAGATTTGGCCCCCAGCGACTATTGGCTTTTTGCTGACCTCAAAAAAATACTTGCCGGCAAGAGATTTGGCTCAAATGAAGAGGTGGCTGAAACTGAAGCGTATTTTGAGGCGAAGCACAAATCGTTCTACAAAACCGGTATTGAAAAGTTAGAAAAGCGGTTGATTGAATGTATTGCTCTTGAAGGAACCTATGTTGATGAATAAAGAAGAATATTTACAAAAAGAAGTGTTTTTATTACTAAGTCTCGGGACTAATCGGACCATGTGTTATCTTATTGATGCTTATTAAACTAATACTCAAAGATGCTTTTCCGAGATGCCAAGATGAATATTTGAAGTTACTTTAAACAACAGATTTTGCGCTCAAATGGCAAAAATGTTCTGAACGAGGATATATTTAACAATGTGAAGTTTCCAATAGAATGTGAAATGGTAAGTGTTGCCACTTACTGTTGTCAAGGGCAGAAATTTAAATAGCAAACCTAGTTTCTGCTTTAATTTCACTAAATCGATTAGAGAAACGAAATTACTTTTTGAAACTATAACTTTTAATAGGCGCTTTTGTTTTCGGTTATAAAATCACTTCAACATGCAAATTGTAAAATAATTCACGATTAAACAATAAAATTTGGAGCACTTCCTAAAGCGTCGATGAAAATCCAATTGCGACGATGAGGCATAAAGTAGATAACAGTTAAACAAGAAATTAATGATGAAATAAAATATTGTTTATTTTAGTGTTTATTTATTTAAAATATAATTTAGTGTACATATAAAAAAAAATTAAAACATAAAAAGCAGCAAAATTCACATGATTAATGGATAGCAGTGAATTTTCGAGTATTACGCTAAACCATTATTTTAAGATTTTTCATAACATTGACATTGCATAACATAAATTAAAAAAAGAGGCATAAAAAGTAAAAAAAAAACAAATGCTTAAATAACCAATCTTTGCAAATTAAAGCAATTCAGTTGCACGCACTTTTTCTTTTTTGTTTGTTCTGGGTTAATTGCAAGTTGTTTAAAAATACAACGATTTTAAGGATGAAACCAGATGAGATGCTTACAAATAATGATTGAATAAAAACTAAGCTAGATTTAAAATTAAATATATATTTAATTTTTTTTTTTTTATCGCATATCTTAAAATTTTTGTAATTTTTTTAAAGCATTTCCTTTATATAACTAATTGAAGCTTAATTTTCCTTGTTCATAAATTTCGCTTAATTAATGTTTAATAAATTTCTTTACATAACTAATTAATTGTTGTTTTGTTTTGTTTTTTCTTTTTGTGGTTGTTTAGTTATTTTGTTTCTTTTGTTGCTTGCTCAAAGAAAAAAAGAAAAAAAATGGACTAATTATTTTGTTATTTTATGTAAAATTCTTTTTAGTTGAACGTTTTCGAACGCTGCCAGCAAATAATGGCGACGTCTATAATTGCGACCGACCTCTAGGTACGCTTGAGCCCAACGTACGGGCTAAGGTTTGAGGATCAGGAGGATGATGACGTCATGCTGCTGCTTCATAAGAAAGGATTATTCGAATTTAATGAGCCGCCGGTTGCCTGCAGAGTGAAAGGGAAAAAAAGAATTGATGAAATGCAAATGAAAACAATAACAAAAAATATGAGAGATACTCACTGCAAATGGATTATTGAATGCAGCACCGCCAGCTGTTGCAGCGATTTGCTGCTGCATGGAGCCAAAACCAAAACCGCAGCCATTCGGGCCGCTGGACGGAGCAGGCGTAGGAAACATTGTAGCCGTGGTGGCAGCTGCGCTGAATCCGTTGTTGTAACTGAAGTAAGCTGGCTGCTGCTGTTGCTGATGTGTCAACTGTTGTTGTTGTTGCTGCTGTTGCTGCTGAAAACCATTTGTCAAAATGCTGCCATTAGCTCCATTCACTAATGTTGCCATTTGACCAAAGAGATTCTGTTGCAGTTGTTGCTGTTGTTGTTGTTGTTGTTGCTGTGCTTGAAAAGGATTCACTATTGCTGCGTTTTGTTGCTGCTGTTGTTGCAGTTGTTGCTGCTGCTGTTTGAATGGATTTACATTTGCGCTTGCATTGTTGTCTATAATAAAGAAATAAGACATTAAAAATAAGGTTTTATCGTTTCAAAGATTGCTCATATCTCCATGCTTACTGTTTCCAAATGCATCGACAGCATTTGTGGCGCCCACACTTGCTGTCGCTGCTGCCACCGCTTTGCTTTCGCGCAGTTGCTCATCCAAATCTTTAAGTGCTGCATAGCGATCTTCAGCGGGCAATGAGCTTTTATTGTTGTTCTTATTATTGTTGTTGTTGTTGTTGTTATTGAAAGCATTGGCACTCGTCGCTGCATGCTTGCTAAAGCCGTTCGTCATTGGCAGGCCTGCAAGTGGAAAATAAAAATTAATAAAAATATTTTTTAATCTGATTATTCAAGCAATCAACTCAGAAATGCGCTTGAAAATTAATTTGCTTCTGAACAATAATTATTTTTTTTTTTTTTTCATAGCAAATAGAAATTGCGAATAACTTTGCAGTGTGGCGTAGGAGTAAATAAGCTAAAATATATTAATTAAGCTTTTTTAAAGGCAGCCAAAGATAACAGTTTTTAATAAGCTATGGCAAAAAACGAAAAAAAAAATTTTCATGGAAAAATTAAAAAGATTGTGAGAAAAAATTAAACACTTTTAGGTGTCTGATAACAACCAGCGGAATATAACAACTTTATAAAAATTTATTTCGTCATTCGAAATGATTCAACGTATTCCAAATTATTCACAACCGTTACTCACTAAATCGATTCTTTTCAAGTGTATCAACAAGAGGTGTAGGGTTCAAGACTGGCTGATGGACTGGTTTTGTGCAAGAAGCAAAGATACCGAAACAACTTTGTCCCGGACGTTCGACCGAAAAGCTCGACGCAGTGAATGAAAGTGTTGAAAACAACCCAAGCGCCTCAATTAGTCATCTTGCTGAAGAACTCGAATTCTCCACCTCCACACTGCAGCGAATATTGGTGAAAGATGTGGTCCTTCCGTATGCGTTCAGGGTCCAATTGACTCAAAACTACAGGCGGTGGTCTACCAGCATCGCCGTCTGTTCTCTGATTAGGTTTTGGAAGACATGAATGGTGCCGGTGATTTTTGCAAAAAAATCGTGTTTTCTGATGAAGCTCATTTTCACATTGGCGGCTACGATAAATTACTAAATTAGGTCATTTGGGGATCCGAAAACCTGCGAGTGAATCAAGAAATGTCAATGCACTTGCAACGAATGACTGTTTGGTGCGGATTGGGGGCCGTAGGCGTCATGGGGCAGAACTTTTTGAAAATAACAATGAAAGAGTCGTTACAGTCAAAGGGAGTGCTCTACAGATAAACAATTGAGATCGGAAAAGGATTCTACGGACGCAGAAGACCCTTTTCTTATACATGTTGTGCTTATCCTTATCCTTAATAGGATGTGATGCTACGTGTCATACAAATCAAAAACCAAAGATACAGTACTTTCGACTATGTCGTAACACAAGACGTAGAATTATTCAATTCGCTTTTGATGACATCTTTTTTAAAAAATATTTAGCAAAATATTTATTCCATACACCTGAGCATATGACCTTTAAAAGAGTGTCGGAGAGGGTTAATATGTATGACCGACGCCCATTATTTTTGCATAAGGAACATTTTTGCGTTTGACACCTCTTCCCTCCGACTACTCCTTAGAGGGGCTCCTATACAAATTTTATTGTGTTTGTGCCGGAAAGGGTTAATATGTATCACCGACCCCCATTACTTTTGCAAAAGGAGCATTTTTGCCTTCGACACCTACTCCCTCCGACAACTCCTTAGGGGGGCTCCCATACAAATTTTATTGTGTTTGTGCCGGAAAGGGTTAATATGTAACACCGACCCCCATTACTTTTGCAAAAGGAACATTTTTGCCTTCAACACCTATTTCTTCCGACCACTCCTTAGGGGGGCTCCCATACAAATTTTATGGTTTTTGTTTATTTATTCCATACACCTTTGACACCTATTCTCTCCGACCACTCCTTAGGGGGGCTCCCATACAAATTTTATTGTGTTTGTGCCGGAAAGGGTTAATATGTATCACCGACCCTCCTTACTTTTGCAAAAGGAATATTTTTACCTTTGACACCTATTTCCTCCGACCTTAGGGGGGCTCCCATACAAATTTTATGGTTTTTGTTTATTTATTCCATACACCTGAACATATGACATTTAAGAGAGTGCCGGAGAGGGTTAATATGTATGACCGACCCCCATTACTTTTGCTAAAGTAACATTTTTGCTTTTGACACCTATTCCCTCCGACCACTCCTTAGGGGGGCTACCATACAAATTTTATGGTTTTTGTTTATTCATTCCATACACCTGAGCATATGACCTTTAAGAGAGTGCCGGAGAGGGTTGATACGTATGACCGATTACTTTTGCAAAAGAAACATTTTTGCCTTTGACACCTATTCCCTCCGACCACTCCTTAGGGGGGCTCCCATACAAATTTTATGGTTTCCCGGATAAAACCGGAAACTGTCGATAAATAGGTAGCAAACTTAAACAAGCAAACAAAATTTGTTCAATGCTACCAAGTTCAACAACCCATGTGGAGAGTCGAAATGTCAAAATTTAACTGTCGATAATATGCCCGGATATTTAATTGGCTGCGGAGTTTTGACATTTCAATAACAGATTCTGTTAAAAAAGCATGCCCCTCAAAATTACTCAGAATTACTGAGCTAAAAAACATCAAATGTTGGCTTTATATTTCATGTAATTGTGTAAAATTTATATAAGTTAGAGAGTTCAAACATGAATTTTTCTCCCAGTGAGGATCAAGCAGGCCAACAAGTCTACACGATCCAAATCAAACGATCAAATCAATATTGTACGATCAGTACTTTAGGCACACCAAAGGCTCAAATTGTGATATAAATACCGACGCCTGATCACTATCAACCACCCTACTTACCTCCGAGAATGACGTATTCTACGTCAAAAAAAACATCGAGCTATTGTCAATGAATTTCCATAGTCGCATAAATGCATGTTTTGGAAGTACCAATGTACACAGTTCCAACTCTCAAAGCGTACATTGAAGTGGTCATCACCGAAATAGAGCTACAGTTATGCGAAAGAGTGATCGAAAATTTCGAAAGGATTAAGGTCGGAAAGCAATTGCCTTCAAAGATATTGTCTTCCTTACATACTTAGTACTCTCATATGTTTTGGGACACGACTGAACGTGCTCACTGTGCGTGAACTACTGAACGCACTCGCTTCGTTTTGACGCCAATTTGGTATTTATCATTTATGATTTTTTTTCGCTGAAAAGTTTTCGGCGGAAGTTGTTTATAACCATGGAATGGGGCTCACTCGAAAATCGTGTTGTTATAGTTGGTCTAAAAAAATGTGGCATGGAAAGAGGCGATATCTGTCGGACCTTGCGACCACTCGGAGTCACTCGTAATTTTGTGTATCGTACTGTGAAGTTATTTGAGAATACTGGTGGAACAATCGACCGTCTAAAATCCGGCCGTCCGCGTGTTGTAAGAACACCACGAGCCATTAAAGCGGTGAAGTCTCGAATCAAGCGAAAACCGCTGCGAAAGCAGAAAATCTTGTCGTGGGAGATAAATATCTCGGCGCAATCGATCTCTCGCATTCTTAAATATGACTTGAGGCTCGGAGCATACAAAAGACACACCGGGCATCTTCTCACGACAGCGTAAAAGGAACAACGTAAGCGAAAATCGAAAGCGTTACTTCTCAAGCACGCGGGTAATGCCCACAGACGAATTCTGTTTACTGACTGTTTACTGACGAAAAAATTTTCACCGGAGAGGAATCGTTCAATAAACAGAATGATCAAGTGTTTGTATGCTCTGTCATCACAACATGCAGCAAAACTCGTTCCGAAAGTTCAAAGTTCAGAGAGATCACCGCCCAGCTTGTGTGATGGTTTGGTGGGCAGCCGCCTATGATGGGGTCACCAAGCTCTATTTTTGTGTAAAAGGAGTCAAAACTTCGGTGAAAGTGTATGATTCCGATGTTTTGGAATTGGTTGTGAAGCATCTCAATAGGATATTATTTAAAAACAAGCCGTGGACCTTTCAACAAGATTCTGCTCAAGCCCATAAGCCGAAATCGACTCAAGAGTGGCTTAAAAACAATGTCATTCAAAAACAACTTCATTTTCACGGATCAGTGGCCAGTGGGTAGCCCAAACTTGAACCCATTGGATTACAATTGTGGTGCGTATTAGAGTGTATGGCTTGCTCTACTCGACACACAAATATCGAATCTCTAAAGCGCGTTCTTGTCCGAGCATTGTAGACATTTTCTATGCATGTCGTGCGTGCTGCGATCGATGACTGGCTGGATCGACTTCGCTCGTGCTGGTGGAAAGCAAATGATGGCCATTTCAAATAAGTTGTTCTACAATTTGTAGTCAATGAATGACTCAATAAATGTTGGTGTTTTCATTGAATGAGCAAAAAAACGAGTACCAAAATATGAGAGTAGTAAGTAATCTCCATGTGTTTACTTTAAAATTCAATAAAAATTCAAGAGACATCGAAACAATTGTTCATTTTATATAAAAGAATCTTACATTTCTTGTTGATAACCCCTATAGATATGACAGACTAGAGGGTTCACAATGGATGTTTACGATTGAAGATTAAGTTTTGTGTTCTACACAGAGAGTTTAGTTTGAGTTTTCAGTAAAAAGTTGAGTTTTGTCCTTGAACGCAAAATAAACTCTTGAGCTCCCAAGTACAATCCCAGTGAAGGATGAAACTAAACTTAACACAACTTTCTTCCTATGTTTATCAAAAACTCAATTTGAGAAATGCCTAAAAGTATGCTAATGTTCATATAAATAGCTACGTTCAGATGTAAATTTTTAGATGGCAAGGTACGTTGAACAAATTTGTAAGAAATGTCAAAAACAGCTGTTTCTAAAATTGTGAAATTTACTATTTACAAAAAAAAAATAACAAAAAGTGAAGAAAAGAACTTGGGCAAGTGTAAAAGATTAGGTCTTCTTCATATCATTATTGGCCGATAAAATTGCATTTTGCGCAGCGCAAGGAAGAACTCGCATGTGTACGCAGAAATGGATGCAACCTTGCCCTAAAGTTGAATTGTAAACACTTAAGTTAACAAAGAAATGTCACACTAAACTCAATTCTGCCGACGCATCTCTGTGTGAACAGCTTCGGTTGAACTCAAACTAAACTCTCTGTGTAGACATAGCGTTACTTTTTGTGAACAGAAGCTTTTAAAGATTTCTTTTCTTTGATATTTGGCAAAAAAACCTCTGTGTCCAGACAAAAAACGTTTATATTGACTTAAGGCTGTGGAAGTTATTGACGTAGCTGTGTTTATGTGAGTGTAATTTTTCTACAGCATTTAAATATGACATAAGGCATGTACACGTAAAAAATTAATCGCACACAAGCAATTCTTAAGTCCGTAAAAGTAACAGCAAATTTTGCACTTAATGTAAAGCTCAAACTCTCCTCTCTCTAACTGCATTTGTACTTTCTTCGTAACATGATTAGTCGTCAACATGTGCTCTAATAAAAAAGACGTGCGAAAATTAATTTTACACAAAAAACTTAATACCCACATATGTCGCATAATGACATTGCAAAATTGCTTAAAATTCCAAAATAAAGGGTTACATATACATTGAGGACATTTGCTGAAACTGGCTCTATAAAACGACGTCATGGAATTGGTCAAAAACAAGGGTTTGTATTTAAAGAAAAGACAAAAGCTGTTAAGCTTGAGTTCAACAGAAATCCTAACCTATCCGTCAGAGAAGTGGCTAAAAAACTTAAAGTGTCCGTAGCTTTTGTTTAAAAAGTGCGTAAAATAAATGTCATACATTCTAACAAAGTCAATGCTGCCCCTAATCGCACCGACAAGCAAAATGAAATCGCTAAAAGCAGAGCTCGTAAATTGTACGATACAGTGCTGCAAAAATTTGGTTGCGTAATATTGAACGATGAAACATGTCGACATGTAAAAGCCGACCTCAGACAGATCAAAGGTCAACAATTTTACTCTGCAAAATAGAGAGACGATGTTTATTCAAAATTTAAGCAACAGCAACTTGACAAATTTCCGAAAAAATATATAATTTGGCAAGCAATTTGCGAATGTGGACTTATAAGTCGAGTTTTTGTTGGAACAGGGTCAGTAAACAGGGAAGTTTATTCCCGGGAGTTGCTTCCAAAAACTTTTACTACCTTTAATAAAGTGCCATAAAAAACCACCACTGTTTTGGCCTGATTTGGCCTCTTACCATTATGCAAAACTGACCTTAAAGTGGTACGAGCAAAATAATGTAAATGTGGTCGCAAGGCACGTGAACCCACCAAATTGCCCAGAACTGCGACCCATTTAAAGATACTGAGCTCAAATGAAACAAAAGATCTTTAAATATAAGAAAAGCACAAAAGATGTGAATAGCGAGTCGGCGTTAAACCTATAGGTCTGGTTCTCGGTCAGTTGTGTACCAACTTAATAACACGCACAACACAATTGATCATAAGAAGCTAGGTCAAAGTCCTTTCAAGGGCTGAAACAACCAGTTATTTATTTTTTTTTGTACCAATCGATATGAGCCTTTTTTTTTTGAACAAACGTCAAATTGTGGGGTATCCAAAGGGCACCCGGATACCTAAGTTCTCATGTAAAATCGAATGTATGCTAGTCCCATTAATGCCCAATGGTAACTCCATCTCACGGTATATCACATACCGGTCTGATTTTGAAGAGAACAACGACCACGCTCGAACTCATTTAACCAGCGTTTTACAGTCGCTGGTTGTGGTGCTGCATCACCAAAGGTCGAACTAAGTTGATCGATACATTCTTTTCTTGTCAATCCACGTCGAAAATCGTAAAAAAAATCATCACCCGAAAATGTTCACGTGTTAATTTAATTTCTCTGCTGAATTTTCAAAACACTATAAAGAACACAACAAACGCACCTACACCAAATCGTTGTGAGTACGTTACTGCTAAGACTAAGAAGTGCGTTTGAAAAACTTGTCCACTACATTTTGTGCAATTTTCTCTTTTGGAAAATCACTCAAATTGAAAAATTTTTTCGTAGTAGGCTTGAAAATGCATTTCAGAAAATTTATGCTTTTGAATTTGTTTGGCTAGACACTTTAATTCATGGCAAGCGAATAGGAAGTACGAAAAATAAATGTGAAAACTTTTTAAGGCCCCCTCGTTGGCAATTTAAAAAATTGCTCGCGAAGTACAAATTGGCGCGAAAATGTGTTAAAAGTTATACAGAAGTTTTAAAAAGACTTGGTTGTCACTCGAAAAGAAGTTTCTGGAATGGAAAAGAGCATCTCTGACCAGAAAAAGACAAGCAAAATCGTCACCATGTTGAAAAAGAATCCCAACATTTCTGGCAGAAAACTGACTCAGAAGGTAGAGCGTTCCGAGTTTTTTGTACGCAAGGTCAAAAAAGAAGATGGTCTGAAGACTTCAAAAATGCAAAAAGCGTCAGACAGGAATGCTGTAAAGAGCACGGCGGCAAATCAACGTACCAAACAATTTTTAAAAAAATATTTCTTTGAGAAATTCAATTGCTTATCATGGTTATCATGGATGATGAGAAGTCCTTCCACAGATTCCAGGCCAGGATTCTTATACTG
The DNA here is from genome assembly GCA_943735915.1 of Pherbina coryleti. NCBI lineage: Eukaryota > Metazoa > Arthropoda > Insecta > Diptera > Sciomyzidae > Pherbina > Pherbina coryleti. The sequence continues at coordinate 52,498,703 of OX030948.1, read as the reverse complement.
AAGACTCGCAGGGCAATGACGACGAAAGACATTAGTCCAAAAAACCAGTCCAAATTTGAAAATTCCTGGCTTAGCAGCTGTGGCGAAAGGAGCAAGTCCGTTGTATAACAGGAACAATAAATTCGGAAATTTACATTTAAGAATGCTTGGAACTAAGACTAAAGCCTTTTGTAAGACAGCATGAAGTTTCCACTTTCTTTTGGCCTGACCTAGTTTTCTGTGATTACAGTAAAGTGGCCTTAGAGTAGTACTCAAAAAAATAATGTCCGTTCGGTGCCTCGAGAAACAAATCCTCAAATTGTTCAGAACTCGGGCCAATTGAAAGATAATGAGCTCAAATCAAAAGGGAAATAAAGACAACAAAGGAAGTGGCCAAGGATGTTTAATAATTTCGGGGAAAGTGGGCTTCAGCACCTCAAAATGTATTCGATACCATACAATCGTTAATGGAAGGGGTGCCAGAAAAATTAAAAAATTTTGTTAAATCAAAATAAAAACAAAATTATAAATATATAATTATTAAAATACCTAAATAAAAGCTCGGTTAAAAAAAAATAGCATGAAGTTAAATTCTGAATCCGAAGATACCTTAGCAAAGACACAAACCAATAATTCTTCTCAATACAAAGTTAACTTCGTACTTTTTTAAAAAGTACTAATTTAACTTTTGATACGAATTTGACCAACAACACAACGAAGTTAAATGACGGCCTCGAATAGGTAGCGTGCTCGACTGCTATCCCAGATGTCTCGGGTTCGATGCCCGGCAAGGCCATGGTCCTACGCTTTTAACCTTTCTGAATTGTCTGTCCTTATTTCCAATCAACTGAAATTGAAAATTCATCAATATTCATGACTTGAAGTTGTAGTCGGTGGATGGTAGGGAAGTTTGTGGATTGCCTTATAACTTGAATTGACTAAGGAAAGGGCATAACCCTTGCCTCTGATTCAAATTAATATGTTTCGTTGACTTTCCACCACGCTTGGAACATTCTACACATGTTTCACTTGATTGTCCCTTCCTTACCACTAATCTATCATCCCACTTCGAACAAAGGCAGACTTGACTGAATGGGTATTCCATCGGAAATCCTTGGTTCAAAGAAAAAAAAGGATATTGTCCATTGGAAATTTTTTAAAAGTAGTTAATGTTAGGTTCATGGTACTACTTTTCAATGACAGAATCCTTAAATCTGAAGCCCAGAATTCCTATAATATGCACACCAATGGACGGGTAATTGATGCACCTTTCTTCCAACAAGATATGACTCATTGGGGCACAGTTCGGATTTTGCCCATTGGAAATTTTTGAAAGTTGAAATGCATTTGTTAAAATTTAAAAATATTTTTTAGAATTTGTCAACTCTTCTGTGTTTCCAAGTCGATGTCAAAGTGACTTACTTACAAATAAAGTTAAATGCGTACCGTCGTTAGTTAAATTCGTATCCAAAGTTAAATTCGTACTTTGCATAGAAGTACGAATTAAACTTCGTTGTGTCGTTAGTTAGATTCGTATCAATTCGTATGTACAAAGAAGAAATTTTGGTTTGTGTCTTTGCTAAGTTATCTTTGAATTTGCTAATTTCACTTCATGCTGTTGTTAAACAATGGGCTTACTTTTTAAAATAGTATTACTGGTTCAGCAGATTTATTGAATTTTGTGATGGACAATTTTTTCAAATGCAATCCTTAGCAAATGTCAAATTTTCGAATGCACGGAGAGAAAAAAATCAAGCATTCTATGCTTGAATCAAGCAGCCTATTTGCTTCAGTTTACAGTCAAGCGTAAATTTCTCAATTCAAGCATTATTTTGCTTGATTCAAGAAACATTTGCTACTACTTCTGATTCAAGTAAAGATTTTTCTGTAAACTAGAATAATTTGCTTGATTCAAGTAAACAATAGGTGATCCATGTCACTTCGTTAGTTTGCGTAAATCGTAAATAGCATTCTTCGTATATGAAGTTGACATGAACGAACTTTTATGAACTTTAGTAGTTTTTTGCAAACATATATTGGTTGCATTCTTTATGATAAGGCGCTCAGGTAGCAATGGAGCATAAACTTTTATTTCACCTGATCGCCAATTAATGATCTTTATATATAAAAATTAATTATTTTTACATTCATTGCTTAAAATTGAAATTAGTGGACGATTCTTCTTGAATGCTATCTCCGGAGTCCGGACACATTGCCGTTTGAAAAACATGCTAAATAGTGCTTAGAGAGCAACCCGGCAGGTAACAGTGGATAGCGCGAGCTCTGTTCCGAAGTTTGCCAAGACATGCCCTTGGATAAAAGCCCAGCCCCTAATCAGCCTTCGGGAAAAAATACCAATCTTAAGAATAACCAGCAATCTAACAATCATAAGAATTAGTTCGAAGCGGTGTAACTCTGGACACGGCTTGGGTATCAAATTTTAAGGTCCAAAAACAACGATCTCCTCATGTGATTGGTGCTCAGAACTGGCACTCTTCCGAAGTACGCGACAAATTACGAATGATGAGCTGTGATCGAATGGTAAGTCTACCATCACTCAAAAGACTAGTTCAGTGGGGAACTGATGCCCAAGACGAGTAAAGCATCAGGATAGAGCAGACCAGCATTTGGGGAGACCAGGTAGCCCCTGTGAGTTCCGGCGCCTCGTCTAGGAAAGTGTGGCGATTTTAAACTACTAATACAAAGCAAAATGTGGCGTCCGTGGCGTAGGAGACCCAGGTCCGAACCCCAGCAGCAACAGAAAATTATTTGAATTAAAATAATTTTTCTGTACGGCCGCCACCTCTCTGCAGACAATGGCAAACCCCAGAGAGTAATAAAATGCCATGTAAAGCTTCTTGAGAATAAGAACATTCCGTTCATCGCCGTTCGGAGTCGGCGTTAAGCCTGTAGGTCCATTTCTCGGTCAATTGTGTACAAACTTAATAACACGCACAACACAATTGATCATAAGAAGCTAGGTCAAAGTCCTTTCAAGGGCTGAACTGGCCAGTTATTTATTTATTTTTTAATACAAAGAAAAATATTGCTCTCTATGCTCTGAGAGGATCTGTACGAGCACCTACCTGTCCGGAGCAAAGAGAAGCACCTTAATTTTCTTGAAACTAGAATGTTTTGCTTGTTATTAGAAACTTAATATTCTTATTATAATCAAGTAAATTTTTCAATTCACAATGAAAACATGTTTAACATGGTGCGGATTGACAAACTATGGCTCCCATGGACTTACATTTTTCCAAGTAAAGTAATAGATAAGACACTACGTGCCATGCAATAGTTTGTCAATCCGCACCATCTTAACAGGTTAACTGTCCATAGCCCATATGTGGGCTGTGAACGGAAAGCACTAGGAGTCCACAGCCCACATATGGGCTGTTAAAAAAAACACCCTTTTAAAAAACACCCTTTATTTTAAAACATGTAGCTATTAATATGAACCCCTAATACACCGATTTTGAAAAAAAAGCAATGGACGTGTAAGGCAATCCTCAGTCTATACCTTGGACAGTTAACCTGTTAAAGATGTTTTCATGTAAACATGTTGTGAATTATAACATAGGCATGTCAATATAAGTTGAAGTGAGAAAAATTTGCTTGATTCAAGTAAACAATTTGCTGAAAACTAAAATTATTCTCTGCGCAATTAATACTGGTTAAATTAATAGAATATTTTCTTGTTTTAAGTCTTGTTACAGGTTCTAGAATCGGGGTTTTTATTCTTGTTTCAAGCAATCATGTATTTTACTCAATTTTAGAATTAATGCTCATTATAAGTTTATTTTTCTTAATTTCAGTTTTTTGTGGTTGATTTGAGCAAATGAGGACTAATTTTAAACTTTCTTAGATCAAGACTTAAAGGGCAGCCCTCGTAATTATGGGATATTATGTCCGTTCAGTAACTAAAGTTGGTACACTTCGACTTTCAATGGAATACGAAATAATAATTTTATGATTTATAACTTGAAAAGCAATTAAAAATAAACACAAATTCAAAGGCAAACGTAATCAAGCATAAAGTAATCGACCAAAAAACTAGTTGAGGCAACAATACATTTGATACACTAAAAAAAAACTAGCAAAAACAGCAGCAATTCATGCAAAACATTATATTCCAGCTAAACCGTTAAAGCAACGCGTCAAAAGCAAATATCGAACAAAGCAAATAAATATACAAAACGGCAGGAAAAATTTTAAAATTCCAAAGGCAAAGCATAAAAGAAAACGCAACGTGCAGTTGAAAGAAAAAAAAATTAAACAAAACAAGGCAAAGAAACAAAAACAGGAAACGGAAACGCAACAGAAACAAAACTTTAACAAAAAAAAAAACTTACGCCACCAACAACGAACACTATCAACATCGAAATTTGAATTTGAATTTTCATCAACGAAAGACGAACTACGTGCAAAAATTCCCACGGGCAGAGTAGAATCGGGAATTGAATTTAAATAAGAATGTGTAAGAAAAGGATTTGTCGAAGATGAAGATACGTGTGCAGAGGTTAAAGACGACGGAGGAGGTGTCGCGGACGAATATGTCGCTAATGAGGTTACTGCCTCTGTGGCAGTCTGTTGTGGTGGTGAAAACGTACTAGTTGTAGTTACGGCCGCAGGAGTTGCGTGACTGGCGGTCGCTTCGTTGGTTGGTTGAAACAGCGAAACGAAATTTGAATTTGTGGCAACATCAGTGCTGTTACTTCCGCTCCTGCTGTTGTCCCAATTTCGTGTTGGTGTTGTTGCTGCGGGCCATAAATTGCTAGCAGCATCTGGTGTTGTTGTTGTTGCAGCTATTGAGCTTTGGTCGAGCAGTGTTGAGTCTTCATCCTGCCAAACTTCCCATTGAGCATTGGCATAGGGATTGCGATAATCGGTGAATGCATTGTTGCTACTGCTTTTGTTGCCATTGTTGCTGTTGCTAGCATTGAAATGACTGTTGCTGCCAAGCACAGCCATTGCTGTTGCATGAGCAGCCAATGCGAGCGGAGTGAACTTTGATTGTTGTGGTTGCGGTTGCTGTTGCTGTTGTTGAAGGAAGTGCTGCATTTCGAGCAGTTTTCGCTGTTGTTGCAGCAGCTGCTGCTGCTGCTGGGAAGCACTTAAATCGCTTGCATATATGTCAAGTACATTCGATGCGGTCGGTGTTTTTATGTTGCTATTATTGCTGGTTGTGTTGTAACTGAAACAATCATCGAAGCTATCGTTAAAATTTGTTGTGCTCTCGGTTAGGATTACGTCGTTCCAACGATTATAATCATTTAAATTATCATTTTGATCATCATCATCATCATTATTATTATTGCAAGTGTTTTTATTGTTGTTTATTTGCGTTTTAAGATTAAAAAAATTACTACTTGCATCTGTTGTTGCGGCTCGTGAGTTTGTTGGTTGTTGTGATGTCGATGTCGCTGTTGAGGATTTTCGCAAATTACTTTTGTTGATAAATTTATAGTTTGCTATAGAAACAAACAGAAAATAACAAAAAATAACCGTAAATTTATAGCATTCAATATGTTGTTATTGTAAAATATGTCTAGCTAGTTATGATCTAAGGACGATTAAACAACAGAAGGGATCGCATTAAAAACAAGGATTCTTATATTTGTCAACTTTTCACAACTAGCTAAAATATCAAAAAAGGAGATGAATTAAAGTTCTGAAATATTTTTAGCATTTTAGGTGTTTCTGATGAGAAAATAGCGGGAATATTAAAGAGTGACTTTTTTTATGCGCTTAATCACTCTCAACAGCAGTGGCCGAACGCGATAACGTGCGTGGTGCGTTTGCGACAACACGACCGCGAGGTCTGGGGTTCGAATCTCAACTGACACAGAAATTTTGTCAAAACAATAGCAAGCCTCAGAGAGCAAATAATGATGTTTTCGTTTTTACAAAAAAAAGTTTCCCTTACACGGTGAAAAATTTGTTCAATGTTGCTCTCAACCCTGAAAAAAGGCATGTTTTTGCCTGCTCAGAAAAGAACACAAAAAACTGCCCGCTTACTCAATCAATAAATATAAATCTATATAATATTTTTGTTTGTTTGTTTGTATGTATGTATGTATGTTTGGAATAGACTCTTAAACTACTTAACAGATTTTAATAAAACCTATATCAAACGATGCCTTACATTACTGCGCTGAACATAGGCTATATTAATTGTGCCACGCCCCATTTTACCGCCCACAAATCAATAAAAATTATATATTTCAAGCGGTTTCTTCCGTATAAGACTAAAATTTGGCAGTTTAGTTTGTATGCTGACTGTCGGCAACTGTACGAAAAATGGGTTGCCACACCCCCTTTTACCGCCCACAAATCAATAAAAGTGCTATATTTCAAACAGTTTCGGCCTATTAGAACTAAAATTTTGTAGTTAAATTTTTATGCTAACTGTCGGCAACTGTATGTAAAATTGGCTGCCACACCCCCTTTTACCGCCTAAAAATCAATAAAAATGCTATATTTCAAACGGTTTTGGTAGTATTTGACTAAAACTTTGTAATTTAGTTTTTATGTTTACTGTAGAAAATTTTACCAAAAATGGCTTGCCACGCCTCCTTTTACAGCCACATATCAATGGTATATTTCAAACGGTTTCGGTCGTATTGGACTAAAATTTTGGACATCGTATTGGACATTTGCCTGAGGCATATGAGATGGCATATGTGACATATTGGAACTGAAAAAAGATTATGACTTAAGGCCCATTTCTGATAACGGTAAATAAATCAAAGCGTTCTCTATTTCACTTTTAATAAAAATAAATAAATAATAAATGAAATAAAACATGAGTTCTAAAAAACGTCAAACGAAGTTTACTTATTTTGTTCGTAGTAAAGTTTTTTCCAACAAGTGGAATAATTTTTTCATATATTGTAGCAAAACACAAATTAAGACCTTTTGAAAAACTGGAGGCTCGAAATAGATTTTAGACTAAGGGTTTATTGGGCAAAGTTGAATAGAATTATCCGTAGAATATTATCCGCGCCTACGATTTTTTGAAAAAAAAAATTAACCCGCTCTAAGTCACATTCAAGAGTATGTTTAGTTTTGTTTTTATTAAAAAAAATTTAATATTAAGGTAGATACAGCATTTTTTTTTAGAGCGCTGTGAAAAAAAGGTGAAAAGCGGTCAATCCGGAAGTAAAGTAACGATTTTCGACCAAAAATTCGTTATTATTTTGCCTATACTAATGTACGAATCTACGACAAAAAACTCCTATGACAAGTACAAAATTATTATGAATAAAATAAGCCTGCAAAAAAATCAAAACGATCGGGTCACTGAGTTTCGAAAAATCTTGGTCACCAACTTTGAAAACATGGTTTCGAGAAAAATGCGTTTGAAAATAAGAACCAGCACGGCGCGTTTTCAAAGGCGGTTCACTCACTAGGCTATAATTTTATAAGTTTTCTTGAGACTTTTCATATTCTTGAGACTTGAATTTAAAAAAAAAAGTTCTGGGTATATAATCCCTTTAAGCCAATCCGAACAAGGTCGGGAACTCTGCTAGTAATTTTATAATTTGCCATGATTTGAATAAAAATTTCTTCATCAAAACAAAATGTCAAATAAACAAGTAATATAATTTTGTATCTATCCCTGTCTAACACACGCGATTCGTGATATAGACGTTTAACCCCCCTGCGCATGAATTATCCCGGAGTAAACGCTTCCAAATGCATGAATTTTTTTAGACAATGATTTCCGAAAAGTCATGATTGTTATAGGGTTTTTTGGGGCGCTGAGTCCATTCCCGATATCTGTTGGGGCGAAAAAATCCCCCCAAGGGGTGAAAATGGGGGTTTGGGTGGTGGACAAAAACGAAAAAAAATAGAAAAAAATAAAAAAAATTAAAAAAAAAACAAAAATAAAAACAAATTAAAAAAGGGATGTATTAGACTTGGAGCCTCCACGCGGCACATCCTGGGTATATTTTTCCTTCTTGAAAATTATAGCTTATCCAAGTCTTACCAAAGATCTTGAATTTTTCGTTTCGTCAAATTTTTCAACCCCCGACCCCTATTTTCAACCCTTAAGAATTTATTTTCCTACCCAATAATGGTGGATTCAGATCCAGCGACCTCGAAAACCCCCAAGTACCAGATTCCAGCCCCGGGCTACGATTTTTCACGTCAGAAATGTTGCTTATTTTATTTCCGGACTCTCCCCTACCCCTGTTTTCAACCACCCGAAATTTATTGACCATATCAGCAGGGTGTTATCTTGTAGAGGACATTTCACCCTTTAATTTAAGCCCTCGCGGGGGTCTCAAAGTTGTATAGATTCAGAGATATGCCCGTTTACTTTTGGACGAGTATACTCGTCATTCTGAATACGGAAGCGACTTCGTTTGGACGAGTATACTCGGGACAGCGCGCAGGGGGGTTAAAGCAATCATCTGATTTTTGGGGCAACCATCTCCCTTGACAAAGCTTCACAGGTCAGAAAAAGTGAATTTTTTGCCCTATTTGAGTGTGACATTTTAAGAAAAGAAAACGAATTTTCTCACCCTCAAAAAAAGGGCAATGAAAAGGCAACATTTTTTGGTAAAAACGAAATCGCCATATCGCCATGTCATGTAAGAGCCGGAACAGAATCAAAGCTATTGTCGACCGACGCACTATGGCAGTTTCCGAGCAGTTTCTAATCATGTATGTTTTTTTGATATTCTTAACCCTGTATGACCATTGGGTCACATAGGACTATCCTCAATTTTTTTTAAGGCGAACATTAAAATTGTTTTGTTGAAAAAATAGTATTAAATGATGTCTGGTTGCTGATTTTTTTTTTATTTTTAACCCTGTGTGATCAATGGGCCATATATGACCCACCTCTACACTTCTTCTCAAGTATATCTTAAACTGATTTTATAGAAAAAACAATATTAAGCCTTATTCCAGGATCCGTCGAAGCTGTGATTTTATTTCGGATTCGTAAAGTTGTATTCTACGATCCGAATCGAAATTCGTAACATTGACATTCCACGTTCCAAACGCATAATCATTTGGCAGTTCTTTTCGCGGATTTTTACGAGAGCTTTGCATCGTCGAAATTCATTGGGAAACCGAAATTTTAAAGTGAAATTTTGTTTATTTTATCAAAATAAGCTGCGTAAAAGAAAATATGTTAGTATTTCTTCTTTTAAATCAAAAAAAAAGTTTTTTCTGTTTATGTACGTTAAAAATCAGAAATAGACACCAACAGAAACACACGTTTGGTCAGTTTAATGAATGAAATGGAATGCATCATCATCAAAACCGAAAACGTTTTGAAACGTTTCTTATTTAAATGTTTGAAAAAAAAAAGTGTTTTCACAAATAAACATTATATCGACTGCTTAAGACTTTGAATATACTTTGGTTCGGCCGTGGGGGTATTTTAACTTCGGCCCAGTCGAAGATCATTTCTTACCAGTTTTACTATGTCTTTATCGTAAGGCTAATTACAAATTCTTCATTTGCGTTTTATAAAATTTATCGCAGCGCATATACTCGCCGAGTAACAGTTCTATGATACTCCGTTGCATGATAACTGCATTTTCAATCTTGGAGTGGCTATCGTTGCGGCCTTATGAAGTCGTGAATTGTTCGTCTAATTTTGTCGTAAGAGAACCTAAAAACCAGCCTTTAGTGACTTATAATCTTTTTTTACCTTAGCACCCATATATAGCGTGTTATAACCCTATGTAACAAATTTTCATTTGCTTTGCTAAAACAGCTACCCCTGCGTCTCATAGACTTGAATTTTGTTTTTTATTTTTGTCATAAAATCAAAGAATTAACCTTTACTATCGTACCTAACTGAAAATATTTAAATATTTTATGCGATACATCGTTCCCAAGGTCTATTCTTCATATTTAACAAAAAATTTTTTCTTGGTAAATTCAACCAGTAATAGAAAAGATTTATGGTAATATAGGGTGGGCCATCAACTGCTTTTTTATTAAATGACATGTAATTTTGACACCGATTGCTATTTCACACTCAAAAAAGTGGCAGATACTCATATCATAACTCCGCTCTACGAAAAAGATCATGGAAAGCCCACTCCCTACTCTTCAATATCGCTTTTCGTAAAGAAAAAGATATTTTGGCTTTTGAGAAGCTGGAAAATGATGACGATCTTCATATCTAATTTTTCTCAAAATCATCTTTTCATAAAAAAAACAAAAAAAAAATGATTTTTTTCGGATGAGGAGGCTCATTTTCATCTTGGCGGCTATTTAAAATAGTCAGAATATTTTTAATGCTCAAAATTGGGTTGAAAGGATGATCTACGGCAGTTTCAACAAAGAGACGTACTGAATGAAGTTATATTCAACATTATATCGGAATGCAATCGGAACTTTTACTCTTTCCAATAAAACAAAAATCATTGAAAAATATTTGACGATGTTTTTTTTATAGCATCTTTTAAAAGAAAACAGCCGATGGCCTACTCTTTACCCTAGCGGTGAAAAATTATCAATATTTATTTATTTATTTATTTATTTATTTGTTTGTTTCAAATGAAACATAACAAACAAAATAAACATAAACATAAACAATATGCAGAACCATCGATAGAGTGACTGTCTATTGTAAGCTATCGAATTTTCAAGTCTCCAAATTATGAAAGATATACAAAAGTGAAAGAAAATAGAAAAGATGTGAGAAAGCACTAAAAAATAAATGGAAAATATACCCAACGCAAAAACTGAAAAGAGACATTTTTGAAGGCAACTTCTATAACATGTCAACATGATTTAACTAGGATCTACTTTGAAGATTTATCTTTCGTAACGAATACGGAAGGTCTGATCGATAGTCAATCATACATAATGTAAAACAAATTAAATAAAGTACCAAATAATTCCTAAAAAGCAATAAGTTAAGATATGGGGTACTCCTCAGAGATGACAAAATTTTAATCACTAAAAGAACATATTAGGAATATCAAAAATTATTTCAGCAGAAAAAAGTTGGCCAACACAAAAAGAGGACATACACTCAGAAAAAGATAAGCAAAAGTTAAAAAACATCTCTCAAGAGAAAGAAAAGTAGACAACATAGAAAAAATAAAAAAATAAAAATGAGAATAATTCAAGTTGCTAAAACTTACCAGCAGCATTATAAATTGGTGCATGATCGAAATCGGCGAAATTTTCGGTGTTATTGTTGCTGTGTCCATTGGTGTGTGCGTTGATGTTGTTGTTGTTGTTGGTGCCATTGACGTTATGTTGATTTCTAGCACTTACCGCCAACGCATTGCCATTCATCATGAATTGAGCCGCTTTAATAGGTTGAATTTTGGCATAACCATTCGATGATGCCACCGATGAAGCTGAGGAAACAGCCGGTGAACCCACCGAACCTGCCGATGTGGCATCGAATATATTAGCCGAACCGAAGTCGGCAACAAAATCAGCATCAGGACCAAAACCATTGCTAGCACAGCTGCTAGTATCAGAGAGGGCACCTGTGGAGGCGGAACCAGAGCCAATAGAGATATTCAGACCATGCAGTCCATTGCCATTGAAGCCATTGTGTGTCATAAAGGCATCGTGTTGCTGCTGCTGCTGCTGCTGTTGATTATGATTATGATGGTAACCATTCTGCGGTCGACTAATTGCCGACGATGAAGTCGACGATTTATGCAGACCATTTTGTGTGGTACGCTGTGAAGTTGGCGGCGTAAGCGTAATATTTTGAAAACTGCTATCGATGCCGCCCGGCTGTTTGCTGCTGTTGCTGCTTCTGCCGTTGATGTTGATGGCACTGCTATGGTTATTGTTGCTGTTATTGCTGTTGGTGCTATGATTGCCACCATAACCATTTGTAAGTGGTTGCTGTGGGAGTGACGTGGATGAAGTAGAGTTTTTGTTGTTGCTGTTGTTGATGCTGATGCTGCTGCTGCCGCCGCCGCCAGTTTTCAACGATGCCGCATTGGTTAAGGATTTAAGTGGACTAGCTGGTTCCAGATAATAACGTTTACGTTCGTACTTATCAATCATGAGCTCACGATGATCTTGATGCACGGCGCGCTTGGGATCCCAGAGCCCTAGCCAGGTTTTGGCGCACAAATCATTGCCGTGCGCTTTGAGAAAATCAATTTCTTCTTGTGTAAAGGTGGCCATGGATATCGACTTGACACGATGTGGTGGCGTAAGACCGCGCCTGCAACGAAAGTAAGTGAGAAGAAAATAAGTAAATGAAAAGAGGCAAACAAAAAATACAAATATTTTAAAATATTTTTAAAAATCTTCAAGAAATCTATCAGCATGAACAATAAAGCGCTCCCTAGCAGTTATGCGAGAGAAGCCACCTGTGGCGGAAGCATCGGAGGCGCTATATAAATAAATGCATGCGGGCTAAGATCGCATGATTTACACGTTGCGCCATCAGCCACGAGGCATCCGAACAGCAGTTTTCACATCAGTAGCGGAGCATACACACCCGAGCACACATGCACACCCAACTGCAAGCAGCTTATTTCCGGAAGGCGCTAGCATATTGTCGGGAAACGCTAATAAATTGGATAATATTTCCATTTCAAACTTTTGCTGCGTCGTTGCTTTAAAATTTGCGATATTCTAGAGGAAGCTTTTAAATAAGAAAATGTTGGCGCTGGTAGCAACATAAGTTGGATAAAGTTTGTAAATAAAAGATAACGAATTTTTAAAATACTTTGGAAACCGTTATTCAAGAGTCGCCGTAAATCTGTTCCTTTTTCAGATGAAGAAATTCAGATCAAGAACTTCAAAGATATTTACAAAAAGAAAAACTCTTGCCATGATATGACAAATACTGAAAACTTTTGGAGTTTATTGGAGTTTTCTACTTAAGAATCGATTTTCATTTATAGCTCGCCGTACGAAAAACGGATGGTGAGTGAAAACGGATGTTAAGAAAAAGTGAAAGTGTCATGTTTTTAATTCGCTTCGTTCCACGGCAGCTCTAACCACACAGGGTGGAAAATTTAAGTTTTCTAAAGCGCCATCTATGTTGTGGTTAGTCTATTGTAGTTAAAAATTGGTTTGTGAATTTGCTCTGATGAGTTATCGTTGTCCTAAAATGAACGAGTACTCGTAGTTGTGGTGAGTTGCTAGTGAGGAGCCCGGTTCACCTTGTGTCAAAAGAAAACTTTTCTGTGGTGATAGAATAGAAATAATGGAATGAAATAATTGAAAGTTGTCATATTTTTTAACGTATTATCGCAGTCGGCAATAGCAGGAGGAAACCACACAGTGGTTTCATCTCATATAACGTTTGGAATAAAACAGAAGAAGTCGTCAAAGACAAATCAAATTTGGAGTTTGAGTTCGAATTAGCTTTATTAGAACACATGCAAAAAGATTTTTAAATCCGCCCACAACCACGCCTATTTCCCATGTAACACAAAAATTTAAAATGCTATATTTTTTGTATTGAATTTATATTAAAATAACCCCCTTAAAACTATGTCCAGGTGGTTCTTTATGATTCTTTTCAAATCATAGGTTATTTTTGTACTGACAGCTGTTTCCCTCTCAAAATCATGACATAAAGTCAGTATCATACCTCCGTGGAAAGAAATATGTCGCTTTACGCTTGAACAACTTTGTGAAATATTGGAAACTTATTTCCAAAGTGAGTGCTTTGTAGCCCAAACAGTGCGTTATTTGAAAAGAATATGAATTGGGCGAAATATCATCTTTTCTGACGAGGCGCATTTTCATCTCGGAGGCTATGTTAACAACCAAAATTGCCGCATCTTGGGCTCGGAAAACCCACTCGTTATTGTCGAGAAGCCGATGCTTCTACAGAGAGTGACAGTTTGGTGTGAATTGTGGAGTGGTGGCTTCATTGGACTATTTTTCTTCGAAAATGAGGCTGGGAACAACGTTTCGGTCAACGGTGGGCATTACAGAGCCATGTTAACCAATTTTTGACGTGACGAAGTTACGTTGTACTGCTCTAGTTTCCAAAAAAGTTGAAAAATTAATTTTTTAAAAATTCATCTGCGTTTCATTGAATTGTTACTCGCTGGGTATAAGAGCTATGGTTAAAAAAATAGTATGACCATAAAGGTTAATTCTTTGACTATATTAAAAAAACAAAAAAAAAATTTAATACGGCATAGGGACGTAGTGGGAGCTGCGTAAGCAACGCAACTGAAAATTTGTTACATGGAATTATTACTCGCTGAGTATTAGTGCTAGGCTTAAAAATACGATACGTCAATAAAGGCCTACTGGAAGCCCTCACAACAAAATTAGACAAAAAATTTCTGACATCATGGGGACGCTGAGAGAGCCGCTCAAAGATCGACAACGCAACATTCATGCAGCGGCGTTGCATTGAATTTTTACTCAATGAGTATATAACCTACGATAAAAGTTTAAAAAGGAAAATAAAGTTTTTATACGTGGCTTTACGACAAAAATAAAAAAAAATTCCGGCGTCATCAGGTCGTGAATATAGCAGCTTATGTAACAGAAATGTAATATCGTTGCATGGAATTATTACTCACTCAGGAGGAGTGGTACAGTAAATTTTGTTTTACGAACGCAGGGATGTGTTATTACGCTTCACAACTAAATTACAAAAAAAATTTTGTTGTCATGATTTCAGGGATGCAATAATGCAGTAAAAATGCTACAGCCATGAAAAAACGTTGCATGGATTTTTAACTCTGTGACTACTGGTGCAACGGTAAATTTTAAGGAACGAAAACAAAGGTGAGGTCTTCGGGCATATGACAAAAATAAAAAAACATTTGAAGGCGTATCAAAAACCCTCAGGGTACCGCCTAATGTGACGCATATGCATCACTTTTGCTGGATTAATTGAAATTAGAGCACAACCAATGGGGAAGCAAAAAAAAAGCTAAACGAAAAGCACCAACTCCAAATCCAACAGCAACTCCAACACCAACACCAACACCAACACCAACACCAACACAACATCAACATCAACATCAACATCAACATCAACATCAACATCAACATCAACATCAACATCAACATCAACATCAACATCAACATCTACATCAACATCAACATCAACATCAACATCAACATCAACATCAACATCAACATCAACATCAACATCAACATCAACATCAACATCAACATCAACATCAACATCAACATAAACATCAACATCAACATCAACATCAACATCAACATCAACATCAACATCAACATCAACATCAACATCAACATCAACATCAACATCAACATCAACATCAACATCAACATCAACATCAACATCAACATCAACATCAACATCAACATCAATATCAACATCAACATAAACATCAACATCAACATCAACATCAACATCAACATTAACAACAACAGCAAGAAACTTCGTCACGTCAAAACCTACGGGTGTGTCCACGGCGCAGCCAACTCTTTTTTTTTTTTACTGAAATTGGAGACATGAATTTGGACGACCACAGCCCATGCCACAATCGATCTTTTGCGCATCAAATTCCCAAATCGTGTTATCAGCCGTCTTGGCGATGTCAATTGGCCACCACGGAGCTGCGATTTGACCCCTTTGGACTTTTGTTTTTTGTGGGAACCGTGAAGGACCGATGTTACGCCAACTTGAATATTTGCTCTTACTAATAAAGCAAAAATCATGGAAAAAAATGTAATTTGTTAATTTTATTGCATTAAAAAAAACAATTTGTATTTAGCCCACCCTGTATTTCAGCCAATCAGAACGTTGGACACAATAGATTTTGTACACAACTTCGCGCCATGACACCTTGCTGTCCACCACTTAATGTATTAAAAATGCAAAAGCAGTGAAAAACGTTGCATGGAACTAAAAATAAAAGTTTTAAGTGGTGGTTAAATTTTAAGGGCCGATTTTGAATGTGGACCACACCTAAACGTCAAGTTTTTTTCTGCATTTCATTTGACATTTCTCAATTTCAGACTAAGTCAATTTGAACCATGGAAAGATACACAATCGAGCAACGCGTTAAAGTTATTCAGGCTTATTATAAAAATGGACTTTCAAATCAAAATGCATATCGTGCACTTCGTCCACCTCGTGCCCAACAACTGCACCTCTCACGTTCGTCGTCGATGAACATTATGCGCAAAGACTTGCATTTACACGCTTACAATGTGGCCAGCGATTGTGGCCGTTGGACTTCTTTCTAAACCAATATACCAATATTATCATAATTGAACTATACCAATATTATCATAACAAAAAGAAATGACAATAATTTCCTAAATAATTTGTGTTTTATTCAAAATCAACATCGACCCTGAAAATTTAACCACCCTTTATAAATCCATGATTATTGGAACTACGGTAAATTTTTTTAAAAGACTAAAGGTTTTCGACCACATGATAAAAATTTAAAATCGACAGCGTCGCTCAGAGAACTACTCGAAGAGAATGTTGTATGGATATATTGCATGACGCTAAAGTAAATGTTAATGTACCACTCAAAAGCAAAAGTACCTTAAAGTTCTGATAAATTCTTCAATTAAACGAAAAGGGTTCCATTATTCATCGATATTAATTTTATTTTCTTCAGCAATACACATATTCCAACGACACTTCCTTCAATTTTGAAAACATTTTTCAGAGTCTGATTTTGGAATTGTCTTCAGCTCCCTCTGCGAATTCTACTTTATCGCATTAATCGTCTTAAAACGCTTTTCGCGAAGTGGTAACTTGAGTCGTGGCAATAGGAAAAAGTCACAAGAAGAAATGACGGGTAAATAAGGAACAGTATGAACGTTGTTTTTGGTCAAATAATCGTGTACAATTACACGACAAAACCTCAAGGCGTTGCCTAATCTGCATAAAAATGCTGATATATAGGTTTTTGGGGTCACTGATCACGAATCTGAAGTCAAAAATTTAAAATTCAAAATGGCGATTTACAAATGGCGGCCATTAACAAGCTAACTTTAATATTAACTATATTATGCATTTTAAATTTGGTGCCCCAAAAGTTTTCGGGGTCATTGATCTCGATTCTGAAGTCAAAAATTCAAAATTCCAAATGACGGCTTAAAAATATGCTAATTCTTATAATAACTTCGAAATTCAAATTGGCGGTCATGAATTAATTTTTGAGCTAAATTTTCTAAAATCTTAATTTAAATTTAAATTTTAAAATTTTTTAGTTTCCGACACCATTTTCGTTTTTCTTAAAATTTTCCTACAGTGGCACTTTGTGGCAAAAAAATTTTTTGTAATTAGTTTAATAAGATATCCCACAAAGGAACCAATACCGTTCGAAAGGGGAAAAAGGGGAAAACAGTTTTGTTTTTTCCATTTTAACTGAGTCAAATATTTAAAAAAAATGTACTTTTTCTTTGTATTTAAAAAAAAAGAGTATGAATATTTTTTAAAGTTTTACTTTTTTTCTGATTACTAAGTTTCAGTCCAATACATGAAAATATAAGACGTCATAAGTAACTAAAACAAATAATACAACAAATTTTTTAACTTGACTTAACAAATTACTACTTTTTTCGTTAAATTTTTGTCCGACTTTGAAGGAGTAAAAATCCTTAAAATTTTTTTTTTTAAATTGACAATGCAGTTTTTTTTCTGTCTATCTAAAATAGATATCTGACATAAAAAATGTTTTCAAATATCTTTAAAAAAGAGGTTTTGCCAGTCTCTTTTCGATTTGGAACCAATGTGTGTCGCTTGCGGCAAGAAGTGGGACAAAGATTATAAAATAGGTATGGGGACAAGGCCTAGGACAAGAATTTGAAAATTTATTAAAATTAGATTTTAGACAAGAATTAGGACAAAAAGTTAGGCAAAGATAAGGTCAAACATACGACTAAAGTTAAGTATGGGGAAAAGTTAAAGGACAAGGGAAAGATACTGCTAAGGATAAGAACAAGGACAAGGATAAAGATAAGTTGTCACGTCAAACCTTCATCCTTTTTCTTTAGAGAATTGTATGTAACTACTCTACAATTTGAATCTATGTTAAATCAGATATTAAATCGCGTTTAACGCATATTTTCGGTAAAAGTCATAATAAAGTTGAGACAATTCAAGGATGATTGTCATATGACTGCGGGAGAGAAAACCAAAAGAATTGAAATTTAAACAATATTGTTTCCAGACATAGTATTTAAAATTTTCACTATTACATAATGTAAAATGCTTTTCGTTTGGACGTTAAATGAGAAAAAAATTGCAACTTGTCAAAACTGTTCAGAACTAAAAGTTCGACAACGTTATAAACGAAAAAAAAAAACACAAAACTTCTACGAAGTAGCAGAAAATAGCAGAAAATAACAGTTTCTACAAATTGCAATGCAGTAAAAAATAAAGTTTAGCACAACTGTTGTATTGGAAGGTTTTTTGCTGAAGCAAAAAAACAAAACTTACAATATGACAAGTTGCAGTGGAGGTAAATTGAAGGACGAATGCGAAACACCTACGAAGCAATATCAAGGAAGCAGAGGGTATAAGAAGAACAACAATTTCCTTGGCTAACCTGTCGTCAAGTTGGCTCTATCACTGATATAGCAAGCGTGTAAAAAGCTGGAAAAGTATTTTTTTTTTCTATATAAATATTTGTAAAGCACAATAATGAAGATGGAGAAAATAAGAGCGGGGAAAAATTGCAAATTAAAAAAAAAAAAAACAGTAACGAAAACTGAACTAAAAAGAGAACTTTTATTCTAGAGATAATAAATCTTTATTGATTCACTTTTTCAATTTTCAAAATGGAACAGCAACTGAATTGGAATTAATGGCGAAGATAAGAAGAAAAAAGTGGAAGCAACGAGACTGCGACGCAAGGATACAAGGATGAAATTAAAAATGTCACTTGCAGAGCTTAAGATAATTAATACGTTTAAGCCAGCTTCAGATTTTCCTAGTTAGAAGTTGTTCACATGGAAAGCATAAAATAAACGTTTTGCAACTTTTGAATATTTTGTCGTTTTTTTTTTCAATTTTATAAACTATTCAAATGCATTTTGATAAAATCATGTGACACATCAAATGCATCGAAGTTATGTATAGCAAGACTACAACAACATTGGAAACGCTATTATTGTTGACGTTGACGTTGACGTTGATGTTGATGGGATTGTTGCACCCAGTGCTGCATATTTAATGGGACAGCTCGATGTAGTGCCCGATATGCAGGAAGGAAAAGGCAAGGGAATAATCAGCAATATAAGCATAAATGTCTCAAATTCCTTGACTTACTCGTTGGCTTACTCGTAGCTTAAGAAAAAAATAAATGTATTTCAACATAAGTAGCGTTGGGGTTGACTGAACTGTGGACAGCTATGTAGCTCATAAATTACTTTAGCAGAGCAAAAATTCATCATGCTTAACGGTGACATAGAAATGTAGTCGAAAAATATGGACTCACAATTTATTTTTGTTTATTTAAAAATTAAATAAAAAAAAGGTAAACATTTAAACAGAGAATTTTAAACTTTACCATGTCTGACTTTAAGTGAAAGAACTTTACTATGAAAGATGATTTATTGACTTTCATTATTATTATTCGAATATTGCCATCAATAGATCAATAGTAGACGTACTAACTCGTTCCAAAAGTTTGTACCCTCAAGCATAGTTGGTATTAATAAATTAACTGAGTCAAAACTCTTTGAATCCTTGTTCTAATTTGCGACTGATAACGCAAAAATAAGCATATTTTTATATCTCTAAATAGAATAAACTCGGTTAGTCTACGTTCTATAGTATTTCTGAGTAAAAAACGCATTTCAAAATGTCCAGACCCAACATATTTTTATAGCCCCACAAGAACTGCGTAAGCCGGCCTCGGTAGTCGATTTGTTAGCGTGCTTAACTGTCACCCCAGAGGTTCCGGAATAGAATCTCGGCCATGGTTCTACACTTTGACTTTTTCGCATTTTTGTTCTCATTTTTAACCAATTGAAACTGAAAATAAATTAATATTTACGACTTTAAAGTTGTAGTTGATGTTAGAGAAATTTGTGAATGGCCTATTGCCTTACATATAACTAGAATTGACTGAGATAAAGGCATGAAACTTTCCTCAGATCAGATTATAATTCACAGGTTTTACGGCTTCCCACCAAGCTATAAAAATTCTAATCATATTTCACTTGATTGCCTCTTCTTTTCCACTAATATATCACTTCATTTCGAACCAATGCAGACTTGGCTGAATAGGTATCAGAGAACAACTTCAGTGCATTCAAATGACCTTTTGAATGTCTCGTCAATATAAGAGCTACGAAAGTGCCTTCTGCATTCTTCTGAAACGAATGGCATAGAGTACGAGCGCTTGCGTTTACGAATGCCTACGAATCAAGAATTCCAAACGAAACAAGATATGAGAAACTTTCGCAAAAAGCAATGAAAATGCATGCTTTTATGTCCATTCGCACCAAGGAATGAATGTTAATACACTATTCAACAGTTGTAAAAAAAAAAAAAAACTCCATGGGGTTTGACGACTCCGTTTAATATTTTCGAAGTCGTTCTAACCGAATATGAAGTCAGTTTTTCAGGTCACACTAGGTTTTCGTACTACTGGGTTGGCCGGTGAGGGTTAATATGTATGACCGACCCCCATTACTTTTGTAAAAGGAAAATTTATTCCTTAGAGACATATCTCCTCTGAATCCTGCTTAGGATGGCTCCCATACAAATTTAATCCCCCATCGACCCCATTACTTCTGCAAAATGAACATTTTTCTCTTGGGGACCTTGATCTTCCGACCACTTCTTACGGGGGCTCCGATACAAATTTTATCATCCGAATGTCTGCATTGTCTGGATGCTGCCTTTGTCTATATTCGAAATCGTGACAAACTATGCTTAACACCAATCGTTTACGTATGCATGCATTTATTTTTGTGTGCAATTGTGGCTGACGACGAATATTATTCGAGTGGCAAAAAATGGCGAATGGTCTCATGCAGATCTCTGATAGGTATAATAACTGAAATCTTTTGTTCTAAACTAAATAAACAAAAGAAAACCAAAACATAAGGAGGTCGGGTATAAAAAGTAAATACCTAACAAGAAAATCACACGATTTTGCCTAAATTATTGTTTATTCTTCCACTAGTCCCCTTTCAGCTCGATACACTTATTTCAACGATTTTCTATAATTGCCATGTCCTTTAATAGTAAGATTTCTCAATATCTCCAAAATACGCTTCAGTTTCTAATTTAACCTGTTCATTCATGGCAAATTTTCTTCCCTGGAGCCACCTTTTAAAGTTTGGGAACAGATAATAGTCGTTTGGGGTCAAATCTGGAGAATATGGGGGATAAGGAAGCAGTTCGAAGCGTAACTTGTGCAATTTGGCCACGGATTCGATCGATTTGTGAGCTGGACTATTGTCTTACAAAAAGATGATCTTGTTTCTTCGATAAATTCTGCCGTTTGTTTGCGATTTCGTTCTTCAATCGGTCCAATAATTTACTGCAATAGTCGCTGTTGATAGTTTTTCCTTTTCGGAGATGAACAAAATGCCACTTGAATCCCAAAAAGCCATCACTCTTGATGACTTTGGTCACTCTGGTGCCATCACAGATATTTGTTATGGACCCAAGTAACATAGGGAATATCAGCTAGTTACATATAAGCTTTGATTCAAATTACACACAATCCAAATTGTTTGAAAAATTTAAAAATAGAGTGAAAATCACGGCTACCTTCCATACGAAGTAACGCCAGCAAAATAGTGAACCCTTCATAAATTCCACAAAAAGAAATGTAACATAAGCTTTCATATTAATAAGGTTAAATGAGGTTAAACTGACGTCATCGAAATAAGAAAACCTTCATAACTTCGGCCAAGCCGAATTGTAAGCCCCATACTTGTCTACGGTTCACTGGTATAGTGGAGGACCCTTGACAAGGCAACTGCACTTCAGAAATTTGCAAAAGTTCAAAGAAGTGCATGTCTCTGTATTACAGGTGCATTATCCACAACTCCAACTCATGCTCTTAATGTCATAGTTCACCTTTCTCCTTTAGATATCTTTGCCAGAGAGTGTGCTAACTCAGCAGCCCTCAGACTAAGAGAATCTGGACATTGGATAGGTAACAACTGCGCACCTTGTTTAAATCTGCACCTTGTTTAAATCTTGAAAAGAACTATGAAGTTCTCATCCCTTCATGGTTAGACTGGGCTAACAAGACCCCCCTCAAAATAAACGGAATTAAAATCTTTACAGACGGATCCAAGCTTCAAAAACAGGTAGGGGGAGAAATTTACTCCCAAGATCTGGAAATAGAAGCTTCCTTTAGACTCCCAAACTATTTTAGTGTCTACCAAGCTGAGATGATGGCTATATATGAAACCGCTAAGATTTTAGGTCAGAGAGACCTTAGGGGAAAGAATATTTACATATTCTCAGATAGTCAAGCTGCGTTCAAAGCGCTGAACTCGCATATTGACAACTCTAAAACTCTCACTGAGTACCGCAGATCTCTTAACGAGATGGCAAGGTTATTCAGGATCCACCTCATATGGGTACCCGGTCATAGGGATATCGAGGGCAATAATTTGGCTGACGAATTGGCAAGGAAGGGTACGACCTCGAACACTCTCTTATATGAGGATTTCATTGGTATACCCATGTCCTCCTATAAACTCCAGTGCAAGAACAATTCTTTGAGTCTTGCACAAGTACGTTGGAAACACCTTGACACATGTAGGATAGCTAACCTTACGTGGCCTAGCTACGACTTAAAACGCACTAAATCACTACTCACCACGCACTTAAGCAGAAAAAATCTTTCAAAAATAGTAGGAATCCTCACGGGTCACTGTCTAATTGGAATACATGCTCTTCGATTGGGACTTACATCAAATGATTTCTGTCCAGCAATTCCTCTGCGAATGTCCGGCGCTAAGTAAAAGGAGATTGGAAACTCTGGGCCATCCCTTCTTAAATGGACTTACCGAAGTCTCATGCCTAAAAATCAGGCATATAATAGAATTCATAATCCGTTCGAACTGGATTGTTGAGGAGGGATATCTCTCATAGGTCAAAAGAGATTATGTGGTATCACAACGGGCCTGCACTGACCTAAGTGTACGAGTCGTCTGCCGGCTCAGCCATAAGAACCTAACCTAACCTAAAGGAAACGGAAAAAAGGAAAGGAAATATAAAAACCGAATTTGTTTTCAATTTTAAACGAAACAGATCAACATTTTTTCAATTTTTGCTACGGTACCACTTGAGACATGACAAAATAAGAACTATTCCATGAAATAAAGAAAACAAACAAACGCCGAATGTTTATAGTCCTGATTATAGCACCTAATGATTTCTTTTTGTTCCCACAGATCAAAGACAAACTGCATGAACAACGATTTTTGACGCCAGAACTATGTCCAACAACTATGTTTTGGAGGTGTCTCAAGCGGAATGGAATAAATATGGTTGAAATTCAAATGGTTTGAGCGCATACTCAAAATGTATTAATCAGAAAGGAGAATTTCGATAAACAATACAGAAAAAAATTCTGACTTTATATATATTCCTGAAATCTAAAAAATTCCTAACTAGTTTTATTTTTACTTTGAACCAAGGTTTTCAGGATTTCATCTCTGCCTTTTCTCTTGTTGAATCATCAGTTTATTTTAAAAACTACTCTCAATGTCCTTGGGTTTCTCAATTCATATGAAATCCAACTTCCATCCTTTAAGATCATTCTCATGGCTTAATGGCGTTTTCTTGCCGTTGACAAGTCAACTCGCTAGCCAACTCTTAATTTCTTAACTTTTTGGCTGTCCATTCCTTGTCTTTCAATTTAAAATCACCACTTTTACACGTTTGCTCAATTAGAGCATGGTCACTATAAAATTCCACTTAAATACGACAACTTTCAGCAGCATTTTTTTTTTTTTTATTTTTCATATTTAAATAATAAAATAACACCTCCCGCAAAAAATTCGGTATATTTGATAGAGCATAATTTACAGATTTTGCCGCTTTAATTACACATGGCATACTCTGATGGTGACGCCTTATATCAGCTGTTTGAAGGGTAATATTTGATTAGAGGGAACAATGGAAGAATATACAACCAACAGCAACTATGGCAAAAAGCCAATTAATTCCAACAACCAATATTTAAGATAAGACCTCTAAAGAATAAATCACATATTATTTTCACAAAATCTTATCATACCTGCAATGAATTGAATGTAGAAGTAGACCTAATGATAAATTTGTAATATGCTAAAAAAAAAAAACAAAAAATGCACACTAACATATTCTCCAAATACACGTTGTTAACGAAAATGACATTTGAACTGACACGATCGATTGCACTTCACAATCAGCAGCAAAATATGAATGCTGCATCAACAGCAACAACACACAACAACAACACACAACAACAACAACAAGAACAGCTAACAACAAATTGCAACACATCATGTTGAAATAATTTGAAAACTAGCGAAATGACATTTCAATACCTCAGGGTATCATTGCATATTTTGACATGAGCTGTTTATGCATGGACGAACATATCAGTAACAGCGACAAGAGCAGAATGTTTGGATAAGATTGCGGCAAAGAGCATTCGGCATATGACAGACAGACATGTCTTGATGATTTCAATCATCATTTTTAGATAAATTTTTTAATTTTTTTGGATGGGGAAATTTTTCTTAATTTGATGGAGAGTAAATTTGAGTATGAAGGTTATTTATTTTTATGCAAAATTTCAGGAAACATTCAGTTTCATATAATTACCACATAATTTATGTTGGTTGGAATGTAAGAGTTCAAAGTGCATAACTTTAAAATATTTTGAGATCTTAGAGGAGACTTACTTACTTAATTATAATTCTTATTTGCTTTTATAATTCTTTAATTTAAGTTTATTGTCAATTTGGTAAATAAATATTGTTAATTAAATTTAATATAATATAATTTTTTAAATTTTTGTTAAAATGCCATTTAAATTTATAAATTTTTAATTACTTGACTTTTCTTTTAATGTTTTCATAATTTGAGTTACTTTTAAAATTTCATATTCTTATCAAAATTTAATTTAATACGTTATTTACTTATTTTTTTTGCAAGTTTTTATTTACGTTTTATTTCTTTAATTTTTAACTAATTTTATAATTTCCTTTTTTAATAATATTCATTTTAATATTTTATTTATTTCTTATGCATTTTTCATTTAGTTCGTGTTAATTTTAATTTATTATTTTTTATTTTGTGTTTTATTATATTTTATTATTTTTATTTATTTTTTATTTATTTTTTATTTATTTGTTGTTTATTTTTTATTTATTTTTTATTTATTTTTTATTTATTTTTTATTAATTTTTTATTTACTTCTTTACTTTGTTTTATTAATTAAGTATTTATATCTTATTTTTCTTTATTTTTTATTTATATTTTATTCATTTTTTATTTATATTTTAATTATTTTGTATTTATTTTTTATTTATATTGAATTTATTTTTTATACATTTTTTATTTATTTTTAATTTATTCTTATTTATTTCTTTATTTATTTTTTTATTTATTTTTTATTTATATTTTATTTGTACTTTTTTCATTTATTTTTTATTTTTATTTAATTTATTTTTTATTTATTTTTTATTTTTTTTTTATTTATTTTTTATTTATTTTACATTTATCTTTATATATTGATTTATTTATTTTTTATTTATTTTTAATTTACTTTCAATTTATTTTTATTTATTTCTTTATTTATTTTGTATTTATTTTGAATTTCTTTTTAATTTATTTTTCAATTATTTTTTTTTTATTTTTAATTTATTTTTATTTATTTTTTATTTATTTTTTATTTATTTTTTAGTTATTTTTTATTTATTTTTTATTAATTTTTTATTTAATTTTTTATTTAATTTTTTTTTATTACTTTATTATTTATATCTTATTTTTTCTTTATATTTTATTTATATTTTATTTATTTTTTATGTTTTATTTATTTTGTATTTATTTTGAATTTATTTTTTATACATTTTTTTTATTTATTTTTTATTTATTTTTAATTTATTTTTATTTATTTCTTTTTTATTTATTTTTTATTAATTTTTTATTTATTTTTTATTTGGTTTTTATTAATTTCTTATTGATATTTTATTTTTTGTTGAATTATCTTTTATTTGTTTTTTATTAATTTTAAATTCGTTTTTATAACATTAATTTTAGAGTTTTTAATTTCTTTATTTTTAATTTATTTATTTTTAGTATATTTTTTATTAATTTATTTTAAATTAATATCTTAAATTATGTTATATTTGTTGTTAACTTATTTTTTAATTTGTTATTTTATTTATTTATCAACTTATTTATTTTCAAAATTAGTTTTGTACTAACTTATTAAATTATTTTTAATGTAACCATTTTCTTATTTTGTTGAGTTTCTTTTTTATTTTATAATTAATTTATTTTTAACATTTTGCGATTGTTTTAAGTTTTTCTATTTTAGTGTTCCCATGTTATGTATTAAAATATGTAGTTTTTAATATTCATTAATTTATTTTGATTTATTTTTAAGTAAACAGTCTTAATGTATATACTACATGTATATTATATATTTTTTTTTAAATTTTTATTTATTTTTGGTGATATTTTTTATTCATTCCCGACTTTGATTAAATATTATTTTTTATAGTTTTGTAAGGTTTACAATTTTGTTTTAAATATTGTTTGAGCTTTGGAATTTTGTTTTAATTTTCCTGTTTAAATTAATTAAAATTTAGTGTTTTATTTTTGTTTTAATTTTATTTTTTTTACATGTTTTCATATTTTTTACTGTTTTGTTATTGTGTTTTATAATTTTTTGTTTTTATTGTTTTTATTTATTTTTTAATATCTGAACTTATTTCAAAGAATGTTTAGACTTCTTAAGTTTCTAATTTAAGTTTGTTTTATAAAATGCTATTTCAGTTTAGTTTTTTTTTAATTTTTGTGTTAATGTTTATTTAGTTTGTATTTTTATTTATTTTTTAATAATTGCATTTTTTTAATTTGTTAAAAATTTTTATGTATTTTTAATTTTATATAATGTAATTTTTTCGATATAAATTTTTTTTAAATACTTAGAATGAAATATAAAGATTGAAGGCCAAGTATACTGTGGCTACCACAATGGACCAAACTGGTCCAAGTGAGTTGTGTGCATAACCTCATCGGCTGCTGCCTCTACCTTCTAAACTAGAGCGAAAATATGCTTTCAAAATTCTTTTTTTCGAGTCGAGCAGTAAAGCTTGCTTTTAACAAAATTTCAAAATCAAGACCGCGTTACTTCGAAAGACGACGTTACCGTATTACTACAAAATTTTTTTGACTTTTTTTCTTCAGTTTGGCTTTTTATTTTTATTTTTTATTTTATTTTTTATTTCTTATAATTTTTTATTTTTTTATATTCTAGTTTTTTTTTTTAATTGATTTAAAAATAAATTTTCTTAAACAAAAACAAAGATCTTGAAGTCACACACATGTTAATGTTTAAGGACGTTCCTTGTTTGTATAAACTATTAGGCTTGAGTTTAAGCTTCTAGAAACTCCTTACAATGTCACATGTAGATCGGCTTAACTGTTTACATGGTTTTCTTTCCGTTCCTTGACACTCTGACACTCACTTACTTGTTCTTCTTGTAAGGGTTTTTACTCATCAGAGTAATTTAAAGAATTTCCATACAAATTCACATAAACACCAACACATACTTGGCTACCATATGTTGCTGCTGTAGAAGACGTCAACAATTGACGTCAACGTCAGCTCCTTATGACCCACTTTCAATTTGAGAAACGGAAGTGCCACCATGACTTCCGTTCCTGGTACTGCTATTAGTAATGCAGAGTGAGTGAGTCGTATAGCTCGTGAAGCATAGTAAGGACATAAAAATGTTAAACAAAAACAACGAAAAAAAAAAATACAAGCCAAGTGTTTGTGCACTGAGGAAATTTTAAAATTTTACACCACGTATGTGTTGTATTTTTTCATTAAACACCCACACAAAAACACATTCAACATGCTGACACACAAGGTCCAAGAATTTTATATTTTCGCTCACACTTTTTACACTTTGTTTATGCCTTGTTTATGCTTCTGTTGGGCTTTCTTGTATTTTAATTAAATTGCGTTTGGTTGTGGCTGTAGCGTCGACGAATAAGGTATGCGTTGGTGTCTTTACGCCGCAAAAGAAGGATGTTACTCATGAGTGGGCAATTCATGACATGGGTGCCAATATGTCTAAGATACATTTTTGATTAACTAAAAAATTTTCAAATAAAACAAAATTTTTATTCCTCTTCTCCGTTTTTTTTTTGTTCTTATTCTTATTCTTAATCTTAATCTTAGTCTAGTCTTAGTCTTAGTCTTAGTCTTAGTCTTAGTCTTAGCCTTAGTCTTAGTCTTAGTCTTAGTCTTAGTCTGTCTTATTTTTATTCTTATTCTTATTCTTATTCTTATTCTTATTCTTATTCTTATTCTTATTCTTATTCTTATTCTTATTCTTATTCTTATTCTTATTCTTATACTTATTTTTATTCTTATTCTTATTCTTATTCTAATTCTAATTCTAATTCTAATTCTAATTCTTATTCTTATTCTTATTCTTATTCTTATTCTTATTCTTATTCTTATTCTTATTCTTATTCTTATTCTTATTCTTATTCTTATTCTTATTCTTATTCTTATTCTTATTCTTATTCTTATTCTTATTCTTATTCTTATTCTTATTCCTATTCTTATTCTTATTCCTATTCTTAGTCTTATTCTTATTCTTATTCTTATTCTTATTCTTATTATTATTATTATTCTTATTCTGATTCTTATTCTTATTCTTATTCTTATTATTATTATTATTCTGATTCTTATTCTTATTCTTATTCTTATTCTTATTCTTATTCTTATTCTTATTCTTATTCTTATTCTTATTCTTATTCTTATTCTTATTCCTATTCTTATTCTTATTCCTATTCTTAGTCTTATTCTTATTCTTATTCTTATTCTTATTCTTATTCTTATTCTTATTCTTATTATTATTCTTATTCTGATTCTTATTCTTATTCTTATTCTTATTCTTATTCTTATTCTTATTCTTATTCTTATTCTTATTCTTATTCTTATTCTTATTCTTATTCTTATTCTTATTCTTATTCTTATTCTTATTCTTATTCTTATTCTTATTCTTATTCTTATTCTTATTCTTATTCTTATTCTTATTCTTATTCTTATTCTTATTCTTATTCTTATTCTTATTCTTATTCTTATTCTTATTCTTATTCTTATTCTTATTCTTATTCTTATTCTTATTCTTATTCTTATTCTTATTCTTATTCTTATTCTTATTCTTATTCTTATTCTTATTCTTATTCTTATTCTTATTCTTATTCTTATTCTTATTCTTATTCTTATTCTTATTCTTATTCTTATTCTTATTCTTATTCTTATTCTTATTCTTATTCTTATTCTTATTCTTATTCTTATTCTTATTCTTATTCTTATTCTTATTCTTATTCTTATTCTTATTCTTATTCTTATTCTTATTCTTATTCTTATTCTTATTCTTATTCTTATTCTTATTCTTATTCTTATTCTTATTCTTATTCTTATTCTTATTCTTATTCTTATTCTTATTCTTATTCTTATTCTTATTCTTATTCTTATTCTTATTCTTATTCTTATTCTTATTCTTATTCTTATTCTTATTCTTATTCTTATTCTTATTCTTATTCTTATTCTTATTCTTATTCTTATTCCTATTCTTAGTCTTATTCTTATTCTTATTCTTATTCTTATTCTTATTATTATTTTAATTGTAATTGTTAGAGTTTACAGTTGACCTGATAATCCTAAATTTTGAAAAAATGTGGTCCAATAACAACACTAGCCCACAGATCTCAAATCTCAAAAAGTGGATTTAACCTACATTTTCATTTATATGCTTAAAAATAAAACTTTTGATAGTGATAGAAAATAAAACCTTTAGTGGGCCCCTAAATTGCAATTCAAATAACAGCTTTTTCGCAGATATATTTTCTATATCTATTGATGTAAAGCGGGTTGTATTTTATACTTATTAGATTTAATTTTATCCCACTAGTGGCACAATTCGCTGTTGGCAGAAAATTTAAGTTTTTTTTTTTAATCAAACCCTTTTTTTATCATGTACATACTCGTAACTTCATCAAGCTCCACACAGTACTTTGCGTTGCCCACACAGGCTGCACTTAATGTAAGCACCGTACATTAGACAAGAAAACTTTAACTTGCTCTCAGAGCTTCATAAAAACAAAGAGAACAATTTTAATATGTTGGCTTCTCAATTGAGTGATGATTAAATTTGCTTGACTTGAAATGAGTTTGTAATGAAAAAGTTTACAAATGTAGTTGTTGGCCACTTGTTCTACACAGCAGGCTAGTAGAACTATGAATAGAAATTAATTAAAATGTTAGTTTGTTGGAGGATGGAACAGAGATGAAAAAGTTAAAGGCAGATGATGAAAGGAAGGAAGGAAGGAAAATAATTTGCAACTAGAAGAGATGATAAAAGCTTCTGTTACGAAAGAACATGGCTTGTTCTAAGCTCATTTGCGCAACGGAAATAGGCAGAAATTTACAATTCTTGGCCGGGAGACGTTCAGAGGAACTTTGTGATATCAAGAAACATAAATTAATGTTAATGAGCATTAGATATGAGAGAAATTTTACAAAGCTTAGATCAAATTAAAATTTCACGATCAGAAATGGAAATACTCTCAATACCTACAAGTTTTAAAAAAAATGCATGGGAATATCATAGACTCTAGAGAGCTTTATAAAAGATGTACCAACAAGAGGTGTAGAATTTTTTTTAATAAAACGAACAATTTTTTGGATGTCTCTTCAATCTCTTTTTTTGAATTAAAAAGTAGACACATGAAGATTATGCATAGAACACAATAACTTCCAAATAGCCGCCTTGGCTTAGCTTGTAGACCTTAATTATTTTTCTATCACCCTTTCACATACTTGTGGCTCTATTGCGGTGATGGCGACTTCAATATTCGCTTTGTGAGTTGGAATTGTTTGCGGATGGTTAGTATAGACCTAACTTATGACCCATAACTCCAAAGGAAGAAGTCTTAAATGCTAAATCGCAAGGTCTTGACCAATTGATGTCTTAAAAATAAAAAAAATAAAAAATTGATGTCTTCCCAACGCGAAATTACGCGACCAGGGAATTAAGTGCTCAATATTTCGATGACTGCGCGACATTAATCGTATATAGCATATTGAAAGTAGAGCTCGTCTGTGTTGTACTCCATACTGGCTGCAGTTATTGAGTTAATTTGACCTTATACTCATGCAAAGCAAACTATTTGGTCAATATTCGCTGCAGTGTTATTCACTGCTTCAACATTTTCGGTCGAAAGTCCTCTTGGTGATGTGACCCCATATGATGAATCAGGTAAAACAGAATAAAAAGCCGATTTTGACGAAACTTTGCATTTAATGGATTCTATGCCACTGAGCTAAAAAAATTTCGACAGATCTGAAATTTGCTCAAGAATCGTGCTTGAAAATGAAAAAATTTTAAATATTTTGAATTGAAATGATTCAAGTAGGTACTTTATCAAAAAAGACATCATAACAGAAATAAAATCATAATAGTTTATGCATTAAAATATATATTTTTAATCACATCTCTTAAATATTCTTCACATGAATCTCTACACGCTACATTGCTTGAATCTTCTAAATTGACATTTTCACATTGTTCATATAAAATATATTCTATAATGTCATCGATGGTAAATTAACTCTTTTTTTTAATCAGCATGTTTTTGGATAACAAAACAGGATCGGATGCAAAAAGTATGTAAGAAATTAGATTCTCAATTATATGTTCTCGCAAATCTTTTATATGCGACAAGTGCGCACTCCTGAAATATTTATGGTTCCCTTCTAAAGCCTCTTCAGATAAATGACCTGTAAACATTTATTTATTATATATGAAATGAATAAACAGCAATAAGAGCAATTAAAAAAATTATAAATAACGAAAAAACTATAAATTAAGCTCATATTGAGGGCTCATATGAGCTGCTATTAAATAAGGGCCTCCGGGAGTTTTAAAAAAAAAAATACGTTTTAAAAATTTTTTTTGCATTATTAAAGTACAGGGTGACGCATAACTACTTTATTTTAATATTTTTTTTCTTTTTTTCAGATACTTGTAAATAGCACTTGGGAAATTTAAAATGGAAAGTTACGGCCAGATCAAACGAACGGAAGACCACAAACGGTTATCGTTGAAAAAATTTTTCGACGCGTACAGGAGAGTGTGGCAGATAAACCAATAACGTCAAAAAGGAGTCGTTCAGCGCAACTTATGTTGTCGCGAAAATCACTTCAGCGCTTTCTAAGCAAATTGGAGATGTTACCATACAAAATGCAGCTTGTTCAAGACCTAAAACTCACCGATTACCAGCAGTGACTTGATTTT
Source organism: Pherbina coryleti (assembly GCA_943735915.1). Lineage (NCBI taxonomy): Eukaryota > Metazoa > Arthropoda > Insecta > Diptera > Sciomyzidae > Pherbina > Pherbina coryleti. The sequence continues at coordinate 52,466,261 of OX030948.1, read as the reverse complement.
GAGATTTCTTTTAGGCAAAGAGCCGAAAAAAATCCTAATTTTATACACAAACTAATATGCGGGACGAAGCTCAATTTGCATTAAATGGCTTCGTCAATAAGCAAAACTGCAGAATGTAGGCTACAGCAAATTCTAGTGTCTTTGAAAACAAAGTCGGTGCTGCAATATAAATCAAAACTGCTCAATACCGCACCATGTTTTCGAATTTTTTGAGACCAGCAGTAGAGAATCACACACAAATGTGGTTTCAACAAGATGGAAACACGCCGCATACAACAAGACAAACAATGACGCTGTTATGGAAAATTTTCGGCGAACACGGATTTTACCCTTCGTGATTTTTTTCTTTGGGGATATTTTAAAGAACGTGTTTACGTCAATAAGCACGAGACTTTAATCCAATTAAAAAATTATATTCGGAAAGAAATTCGAGCCATACCTCCTTATATTTTGAAGAAAGTTATGTAAAATGCCTTAAAAAGAACGCGACTCTGCGAAGCTTGCAATGGACACCATTTACGCGATATAATTTTTCACGTTTAGACTAAGAACATTTCTACACTAAGAGAAATTTTATTTAAATATTTACGTGGATAAATCAAATGTTTTCCTTACAACTCGTTTTTTTTCCGTATTTGAATTTTATTTATACCACACACGCACACATATTCCATACAAGCAAGCAGCAACAGCATCGCACACGTACACATATTCCGACAAGCAGCAACAGCATCGCACTCTGTTTCTGCAGTTTATTTCTTGCAGTTGCAGGTTTCTTATAGTTCTCAGTTAGTTATTGTTGCAAGGGTAATATAGTCTGGATTTTTGGTCAAGAAATGGAATGAGGAAGGTTGGAGTGACAACTTTATATTTTCTCACAAATATCTTGCACCGGTTGTCATTTACCTACATATTTTGCTTGTAATTTTCTATGTCACTTTTTCTTGCTCTAGTTTATGCTATTTTTGACATTTGGTGCCCTAATATTGTACCAACTGTCAAAAATAGTATAAATTAGAGAACGCAAAAAGTGAAACAGAGAATAAATAATACAGGCAAATGGAATTTGATGGACGCAATATGAAGAAAATAATGCTATAAAACCATTAATAACATGTTGAATATGTCAAAAGTATGTTGTATTTTAAATTCAATACTTTTATATACATTTTATTTACATGCGATAGTTTTATTTTCAAATAGTAAATATTTGAAAGATATTTTAAAAAAATTCGTGCATAATTTTAATACATTTTTAATAAATAGAATTATTTAAATATTTAAATGTTTTATTTAATTAAAACAGTATTCAAATAAATTTTAAATATTTACGTAGTCGATTTATGCAAATGCGTTATTGGTGCAAAAATGACTCGCTTTTTGGATAAATTAAAAAAGTTTTTGAATAAATTTAATATTTTTTCTCTTAGTGTATGAATCAAAGTGTAAATTAAAATAAAAAAAAAAACAAAAAATCAAATTGATTCAAAAATAAAAAAGTGATGGACTATTAAAACCCCTTCAAGACATATGCGCCACCCTGTATATCAAGCAAATTCTTTATATAAAAATAAAAGAAAAATCAAACCATTCTAATATTGGGAAAATTGTTAAGGGGGACTATACATCCAGAGGCCGAAAAAAGGTCATGTTTGTGAATTTTTTTAAGAAAACCTAGGGATATTTTTAAATGAGGGTTTTATACCTAAATATGCACATTCAAGAGTATGTTTAGTTTTTAGTATTAAAAAAAAAATTTAATATTAAGGTATACAGTATTTTTATAGAGCGCTGTGAAAAAAAGTTGAAATGCGGTGACCGAGACCTGAAACAAAAAAAAAGAAAAATATTATTAAACTTGATACTTAAAACTTGTGGCGTCCGTGGCGTAGTTGGTTAAAGTGCGTGCCGCTATGTCTACGAACTTGGAGACCCAGGTTCGAACCCCAGTAGCGACAGAAAATTATTTGAATTAAAATAATTTTTCTGTACGGCCGCCACCTCTCTGCAGACAATGGCAAACCTCAGAGAGTAATCAAAATGCCATGTAAAGCTTCTTGAGAACGAGAACATTCCGTTCATCGCCGTTCGGAGTCGGCGTTAAACATGTAGGTCCGTTTCTCGGTCAATTGTGTACAAACTTAATAACACGCACAACACAATTGATCATAAGAAGCTAGGTCAAAGTCCTTTCAAGGGCTGAAATGGTCACTTTTTTATTTTTTTTTATTTTTTACTTAAGATTTGTACTTGTCATAGCCGATTTTGAAAATATTGATTTTTCACAAAATGGCGGACTTCCGAACGTAAAGTAGCGATTTTCGACCAAAATTTAGTCATTATTTTGGCTTTAACTAATGAACGAAGTTACGAAAAAAAACCTATGACAAGTACGAGATTATTATGAATAAAATAAAAAATCAAAACGATCGGTTCACTGAGTTTTCAGAAATCTTGGTCACCGACTTTGAAATCATGGTTTCGAGAAAAACGCGTTCGAAAATAAGGGCCAGCACTGCGCGCTCTCGAAGGCGGTTCACTCACTAGGCTATAACTTTGTTATTTTTTAAGATATCGACACATATGAAATTTTAACCACATATTCTTGAGACTTGAAGTTTTAAGAAAATGCAAAAATTTTGAAAAATAAAAAAGTTCTGGGTATATAACCCCTCTTAAGCAAATTGTGCTCAATTCAAAGAAAATAAATTTCTCAAATCAAGCTAATTATTCTAGTTTACAGAAAATTGTTTCCTTGAATCAAGCAATTTATTCTCACTTCAAGTTAATATTAGTATTGAATTTAGAAAAAATATTCTTGAGTTTTAAGCAAATGTTTCTGAATTAGATATTTTTTCTTAATATCATGTGGTTTAAATTTGCTCAGTTCCAGCTTGAGCAAATTTACTCAGTAATTTACGCTTGAGTGTAAACTGATAGCCTCTTTGTTTGATTCAAGCATAGAATGCTTGATTTATTTTTCTCTCCGTATTGTAGAAAAAAAAACATGCTTATTTTTACTTATTTTATAGTTTTTTATTAATGAAAATAAGGAATTTTTAAATTTTTTACCTTATATACACACAAAGAAAAAAAACGTTTATCGCCAGCTTGCCGCAAACGAACTTCGTTTGTCGTGCTTGAAATCGTTATTTGCAAACGTTTCAACAGTTATCATAATAACAGTTCAGTTGCGAGAAACGCGTCATATAGTTGCAGGAAATTAATTTCGTTTGTCATAAACGCGAGTGATTTTTAAATTGCAGCAATTGAAAACTTCGTTTTTCCCAACTGAAAATTTTGTTTATTTTTCCCTTCGTTGTATAAACATAACGCTTATAGTTTAGAGTTACTTTTTGAACAAATTGTTACTATATAAGGAAACTAGCTGTACCCGACGCGTTGCTGTCGTAGCGGAAATGATTTCTATCTCTATCTGAATCTCAAACTCTGTCTCAATCTCAATCTCAACCTCAACTTCAATCTCAATCTCTATGTCTATTTCTATTTCTATTTCTATTTCTATTTCTATTTCTATTTCTATTTCTATTTCTATTTCTATTTCTATTTCTATTTCTATTTCTATTTCTATTTCTATTTCTATTTCTATTTCTATCTCTATCTCTATCTCTATCTCTATCTCTATCTCTATCTCTATCTCTATCTCTATCTCTGTCTCTGTCCCTATCTCTATCTCTATCTCTATATCTATCTCTATCTCTATCTCTATCTCTATCTCTATCTCTATCTCTATCTCTATCTCTATCTCTATCTCTATCTCTATCTCTATCTCTATCTCTATCTCTATCTCTATCTCTATCTCTATCTCTATCTCTATCTCTATCTCTATCTCTATCTCTATCTCTATCTCTATCTCTATCTCTATCTCTATCTCTATCTCTATCTCTATCTCTATCTCTATCTCTATCTCTATCTCTATCTCTATCTCTATCTCTATCTCTATCTCTATCTCTATCTCTATCTCTATCTCTATCTCTATCTCTATCTCTAAGTGGAACGACTCGTGTAAATTGATAACCAAATTTCGAGGCTATGTTACTTATAATTCCAAAGTTATTCGATATCCCCTTGTTCAATGACGTCTCAGTTTTTTAGTAGAAGAATATAACCCAATAGTAATTCCATACTGAATTTCGTTGTTAAACGACATTTAGTTCCAAAGCTATCTGATATCAAAAATTTAAAGTGTATGGGCGGAGCCACACCCCCTTTTCCAAAGCCCATCCCAGTTGTATAGTAGAAATATATCACCAAGTGGCAACTCCATACTGAATTTCATTATAATACGGCATTTAGTTCCAAAGCTATTCGATATCATAAATTTGAATTGTATGGGCGGTGCCACACCCCTTTGGCCTATACTTGCTCAATTTTGCCAGTCGAAAGACAAGACTAAATAGAACGTTCTAACCGAGTTGCATTAATGTGTGACTTATAGCTCTAAAGTTATACCGAAAATTTGGTCTGCTGATAAAGTGCCACGTCCAACGCCCATAAAATTTTACCTGTGGAACGGCACTTGTAAATTGAGGAAGAATACCGAATTCCGATGCTATGCGACCTATAACTTCAAAGCTATTTGCTATCGTAGCTTTGGGTTGTATGGGAGGAGCCACGCCCCCTTGTCCAATGTTCCGTGAATTTTTTCCAAAACCTTCGCATGACAATTACAAACAAACCTACGGAAGAAAGTATCCAATTTGGTCCAGTCGTTTTCAAGTTTTAAGTGGCCGAACAAACCAAGATTCATTTTTATATATATAGATTGGTAGTTTGCTCAATACGCGGACGAAGATAGCAACGGAGGTGCAATCCATAAGAAGACGGACGGACATAATGAGAAAAATTATTAATATAATAAGTAATAATGACCGAAAAATACCGCAAGCTATATTTATATATAAGATATATTTTTAAGTTGTGACAACTGAATATTCGTTTGCGGCAAATACAGCTCGCAAACGAAGTATAGTTGGTGAATTTTTCAGTTGTGGTAAACGAAAAATTTCTTTGCGTGTACATATATAAATAAGTGCGTCTTTTTCAGCACTACCAAAAAATGTCTGAATGTTTTTTTTAAAAAACTTTTATTTTTTATATTTTCTTAAGCATTTTAATAACAGAAACATTTTACTTTGACATCATAATATAAGAAATGTATTTTTGACGCGTATATTTCTCAAAGATAAAACAAATTCTTATTTTGTACATGAAAAAATGGTAAAATAAAATTTCCCGGGTAGATCGAATTACCGTGGTATTTTCGAGTATACCCGAGTACCCAGACATTTTCGAGTTATTCGAGCTACCCCGGAAGTTTTGAGCTTTTCGGGTATTTCGAACATTTTTAATAAAATTTAAATGTTATTGCAGCACGATTGCTATGTTGTTGGAACAAATATAGCTTTATTCGGTTTAGGCATTTAAAATGGTCATGGTAAAAGCGATAAAATTTAAAGTTTGAATTAAACTCGAAAAGTTCCAATCAAAGAGTAAACTTTAAAAAAAGAGTTGGCTGTGCCGTGGACACACCCGTAGGTTTTGACGTGACGAAGTTTCTTGATGTTGATGTTGATGTTGATGTTGATGTTGATGTTGATGTTGATGTTGATGTTGATGTTGATGTGAATGGTTATGTTGATGTTGATGTTGATGTTGATGTTGATGTTGATGTTGACGTTGATGTGAATGGTTATGTTGATGTTGATGTTGATGTTGATGTTGATGTTGATGTTGACGTTGATGTGAATGGTTATGTTGATGTTGATGTTGATGTTAATGGTTAAGTTGATGTTGATATTGATGTTGATGTTGATGTTGATGTTGATGTTGATTTTGATGTTGATGTTGGTGTTGGTGTTGGTATTGGTGTTGGTGTTGGTGTTAGTGTTAGTGTTGGTGTTGGTGTTGGTGTTGGTGTTGGTGTTGGAGTTGTTGTTGGATTTGGAGTTGGTGCTTTTCGTTTAGCTTTTTTTTTTGCTTACCCATTGGTTGTGTTCTAATTTCAATTAATCCAGCAAAAGTGATGCATATGCGTCACATTAGGCGGTTCCCTGAGGGTTTTTGACACGCCGTCAAATTTTTTTTTTATTTTTGTCATATGCCGAAAGACCTCACCTTTGTTTTCGTTCCTTAAAATTTACCGTTGCACCAGTAGTCACAGAGTTAAAAATCTATACAACGTTTTTTCATGGCTGTAGCATTTTTACTGCATTATGTGATTGCATCCCTGAAATTATGACAAACAAATTTTTCATCCCTGCTGTCGTAAAACAAAATTTACTGTAGCACTCCTCCTGAGTGAGTAATAATTCCATGCAACGATATTACATTTCTGCTACATAAGCTGCTATATTCACGACCTGACGACGCCGGAATTTGTTTTTTATTTTTGTCGTAAAGCCATGTATAAAAACTTTATTTTCCTTTTTAAACTTTTATCGTAGGTTATATACTCATTGAGTAAAAATTCAATGCAACGCCGCTGCATGAATGTTGCGTTATCGATCTTTGAGCGGCTCTCTCAGCGCCCTCATGATGTCAGAAATTTTTTGTCTAATTTTGTTGTGAGGGCTTTCAGTAGGCCTTTATTGGCGCATCGTATTTTTAATCCTAGCACTAATACTAGGCGAGTAGTAATTCCATGTAACAAATTTTCAGTTGCGTTGCTTACGCAGCTCCCACTACGTCCCTATGCCGTATTTAATTTTGTTTTTGTTTTTTTAATATAGTCAAAGAATCAACCTTTATGGTCATACTATCTTAGCGGCCTCGGTAGTCGAGTTGGTAGCGTGCTCGACTGCCACCCCAGAGGTCCCGGGTTCGATTCCCGGCCAGGCCATGGTCCTTCGCTTTAAACCTTTCTAAATTTTCTATCCTCATTTCTAATCGACTGAAATTAAAATTCATCAATATTTACAACATAAAGTTGTAGTTGATGGTAGAGAAGTTTGTGGATGAGATTGCCTTATAACTTGAATTGGCTGAGGTAAAGGCATAACACTTGCCTCTGATTCAAATTCACATGTTTCTTTGGCTTTCCACCACATTAAGAACATCCTACACGTGTTTCACTTGATTGCCCTTTCCTTCCCACTAATCTATCACCCCATTTCGAACCAAGGCAGACTTGACTGAATAGGTATTCCACCTGAAATCCTTGGTTCAAAGCTAAAAAAAAAAAAAAGTAACAGTTCAATGAAACGCAGATGAATTTTTAAAAAATTCATTTTTCAACTTTTTTGGAAACTAGAGCAGTACACAGAAAATAAAAGAATTGATTTATTACCTAAACTAGTTTAGCTAATGTGAAACTTTCTATTTCACCTAATCTTTTCAACAACTTTTCTACTTACACAGTTAATTTAACAATCATGCATTAGGTAATTCACCTAATTAAAATTAGTTAATTCAACTAAAATTTTGCTTATTAAATCATCTAATTCTTCTAGTTATTTTACCTAATGCAAGTTGTCGATTTGTTCGGTCACTAGGGACATAACGCATATTAGCATTATCCACGCCTCAGTATAAATTTTATATAAATATTTACGTGGATAAATCAAATGCTTTCCTTACAACTTGTTTTTTTCCCGTATTTGAATTTTTTATTTCTGTGCAACGCAAAACATAAAAGAAGTCAAACATATCATAAAGTGTTAGCCCAAGGAGAGCACAGCGCTCTCCTATAAAAAACATAAATAAAAACAAAGCAAGAAAATTTTATTTTTTGTCACAAGCGAGAATTGAACTCGGACCGCTGGCGTTATAGTCAAACGCTTTACCGCTCTGCTGTTACGCCGTTTGATAACTTGTGAACAAAATGTATATAAAAATATGAGGTCCACAATTCTGAAATTATTTTTCCACTGGGCATCTACAGCAATTTGATTAATTGGTATGTAGAGAAAATTCCTGTATTGGAAATTTAGCTCAATAGATAAGGCGTTGGTTGTTGAAATCTTGAGATCACAGGTTCGACTCTCAGCGGTGGCAAAGAAATTTCTTCAGTCATTTATACAATGTATATATCACTCTCATTCTATCTACTATAAAACAAATCTTTCTTCTCTATCATGTGACGAAATGAAGTAAAGTCACCTAAGGAAAGTTTCACTTCAAAATAGAAATTGCAAAACAAAAAACATATTTTTTGCATATTTTTTGCACGGCATTCCCACTCTTAAGTGGGAATGCTATCTAAATAATTAGATGATTTTTCTACACTTAGTAGGTGGCTTGCCTAATCTGAAGTGGTCATAGTTTAAAAAAAATTAGCTTATTCTTCTAATAAATTATGTGTCTTATCTATTTTATGGTTGAAGGTACACCTAAATATTTAGGTTCTTTATCTACTCTCGCAGTTAAACTACCCAATATAATTGCATATAATTAACATTTAGAAATTGGTAGCGCACCTAATCAAATTCGTTGACTGAAAATCACCGGATTACTTTAGCTGAATTCACTACATTTTTAGGTAAAAGTTCTACTCTTTTTTTTCTGTGTACAACGTAACTTCGTCACGTTAAAATTCCAAATTACCCGGGTAGCTCGAAAATACCCGGGCATTTATTATCAAACTACCCGGGTAACGCCCGAATACCTATTGATAGGTACTATTGCCCCTCACACTTTTAGCAACGATAGCCCTTGACAACCGGCTTCCGGCGCCACTGATATTTTTTTATTTTTAATAGAACTTTTACCTTTCTGAAAATAACAAATTGATTGATATTTACAACAAAATTTTGTTACTTTGCCTATGGGACGCATCACTGTGGTCCTTGTCAAAGTCATTTCGATGTCATCACATGTTGCATTGAGTCAATCTCTTGGAATTGGAAGCGCACAAATATTTCAGGAGGCACATAATTACGATGATCGATTAAATAGCGCATCGTAACTGCGACTAAACGCAAATTTTCGTAATAATATTCAATGAATTCTGTTATTTCTCTCACTGTGTGAGTGTTCCATGGTAAATTCACCATGTTTAAAAATTACAAAAGTCAACACTTGATGACTGCCAAGCGATGAGCTGTGAAATATTAAGCCTTTGCAACCCTACACCTCTTGTTGATACATCCCTCAGATATAAGAGAAATATTGGAAATTTTTTATTAAAATTATAAAAATTCAGTGATAAGAAATGTTAATCTACATAATACCTAAAAATTTTGAGATTAAATTGCTATGGGGGGAAAAAGTGCCTCATGAAAAATAGACTCTAGAGAGCTAATGAATATTTTCTCATCAATATGGCAAAGGTTTGTGTAATTCTTAAAAGTAAATTTTGTACTTTATATTCATATGTTTTCATTATAAGAAAAATTTAAGCATGATTTGAGCATAGCAAAAAGATTGTTTGGAATTTGCATATGAAAAGGCAAATACTTGAACTTTGTACGGATATGTGCATTATATATGGCAGTTACAAAAAGCTGGCAGCGATATTAGTGTCACGTCGAAGGACCATTAAATGGAAACACTTCCAACAGCCAACTGTCAACGAAAAACTTTCAGCAATTTGGCAGCTGCGCGAATTATAAAAATAATAAAAAAAAAAAAACAGCAACAGCAACAATAACAACAGCAACAACTTAGCAGAACCAACCATATTGGATTTAATCCAAAAGGTAGTTAAAAAGCAGGTGCCGCCGCTGGTACAGGTAAGGAAGGCACTTGATGGAAATATGCCTCCAACGGCCTGTGTCGGAAGAGCATGAAAGAAAGAAAAGAAAAACGAAAAAAAAAAATACTCAAATTAATAGGCAAAAGTTAAAACACAAAACGTGGTAATTGAACGAAATGGAAAGGATCTGTTATGCGTAGCGAAGAGTTTTTCGCTTAAGCGTTGATTAAATGCCTTGCATTAAAATTCAAAACTGTGGAAAAACAACATTTCCTTTCCATTTCGTTAATAAGTAGAAATAATAAAGTTTCTGCTAATTTACGTAAGCAACAAAGAAATTTAAGCCATATAATAAGAAAAAACTATAAAACCAGGTACCTATCAACCGGCGTTTTAACCACAAAAGAATGGGCTGAAAAAAAAAATGCAAAAACCACCATCAACAACAACAACAACAACAACATCAAAATAATGAAACCGGACGTTCGGCTTGAACGCTTCGCTGCCTTTTAGTTGCTTTTATTTTATTTTTAACCATTTTGCTTTCTTCTACTAAGCCATGGAGTGTGTTTTTTTTTTTTATTTATTTTAAAATATGCTGTGCATATAAAATGTTTGTTTTATTTTTTTTATATTTTTATTTTTTTTTACTATAATTTTCACTTTACAAGAGTTTTTCTTGCCATTCGAAATGCTTTTCTTTCCTACAACATTTTCGCATGTGAAGTAGGTCAAACGAAACCAAAAGCAAAAAATTATAAATGCAGAAAGAAAAAAATACTTACTAACCACAGACCTAAAGCAACTAAGTGCAAATAATTACTTTGTTTTTGCAATCAGTGAATTTTAATTACTCGTGCATTAAATATTCATCAGTTTTTTATGAGGCAACATATGAATTATGAAACCCACCAAAAGTGGTGCATTTATTCCGCGATCTTTTTTGGGGATGATGATACAAAGCTTGCTTAAAATCGATAATTTTACTAAAAAAATTTAAAACTCTTTCTTTAGTGAATCTGGAAAAGCATTACAACAAAATATACTTAGGGGTCGTTCATAAATCACGTGACCGATTTTGAACTCCGCCTCCGTTACTCTTCGTAGTGCATTTTAAACCCTCTATCGTTACTTATGTAGTACATTTTAAAACCCCGCCTACCCCCCACCCCCCCTTTAAATTGGTAACGTAATTTATGAACGCCAACTTAGTAAGGGCATAAATACTGTTACACACGATTTTTTGCGATTAAAACTTCAAAGTATTTTTAAAAAATCATTTAAAATGTACGACCTTGATCTTAACACATGCTTTAAGGGGTTACCCCTACTTGTTACTTTGAATTTTCATCGATTTTTTTAAGTATAACTACCTGCGAATACGTCCTTACCGCCTCTTTATGTATTCCGAAAAGAGAACTGTCGTTCGTGTGGGACACAATAAGCAATACCTTTTTTCATATAGAAAAATATTGTTGCTCGTTTCTTTTACGAACGAGAGTGTTCTTTTCGGAATACATAAAGATGCTGTTAATTTCAAGTCGATCAGTTGCTCAGAGTAAGTAATCTCAACGGAAAGGTCGAGAGAAGAATCCGTTGCGCAGACGGCTGAAGTTAAAACGTTAAACGCGATTTTTTTCGAAATGGCATTTTTGAAATCGGTGACAAAAATTACTCAAAAACTACTGGACCGATCTTTTTTGAAATTCTGAAGGGTTATTCAATACATAAAAGGCGTTTGATTCTATTTTTTCGATAAAAAGTGGTCGTTTTACAGCAAAAAACAATCGTTTCATTTTTTGTAAAAAACGAATCAATAACTTTGACTGTCCGCCATTTTGTCAAAAATGCATATTTCTTAAATCCATCGATCAAACACTAGTTTATATTGTTACCGTCAATGGCAGTAGGTCCCATGCATTGAGAAATTGGTCACGCACACTCGTTTCAAAAACTCGATGTTGGGGGTTCTTTTGTGGTACCCGGGTTAAGATCCGGGCTACCAGATGGTCAACCTGCGGTGGATATTGAAAATGAAAGCTGGTAAATTCTTTTCGAGACAGGTCTGCGTGGTTTAAGCTTTATGTACAGGCGCAATGTCCTGCGGGAAGGTCCATGGGTTGTTTTGAAACAAGGTATTGTTAAGTGGCTTCACGACGGCTTTCAGAACCCTTTCTTGGTAAACTATGGTCAATGGTCTGACAGCTTCTTCGCACAAATGTGGCTCTCCGCAAAATCACCCCAAGAAAAATCGCCCAAAAAATATAATGAAAAATCACCCAATTTTTTCCATACGCATTTGGGTTATTTTTCATATGAAAAACACCCAAAAAAATAGGCGATTTTGCATTTTTGTTGGGTAAAATTTTGTTTTTTGCTTTTGGGCGAAATTTCACTTTTCGTTTTTGGGTGATTTTTCGTTTTTTTTTTTTGGGTGATCTTTCGTTTTCAATATTAAATAAGAAACGTCAATCAGTTTTTGTAGATAACGGTATTTAAAGTAAAAGCAGCGGTTCTTCTTTTGTTTTTCTTTTGTATTTGCATTTTTTACTTGAGTTTGCTTGGTCAAGTCAAAGGAAATATTTAGTTCCGCGCCCGCGCATCGCGACGCGGCGGATTACGCTTAATGCGACGGATCGCAAGCGCCACCCGTCGCCCCGCCCTGCTCCTCCCCACCACCTCCCCCGTCATTTTTTCTTTTTGAAATTTTTTGATAACCAAAGAAACTTGTTGTTTTGAAAAAGAATCAGTATTTTTCCCTTGTACGAAATGTTTTTATAGATTTTTAAGTATGAGATTATATAAAATTAAAATGAATCGGCGGATCTACATACGGGCTGAAAGGTCTTTAGCCCCCCCCCCCTTGGAGAATTTTTTGTATGGAAAAAAAATGAAAAAAGTCCAAAAAGACGTTTCAGCCCCCCCTTGGCATACAAAAGTGTAGTTTCAGCTGCCCCCCCTTTCGCTAATCCTAGATCCACCACTGTACACAATTAAGATTGATTAGTAACGTAGTAGTGCAATTTAAAAATCAGCTTACCCAGTACCTTTTATCTTTGCAATAATAGTTTTCGTGCTAATAACAGTGGTTAAAAAATAACTATACTAATAAAAAATAAATAAATAGTATTTATCTCATCAAATGATTGAATTAAAATAGACTTTTAAAAAAAAAATACTGGCCTTGAAAATGCTCATTTCGTACCAGGGAATTTCGTATCTCGTGTGGGAACACAATGTAAAATATTTAGCGATTTTTCATTTTTTTGGGTGAATTTTCGTTTTTGTTTTTAGGTAATTTTTCCAAAAATTTTTGGGCTTTTTTTTGTTTTCTTGGGTAAAATTTGTTCGTCGGTGAAAAGAATTTTTTTGTAATTGTCACCCGCGTACTTCACCAGCAGTAATTTTTCTAGTCTATATTTTCAAGAAATACAGTCAATAAATGCCCAGTAAACCGTTTGAAGGCCCCAAGGCCCAAGTATTTTTTGATAATACGACTCATAGACTTCTGTGAGATATTCACCTCACGAGCCGTGATTTTCTGCTTGCAGAGTGGATTTCTCTGTATTGTTGCTTTGACGGCTTTGATTATCTCCGAATAGTACGTGACGGTCGTAGAGTTGGAGACCCCTTTATACCCTCAGTTTCCTCAAACAATTTTATGCACCGATAAACATATCTGCGACTTATCCGAGTGGGCGGAGCGTTTTAAAATATTTGCCTCTTCATATCCTTTTACACTTAGGTACAAAGGGCTAAAACAGCTCTATCCGACCATTCCATTTCAAAACATTTGGAAGGAATAAAAAAATTGAAAAAAACCGCTAGACGAAATATATCTTTCTAAAAGGAGAAATACTATGTTGACAAATAAAGCGATTTTTTCCAAAAAAATAAATTTTATTCAAAAAGTCACTTATCAAATTGCCCTCATAAGCTTTGATTGATTACATGCACACTCTAAATGAAATTTTTTAAAATTAAATGAGAACCACTCATAGAAAGTGACGTCATAAAAATATTAATATCTCTAAGAATTCTACATAAATTAATCTAAACACTTGAAATTTTGCACATGAGCTTCAATTTCAAATATACACTCAAAGATTGAAATTTGACAAATAGGTACGAAAACCACGCTTACCGCCCATGTAAAATGACGTCATCAAATGGTAAATTTTTTAAAAATACCACAAATTTACACAAATTTAAAAGGTTAGGAGGCTAAGCCGAAAATAATAAGGTGCGTTGCATACTATTTTTGAAATGGCCAGTTTAAACAAAATAATGTTTTGCGTATTTGCTCATCTATGTATAACAACAATAGTGAGCAAGAGCGAAATGCGAAAAAACGGTACCTTGTTTATTGTTAAATATAACTTTTAATGCTGTTTCATTTTTAAAACACCATTAGCAATTATCCGTTCTGCTGCGTTTAAGTGTAATATGAAATTGTGTCTTCAGTTTTCAAGACCTTAAGAATAGAAAAAAAAACTTAGACCGGAATGCCTCGCGGAACCAAACTTACTAGCGAATAAAAAGGAAAAAATAAAAATTCTTAAAGAAGAAGGCTATGGAATTCGAGAAATCAGGCGTAGAAGTAATGGCAGCCACAGAGTGATTTAAAGTTTTTTTTTAATGATCCTTAAAATTACGGCAAAACAATACGTTCGAGTCGAAAAAAATCCTCTATGACCGCGATCAGCAGAAAATAATCCGAGCAGCGAGCAACAGTACCCACAGTTTAAACGATTTGCGGAGTTTTGTGGCTGAAGAAGTTTCCTGTACAACGGTATGGAGGGTGCATCATCAGTGCAAACTTGGAGTTTGCAATAAGGATAATAGGAACAAATTGGCCATCATTAAGCTTTTAAATAATGTTTAAAAAAAGGTCCCACGTTTAGGGTTATTATTTGGAGGTAATTTTTTCCGATGAGAAAGAATGGACTATTGATGGTTCGGATGGATTTCGTCATTATTGGTAAGACATACGCAGCGAACCAGTCCGTTTTTCAAAAAAAAATGTTGGTGGAGGAAGTGTGATGTTGTGGGGTGCTATTTCCGATCATGAATGCTTAGATTTTCGGTTTGTTAGTTCAAAGATGAAGAGTGCAGACTACACTCGTTACTGGAGAGCAGTTTGACTTTATTTTTGGAAAAAAAAAAACAGGCAGACACAACTAGTTTTCCAGCAAGATAATATGGCAAACCAAGTAAAACGACAGACTGAGGCATAGTTTCAGGCCAATAACATTGGTTTATTGGAGTGGCCGGCATGTTCTCCTGATCTTAACCCCATCGAGAATTTGTGGGGAATTCTTGTACGCCAGATATATATAAAAAAAAAACAATTTGGCAATATAGAAGAACTTATATTAGTTATTCTCGAAGAATGGAATGGATATATACAGTAACTAACAATAAAATAGAATCAATTATTTTGTTGAAACACAATCATAAATTTCCAATATCATCATCAATATCATCATCATCATCATATGACCTATTTATATATTTGAAAATGGCACATTGGCAACACTGGTAAATTTAACTGTTAAATTTAATTGAACATTTCGTGAAAAACACGCGTTGACTATTGTGACAAAAAAATAGAATGAAAAAAGACAAAGTTTATTGTCCCCAAGCTTCAATAAAAGATTATTAAATACAGAATTACTGTAAATTTAGGAAGAATGGGTCGCGGAAAACACTGCTCCAAGGAAGAACGTGAATGCATAAAAAAAATTGTATAATAGTGTTCTTACTCAAAGAAACATTGCGGAAATAGTTAATCGACCCCAAAAATTCGTATTTACCGCTCCGTCTCCGATTACATTGAGATTTATCTCCGATTACATTGAGATTTTGTCAAAGCGTGACCCTTGAAATCCTCTACAGCCATAAGAGAAGATATTTCTCTAGATATTTCTTCACGAACTGTGGCTCTCCGTCTTGTAGAGAAGAATCTCTTCAGTAGATTGTCACGCAAAGTGCCAATGCTCACAAAAAGGCATCGAAGCAATCGGATTCAGTTTGCAAATAAGCATTGCGATTGAACTGGCAAAGAAAATGGAAAAAAATGGCGACAAATATTATGGTCTGATGAATCCAAAATAAATATGGTGAAAAAGATGGAAAGATCTGGGCCCGACATCCAAAAAATGCTGAAATGAACCCTAGATATACCACAAAATCATTCAAGCATGGAGGAGGAAACATTACGGTATGGTAATTTTTTTCGTGGTATGGTGTTGGACCAATTTTTTGGATTAAAGAAAATATGGACCGACATCTTTATGACAGAATTTTAAATCATGTCATGCTTCCTTACGCCGAATGGAATATGCCTTTGATATGGCAGTTCCAACACGACAATGACCCCAAACATACTTCGGGTCTTGTTATAGGATGGTTACAGGAACATAAAATCGATGTTAAAACGTGACCAGCGCAGTTGCCGGATTTAACTCTGATAGAAAATCTTTGACCATAGTGAAGTCTTGAAAGCTATAGCTCGGCTTAAAAACAACAAAGCCGCAGAAGCCGATGGCTTACCTGCTGAGCTCTTCAAGAATGGAGGCGAAGCTCTATTTAAATGCATTCATGAGCTTCTATGCAGAATATGGTCGGAAGAATGCATTCCAAACGAGTGGAACC
The DNA here is from genome assembly GCA_943735915.1 of Pherbina coryleti. Lineage (NCBI taxonomy): Eukaryota > Metazoa > Arthropoda > Insecta > Diptera > Sciomyzidae > Pherbina > Pherbina coryleti. Next base: position 52,449,949 of record OX030948.1, on the reverse strand, counting down.
TCAGTGTGCTTTGCCCAATCCACAAGAAAGGCGATCCCACAATCTGCGCCAACTACCGTGGGATAAGCCTTCTGAATATCGCATATAAGGTCCTGTCGAGCGTACTATGTGAAAGACTGAAGCCCATCGTAAACCAGCTGATTGGACCTTATCAGTGTGGCTTCAGACCTGGCAAATCCACCATAGACCAGATATTTACGCTATGACAAATCTTGGAGAAGAACCTAGAAAAACAAATCGACACACACCATCTTTTTGTCGATTACAAAGCCGCCTTCGACAGTCCAATAAGGAATCATCTATATTCCACCATGTCTGAATTTGGTATTCCTGCAAAGCTCGTCCGCCTTTGCAGAATGACACTGAGCAACACCAGCAGCACAGTTAAAATCGGGAAGGACCTCACTCCTCCATTCGATACCAAACGAGGTTTCAGACAAGGTGATTTCTTATCGTGCGACTTTTTCAACCTAATGATGGAGAAGATCATCCGAGCTGCTGATTTGAGACGCAGTGGCACGATATTCTACAAAAGTATTATACTGCTGGCGTATGCTGATGATATCGATATCATTAGCCATAATATGCGCGAAGTCAGCGCAGCATTCTCCAGGTTAGCGAAAGAGTCGAGTCGAATGGGTCTTGTAGTGAACGCAGATAAGACGAAATACCTAGTGTCAACAAATAAACAGTCCCAGCGTCTTGGAAACCACGTCACTGTTGACAACATCTCCTTCGAGGTTGTTAAGGACTTCGTCTACCTGGGATCCAGCGTAAACTCTTTCAACGATGTCAGTATTGAGATAAAGCGAAGGATAACTCTTGCCAACAGGTGTTACTTTGGGCTGAGTAGGCAATTGAGAAGCAGAGCCCTCTCTCGACGAACAAAACTCACGCTCTATAAGTCACTAATCATGCCCGTCCTATTATATGCAGCACAAACCTGGACGTTGAGCAGTTCTGATGAAAAGACTTTGGGAGCCTTCGAGAGAAAGATCCTTCGTAAGATCTTCGGTCCAATCTGCGTCAATGGCGAGTACCGAATTCGATGGAACCACGAGCTGTATGAGCTGTACGCTGACATCGACATAGTTAAGCGTATCAAAATCGAGCGGCTCCGCTGGCTAGGTCATTTTGAGCGAATGGAAAACGACGCTCCAGCGAAAAAAATATTCGATTCGGTGCCCGGTGGTGGTCAACGCAGAAGAGGACGCCCACATCTTCGTTGGAAGGATCAGGTGTTGGATAACCTGACTACACTTGGTGTTTCCAACTGGCGCCAGCAAGCGCAAAACAGAAATGGCTGGCGCAATTTCTTATACGAGGCCAAAACCGACCTTCGGTTGTAAGCGCCAGATAAGTAAGTAAGTAGAAAATCTTTGAAAGATTGTCAGAAAAAAGCTGGACCCATTAAACCAAAAAATAAGGATGAGCTCTGGGAAAAAGTAAAAGAAGCTTGGTACTCTACTCCAGATAATGTTACAATACCCTGGTGGAATCCATGCCAAAAAGATGTCCCGCTGTACTTGCAAGTAAAGGTTGTGCAAGGAAATATTAACATAGTTTTACTTTTTTATGCATTTAATGGTATTATTTTGAAGTCCTAGTTAAATGATTCTATTGTTTTGTCAGTTGAATTAAAGCTGTCCTTTTCAAAACGGTACTTTGGAATGCATGACTTGTTTTACTTTTTAAATAGTTGTTTAATAAATGGAAAATAAACTAAAAAAAAAAAAAAAAATGTTTCACCAGGCATTAGATCAGTCTCCTTGATTTTTTAATGAAATATAATAAGTAAAATATTTGATTCTATTTTATTGTACATAACTGTATGAAACGCACCTTACATTCCTTACGCACCTTGGTTTAATTCTTATTTTTGAAATTTGGGCGTAAAATATTGGGAATCGAATTTTTTTAGAATAAGGTCAGTTAATAATTTTTTTTATTTTGTTTTTTTTTTTATTTAAATTATAGATAAATTATAGGAATAGGTCGTAATTTCTCTTCACCTTTCAAATATTTAAAAAAGTGGTCAAACTTCAAAATATTTTTTATACGGAATTGCTGTCAAAACAAAAATCAAGCCTCAAATCTTACTGTACATTGCATTGTTTGCAATCATTTTTTAAAGAATTATTTGAAGTTTCATAAAAATGAAAAATGTTAACTTAATGCGGTTTTGCTTATGAACGTCAAATGATAGCGTTGTAAATATTTAATAAGAAAATTGCTGCCACAATGAAGCAGTGAAAAAAACTGTAACAAACGAAGCATGTAAATGCAAATTCAAAACAAGTTAAAGACATAATTTAAATACTTAATTATACAGATTAACTGCAATTAAAAAAATAGTGAAAAAGTAATAACAAAAAATATCATGAATTAATAAGTTAATTAAAGGCATTATTTGAAAAATTCAAGAAAATGCAAAACAAGAGATGAAACAAAAATTTCATGACTTTCGCTACATCATTTGATTTCTAGTAGAGCAAAAAAAAACTAAAAATTATCATCTCTAAAAAAATGTAATAAATGATAATGATAAAGATAATGCACAGTTTTGAAGCAATTAAGGGGGCATATAGGTTACACATTTTTAAAAACAAATAATTTTTTTGGGAATTTCTTTTCATAGAAGGAAAAAGATACCTTTTTTAAAATTTTGCAGATATATTTATTAACATTTAAATAATACAAAAGAATTTTTTCAAAGAATTTTTGAAGCGGTTTTTGACGTTATTTGCTTTTTTTTAAAAAAATGCTAAAAAATTAACGGTGTGCAGGATATCACCAGTCTAAAACATCTGAGGAAAAAATAAAAAATCCAAATTAATCCTTGTTTAAGTGGCTATCGCCTGAACTAGGAAAATTTTTGTCGCCTGAAAAAAAAAAAACGGCAACCGATTTTGTAACTTTTCGGCGCAAAAATATTATCCTAGTTCAGGCGATAACCACTTAAATAAGGATTAATTTGGTTTTTTTTTCCTCAGATGTTCCAGACTGGTGATATCCTGCACACCGTTAATTTTTTGGCATTTTTAAAAAAAAATCAAATAACGTCAAAAACTGCTTCAAAAATTCTGAAAAAATTTTTTGTACTCTTTAAATGTTAATAAATATGTATATGCGCAAAATTTTAAAACGATATCTTTTTCTTTTTATAAAAAAAAATCCCGAAAAAATTTTTTTTTAATTTTTAACCTATCTATGTGCCCCCTATAGGGGGCATCCCTTAAGAAAATTTTTAAATAAGCTAAAAGATAGAGACTGAATTTTTTGAGTATAGAAGATAAGATACTGAATAAGTTGTAACTTAGATCTTGATGTGGGTATGGAATAGATACCAAATATGTCAGTACGGCTTGTTTTGACTTTTGAGAAGAAAAGCTTTATAGTTCACAACTGTTTTTTCATGGCTAAAATTGAAATTAAATAAACGTACCTCACTTAATAATCGTGGATTCTCATTTCAATTCAACTGTTGAGCTGTTCAGCGGTTTGATAAAAAAAAATAAAAAATAAATAATTCATTTCAGCCCTTGAAAGGACTTTGACCTAGCTTCTTATGATCAATTGTGTTGTGCGTGTTATTAAGTTTGTACACAATTGACCGAGAACCGGACCTACAGGTTTAACGCCGACTCCGAACGGCGATGAACTGAATGTTCTTGTTCTCAAAAAGCTTTACATGGCATTGATCACCCTCTGAGGTTTGCCATTGTCTGCAGAGAGGTGGCGGCCGTACAGAAAAATTATTTTAATTAAATTAATTTGCTGTCGCTGCTGGGATTCGATCCCGGGTTCGAACCAGGTTCGTTAACATAGAGGCCACTCACTTTAACCAACTACGCCACGGACCCCACAACGGGCGGTTTGATAATTCCATGTAAAACGAAACAAGGAATGATTTTTACGACAAAATAGTTTTATTTTTCACTATAGTCTCCTTTAAGCTCAATACACTTCGTCCAAAGTTCCTTCAATTTTTTGATCCCATCCGAAAAATACGTTTTCGGAAGGTCCTCAAAATAGGCCTCTGTTTCGGTGATGAGCTCCTCTCTGGTGGTGAATCTTTCCACTCTTTCTGCCTAGCCATGTCTTCGAAAAATTCTTCTTCGTTTGAAAACAGAAAATACGTTGTGGACCAAATCTGGAGAATATGCTGGATGAGGAAGCAATTCGTACTTCAATTCATGGAATTTTGTCATGGGTGCTGGGCATGTGTTGGAGGCTGGAAGAGCATTTTTTTCCACACCAAATGGGGACGTTTCCCTTTCAAAGCGTCGTTGAAACGGTCCAATACGGCTGCATAGTATTCGCCATTGATCGTTATTTTCGTTGGAAGGTAATCGATGTAGATTATACCGCGTTTATCCCATAATACTGTCGGCATACTCTTTACGACCGATAGCACCTTATAGCTATCGATAACGATAGCTCTTCGACTTCTTCAGAGCACGTTCGGTCGTGAAGTCCACTTTTTCGGCTGTTCCTTTGTCTCTGGTGTATGGTGATGGATCCATATTTCTACCACGGTTACTAATCGACGGAAAAAATCCTTCTTATCTTTGTTCAACATCGCCAAACACGCCTTTGAATCAGTCACACGATCGCGTTTATGGTCGAGACTGAGCAAACGCGGCACCCATTTTGCGGATAGTTTTTTGATATCCAAATGATTTCGCAAAACGTTCCACACCCGTCTGAGATGCCTACGGTCACAATAATGTCGCGCACTTTAAGTCTACAAACGGCCAACACGATATCGTAAATTTTAGTGACTATTTCTGGTGTGATGACCTCATTTGGGCGTCCAGAACATTCGGCATCACTTGTGCTTGTACGAACGCATCGGAATTCAGTAAACCACTTATGAATCATTCCAATCGATGGTGTAGAGTCCCCATAGTATTTATCAGGCCTTGCCTTGGTTTGGCTGACGGTTTTTTTGCGCAAAAAATAATGCTTGATAAGCGTACAAAATTCAATTTTTTTCCATTTTCGCCAAATTCACAAGATCGTCTGCTGTCAATGGCTGCCAAAAAAAAACTAAGCGTCGCAGCGAGCTGAAATTTTGACAGTAGTCTATAAACCAGGGACCGTAAATAACAGTTATGGTCTCATTTTTTAAGGGAAAACCACAAGTAGTTTGAACAGTCGGAGGACATTTTGGATGACACCATTATGATCCCCCGACATCCCCTTGTTAGTCCTGGGTTGTGTTTTAAATTTCGATTTTAAAAGTAAAAGTTTAAAAATACCAGTTAAATTTTGAACTTTTATTTTTTCGCACAAAAAATAATTGTTATTTTTTGTGGGATATTTTTTTCCACGAAATATCCCACAAATCACTGTATCTACAAAACTGTTCATGCTAGGGTCATGAAATTTGACTGGTGAAAATAAGAATGCAATATCTACCATATGACAAAAAATGGGCGGGGCACGCCCTTTTTTACATTCTATGATCATCTACAAGTCGGATAGAAACGCTGCACTTGCTGATTTAACATTATGGAATTTAGTGATTTACTGAGAGTTCCCTTAAAAAAACAAGCATGTGCTCAATTCATTCATATAGATACAGTTAGAACTAAATCTTTTCTTCAATGCACAAGACTAACGTTGTATTAAAAAAAAAAACAAGCACGTGGTCAATCATTCATATGGACAAATGAGGCGATGAGAACAAGAGTGGCCTAACTCACCAACATATCTAATGGAGTCATATTAAGATTTTCAATTGAATTTCTTTTATTTTTTTCGTTTATTCACAATATTATTTGCTTTTTAGTGGTATATTATAACAAAATGTCAATATTTGGATTAGCAGCAGCAGTTGCGACGCTAGATCTGCATTTATTTTAATTTTCATATTTTTGTGGGTTAGGCCACTCTTGCTCTCATCGCCTCAAATATCTCCGGCTATGCGACAGACTTGCCATGTTTTTATCTTTCAAATTTTATGACCCTATAATAAGCAGTTTCTTAGATATAGCGATTTGTGGGATATTTTGTGGGAAAAAATATCCCACATATAATAAGAGTTATTTTTTGTCCGAAAAAATAGAAGTTAAAAAATTCTGGTTAATTCTTGTTCAATATAATAAAACACAAAAAATAACTAAAATTTTCAACTTTTTTAGAAAAATGGTTTAACGGTTACGGTCCCTGCTATAAACAGATGGTAGTTGACAGGATCAGTGTTGCATTTGAAGTTGCACGTGGGAAATTAAAAAATACACTAACTTCCCAAATTGCCCTCGTAAAAATGGTCAGCAAAGCATGAAGTGAGCTTAAGAGGAGAAATAGGTAAAGATGTTGTAAAAAAATTAAGTAAAAAAGCACGCTAAAAAACTAAGTATTAAACCTATTTCCCCCTTAAACGCTTAATTTTGACATTTTAAGAATGATGCCTTGAAAGCAATCAACTTTTATTTATTCTTTTGATCTTTTCAAGGTTATTTTCATAAAAGAGAACATTAACTAGAAAAGTTCCACTTCAATCTAATGATGGATTTTCATTTGAAAGCTCTTTTGAAGGCCATTAGCGCGCAAAATTAAGGATTAAAGCCTACTTAAAAACACAAAAAAAAAACAACTCAACGTTCCTTGAGGTTTTGCTACTTAGCTATTAAGCATTAAATAAGTTGCTTATAAATTTTTTTAATAGCAACAAATTTTTTGTAACCTTTTCTTTTGGCCAATCAACTCAACCTTAAGTTGAGTTTCTCAAAAAAAAAAAAAAAATTATAAATTACGCTTTTATATAGAAAGCTTTTAAAGAATATTATCTAAGTAAAACCAAAAAGAAAACAACCAACTCATGGTGTAATGCTTAAAAGCTATACGCAATGTAGTAAAATTGTTCTAAAGTTCACTTTATTTGCTGCTACAAGTAGCCTCAAGACATTGCTTTACTTATTTTAACCCAAGGAGTGGGAAGGAAAAAACCTTAATTTTTACGAGTAAAAGCGAGACAGAGAGCGAAAAAGATTGAAATAATATAGCATGGACGCTAAAAAGCATAGCCTGTTAACAATATAATAATCTGTACACCACCCTCGCTCCTCACAGTAACTCGGTCTTGCCTGTCTTTACAGTGAAATGTGAACATAGTAGAAAATGGAAAAGTAATCGAATTTATGGGGCATTATCTTCCACACTGACTCACAGTATTCATCATAATTGGCAGAATGTGGCAAACAACGCCCATTTGAATCAGGCAGCATTGGGAAATGAAGCAGCATTTCGCTGAATGCGATGGGCGGTTTTGTGAAAGCTTCTGTACGGATTGAATTTCAATCATAGTCAATTAGAAAGTTACTGTCGGTCAGCAGCGAAGTTTTGATTTCTCATCTATTTTCATTGAGTTTTTTTTTTCTAAATACCGACTTCCTGATCTCTTACGGAACCAACTGCTTCAAATTACAAAATTATGAAAGTAATCAGCTTAAATAAGTTCGTTTAGTGGGTGATTTTGTTTTACAAAAGATGAGGTAAAAGTGATTTGTTTACCCCCATGCGAACAGCATAACGGGTGTATTTACTTTATTACAACGGTCTTAGCCCCCATAAGGAGGCGTAGCAGGTATAGAAAGTATACTTTCTGGTCAAAATTGAACCGAACTGTGCAAATAAAACAACAACGCATAATTATTTTTCAGTATTTATTTTATCACCTGACTTCAGATATTTCGCCCCCCGTGACAAGTAAGGAAGGTTTAGACCTTCTCGTACTTAATTTTACCAAAAAATGTTCGGATACCCTCAACAGAGCATGTCCGGAAAAATTACACAAAAAATCCCGTAAAGCAGTAAAGTGGTCTCGGGAAATTGAAATCTTCAGAGAGGAATGTCGCAGAGACTTAACTACGCAAGGCGTAGCAATAGTGTGGACTCATGGAAATATGTAAGTCCAAACTAGGTATTTACAAAACAGCAGTCAAGAAAGCAAAGATAGCCTCTTGGGTCTTCCTTCTGTACAGAAATAGAATGCACTCCCGAGGCCTCAAGGCTTAGAAAAATAAAGGGTTTTCTATAAAGGGTTTTTTATTGTGGCGTCCGTGGCATAGTTGGTAAAAGTGCGTGGCCTCTATGTCAATGAACCTGGAGACCCGGGTTCGAATCCCAGCAGCGACAGAAAATTATTTGAATTAAAATGATTTTTCTGTACGCCGCCACCTCTCTGCAGAGAATGGCAAACCTCAGAGAGTAATCAAAATGCCATGTAAAGCTTCTTGAGAACAGGAACATTCCGTTCATCGCCGTTCCGAGTCGGCGTTAAGCCTGTATGTCCGGTTCTCGGTCAATTGTGTACAAACTTAATAACACGCACAACACAATTGATCATAAGAAAATAGGTTAAACTCCTTTCAAGGGCTGAAATGACCAGTAATTTATTTTTTAATTATTTCTCTATCAAGGACTTGAAAACCTTTTTTTTTTTAAAACGAAAACCATTTGAGATATTTCCAAAACTTTATTATCGGCTTATAGTACAATCAAAACATTTATGAATGGAACTCGACTTCGTTCATATGGCCACCGCGGGCACATATGCAGCAGTCGGTTCGTTCGACCCAATTTTCAATGACTCGGTCACATTTCGGCCGAAATGGCCGCTATTTAACGTTCAACGTTAAAGAAAATGATGCCGCCTGTATGCAAACCGCACCAAACAGTTATTTTTTGTGGAGTGGTGATTCATGTAGCACATGTGGATTTTAACCCGATGAATAATGCATTTTTTGCTTACTGACGAACCCATCGAGCCAAAAATGAGTTTCATCACTGAACATAATTTTGGATGAAATTCATCATTTTGGCTCATCTTTTCCAGAGCCCAATCGGAGAACGTACGACTCTTAAAATTCCATCGGCTTCAATTCTTAAGTCAGCTTGATCTTGTATGGGTGCAAACCAAGATCCTTACGCAAAATTCGCTATAAAGTGGTCTGGACGAGGCCCAATTCTTGAGAAAGCCGTGGAATTGGCTGTTTTGTATCATTTGCTACACTAAGGGAAAAAAAATATTAAATTTATCCAAAAACTTTTTTAATTTATCGCCAAAAAGCGAGTCATTTTTGCACCAATAACGAATTTACTTAAATCGACTATGTAAATATTTAAAATTTATTTAAATATTTTTTTAATTAAATAAAATATTAAAATATTTAAACAGAATTAATAAAAATATATTAAAATTATGCACGAATATATTTAAATATCTTTCAAATATTTACTATTTGAAAATAAAACTATCGCATTTAAGGAAAATTTATATAAAAATATTAAAATTGAAAAACAATTTATTTGAATATATCCCACGAGCTGCGTCCATATCAAACGCCATTTAGTGGTATATTTTATTTTCTTTTTGTGAAAATATGATTTGTGAGTCAGGTGGTGAGTGCGATGCATGATGAAATCATGTAGAGTGGAGTGACATTCTTGAGAAAATACCGAGTTGTCACTCCGCCTTACATGAATTCATCATGCATCGCACTCACCACCGCACTCACAAATCATATTTGCCAAATATCCATACTATATTACCCATGCAACATTAACTAAATGAGAACTATAAGAAACCTGCAACTGCTGCTGCTTGGCGGCTGCTTGGCAGCTGTATGGAATATGTTTGTCAGTGTGTGGCATAAATAAAATTTAAATACGGGAAAAAAACGAGTTGTAAGGAAAATATTTGATTTATCCACGTAAATATTTAAATGAAATATATACTCAGGCGTGGATAATGTTAATATGCGTTATTTCCCTTAGTGTACGGACGCCTGAACGACAGCGATATTTTCGACACCTCGTTGTCTTCGCTTTCTTCGTGACACCAACCAGTTGTCTCACTGGCACGGCAACATCACACAACGAATATGTAGACTCAAATTTTTGCACTAAACTTGTTATTGTCTGTCTACAAGGACGAGAATTACGACCGAAAATTGCAGTTAAAGCTCTTAAAGTTGCGATCACCGACTCCGAATTTCGGTAGTAAATTTTTATAATTTGCAGATGTTGTTCGTTCGTGTTCTTTGCCATGATGAAACTGTTGAGTGTACTGAATAAATTGACAGTGACAGTTCGATGATTTGTGAAAGAGTGCGTTCAGAAATTTAATTCAAAGTTGTCAAGTTCCTATTGGAAAACCCTGTGTAACAACCACAACATGGGAAGACCCAACTATTTTAAAATTTTATTAAACATTTTTTCAGTGTATCTTTCAAATATTTGTATCTGGGTGGCATAGAAACAACGGTAAAATATTAAAAGAAATTACTGCTTAATCGATCAGAGTTACCTTGAACCTAAAGAATATTAACTCTACATGATTGCAGCTTTGCTCCTCCCATTGATTTTTAAAAGCACTAACTTAAAATTAATGAACTGTCTTTTCACGTAAAGCGCATTGAAATGGATGCTGTAAAATTTCATTAACTTCGACCCAGTGGAAAGCGAAAGAACTGAGAACACTGAGGATAAAATAATATTGCTTTTTAATCTCGTTAGTGTAGACAATGAATGCGTTTCGTTGTAGTTGAAAGAAAGTATCTGAAGGCATAAGAATGGAAATGATTGCAAGTATTCTTTTTTCTATCTACGTTTAATAGTGGAATTAGGTTTTCAACAAAACGTAAAAGAAGATTAGAAGGAAGTTTAGAGTGTGAGTTAATAAACTAAGTGAAATGAGTTAAAGTAGCATCAATTCGGAAGTAGGTAGCTTGAAAAAGGAAGTACGTTCATAAAAGCGAGTTAAATCGGTGAGTTAAATAAACGACATCAAGCAGTTCGAGATGGAAATGAAATTCGAACAAAACTTATTCTTTACTGTCTTAATGGGGAAACATAGATACATGTGAGGGTGAAACTTGTTGATTTTCAAATCTTACACGTATTTTAAGATTTCCTGTCAAATTTAACATTGAGCTAAAATTCTAACTCAACTCAGTATCTTAAGCGAAAGTTTCATGCTTGAGCATAATATACCGCACTTAAAGTTTTACCCACCTACCCTAAGAATAAATTTCCAAAACTTTAAAGCTCATTAAGAACTTAGAATTCTAAACATGAAGTTTAGTGCTATGCATGAGGAAATCGATAAACTTCCGCTGTGCGCCATGTTATGGTAAATTAACCAAAGAGCTGGAGTTGTCTGTATAAATAAAAAAAAAAAAAAACAAAATAAATTCAGAGCATATGTTGAAAATGTAAATTTTATTTGTTGTGGAGCTATTAAATTGGTAATCATAAAGAATTATAGCGGGGGCGCGGAAGAGGGAGAAAAGAGAAGAAGAATACCTCGCGAGACGAACGCTTAAATTAATTATAATATGCCTTAGGAAATTCACGCTGCTTTGCGTACCTAATCCGAACAGTCAAACAGCCAGACAACCAGACAAAAGAAAGACAGACTTGGTGGCAACAATGTTGAAATTAACGTCGACATGACAATAATTACTGCGTTGCGGTCTGATTGCTTAACAAGAAAGAGAAGATAACAACAGCAACAACAGCAACAACAACAACAACAGTAGCAGCAGCAGCAGCAGGTTGTTCCTATATTGAAGCAAAATAAGACAAGACAAAGCAAGGCAAAAAGGACGTCAAAAAGGAAGACCGAAGGGAAGGTTTGTAGGCAGTCGAAATTGCAACCCATTAAATAGAGTTTAAATGACAAAACTGTTAAGGGTTGAAGCCAAATAGAGGAAAAAGCGAAAAGAACCCAGCTTAGTGGGTAGCCGAAGGTTTGGCGAAAAATGATAGTTTTGCGAATGTTTTCGTGTTGATAGTTTGTTCATTTAAAATTTTTTTCCTCCGTTCCGTCAAAAAAACACGATATCTCAAAAACAAAAAAAAAAATTCAATTCATGAAATTTTTCGGTTCGAAAACATTTTCATTTCCGTGGCGATATTAGTTATAGATTCATTGTTAACCCTTTTTTATTTTTTGACTTGCAGTCTTATGCATTATATAAGGGGTGTTCACGATCCGAAGCTCTTTGTAGAGCTCTTGTGCAAAAGAGCAAAAAAGCGCAACAAACTGTGAACACACCCCATACACAGATCTAGCAATTGACGTTAAGTTCAGTCAGCTTTGAAAGTTAGTGAGTAAAATTATGATATTAAATAAGTTAGTACCTAGAAGTGTACACAATATCTGTCATCACTATTTGTTTGCTGTCAAAAATTTACAAAATGAACTCAAGAACTCAAGCGCACTACAAAAGAGCTACAGGGTATTGCCAGTGCGCTTGAGCAAAAAAGCACAATTTTGACAGCACGTGTCGTTTGATGCAATTTTACTCTTTTGCACAAGAGCTCTACAAAGAACTCCGGATCGTGAATACCCCTATAGTCTTATTAAATTGTAAGCTGTGCATGTATTGATTTAGTAGCCGTTTTCTGTAGAGCCGTATAGTGAAAGATCAAGTCCGTTTTGCGAAAAAAGTGCTTAAAAACATCAAAATAACAAAGAAAAAAAACATGAAAAAGTGTTTAGTTTGTCCACCCACTACCCAATGTTGCCTAGAGGTAACATCATGCAACAAACGAACCAGGACGCCAAGGACTTTGAAGTTATTGTCAGTCCATATTTAAGTCAAAACTAAAACATATTTGTCCCCAAAAAATTTGTTCCAAATTTTTTTTATCATTAATGAGCACCGAATTCGTACAAGTAAAAAAATTTAGCTGGCATCCCTATGGTAAGAGAACTACATCATTTTTATATTCAAACAATGGGTTCGGATTCAGCGACTAATTTTACCAAGTGTTCGCCAGAACCAAATTAGTAAAAATGAAAAAATTTAGGTGGCAACCCTATGGTAAAAAAATTACGATTTTGAAATTCTGATAACGAATTCGGACCCATTTTTACTTACAGTTCATCCTAACACTGAATTCGTAAAAAGAAATAAATTTTAGATGGCAACTCTATGAAAAATAAAATTACGTTACTTTTAAATTCTGACTACGGATTCGGATTCAGCGACGCATTTTAAGCTTATGTTCGCCTCAGCACCGAATTCGTAAACATTAAAAAATGTAGGTAGCAGGCTCTATGGAAAAATACACACTTTTGAATTCGTAAAACTTTAAAAATTCAGGTGGCAACCCTATAGTACAAAAATTACATAAGTTTTGAAATTCTTACAACGGATTCGGATTCAGTGGCCCATTTTTACCTAGTGTTCGCCCACCATATTCCTAAAAATAAAAAAATTAGGTGGCAACTCTATTTTTTGTAGCCTTTAACCTTCGCATCATAATTATCTACATTTTAAAAAAAAATCAACTAAATTGGTTGAAAATTACGGGCAGTAGAGGGAAACAGACTCCTTTTTCCAATTGTTTTTTTGTATATATCGAATGGCGAAATAACGTTTTAAATATATTCTGGTAGACCAATTTCAAATACACCTCCCTCAAAAGAATCTATACGCTATTTCGTTGTTGTTGCTATTTTAAATAAAAACTGCATTAAAAAAGCTTTTATATCCAAAGTTTTCCAGATTTTATTCAGTTCTTTTCTTCTCCTGATCGAGTCCAACAGTTCAATTGAGATGGTGTTCAAGCCATTTAACAGAACAAACTAGTGCAATCCTCAACATGACATATTTTTTCCATCTTTTTCAGCAATTTATGCAGAATAGATTTAACTAACACGCAAACGCAAAGAAAAAAAAAAACGTTTATCACCAGTTTGCCGCAAAAGAACGTCGTTTATCGTGCTTGAAATCGTTATTTGCAAACGTTTCAACAGTTGTCATAATAAAAGTCAGTTGCAAGAAACGCGTCATTTAGTTGCAGGAAATTAATTTCGTTTGTCATAAACGCGAGTGATTTTTAAATTGCAGCAACTGAAAAATTTGTTTTTCCTAACTGAAAACTTCGTTTGTTTTTCCTTCGTTGCATAAACACAACGCTTATAATTCAGAGTTACTTTTTGGGCAAATTGTTCTATATCTACTATATTGGTAATATTGCTTAATACGCGAACGGTGATAGCAACAGAGGTGCGATGAGTGCAATCTATAAGAAGACGAACGGACATAGAGAGAAAGATAATTAATATAATAAGTAATAACGATTGAAATAGCTTGCGGTAAATATATATATAAGATATATTTTGAAGTTAATGACAACTGAATATTCGTTTTCGGCAAATACAACTCGCAAACGAAGTGCAGTTTTTTAATTTTTGAGTTGCGGTAAACGAAAAATTTCTTTACGTGTATACTCTGTGGGCAAAAAATACCGGAATTCCTAAAAATCTCGGATTCTAAATCGATGATTTTGGAGCACTAATTCTTTGATTTTGTTGACGTGTAGCTCATCAGTTGATGTTGATATTCGTCCTGACCTTGTCTCGTCTTCAACGCTTTCTCGACCCTCTTTGAACATTTTTTCCCCTCATAAACTATTGTTTTCGACAGAACTTGCTTACCGAATGCCTTCTGCAGCATTTTCAACGTTTCGGCAGCAGAAATTTCATTCCGCACACGAAATTTTATGGAACTGCGTTGTTGAATACTTTCAGACATTATAAAAAAAAAACGAACAATTCACTTTTAGCTATTTACAAAAGGACGCGTATCTCAAACACTAATGAATATTTTGACGTGTTCTTTGGCACACACGTCAGTGACAGTAGTGCCAACTTAAAAAGAAAAACATTTGTCCCTATTGGAATCATCCTGGTCCCCGGTATTTTTTGCCCACAGAGGTAAGATAAGGAAATATAAAGATTCGACATCTGAAGCCTCCAATCGGCTTCACAGGGCTTCTGAAATTTACGCCCAAAGAACTTACGCCCGAAAAAAAAATGGAAAAAAAGATCGAAATTCTCGATACAAAAACGGGTATTAATTCCAAGGAAAAAATTCCCGAAATTTCGGGCGATTATGTCAGGTTTTGCGGGTGTTTGAGCCAAAAAATTTCGGATCTTTTTTCCAAATTTTTGAAAAGGAAGAAAGACCCGAAAAATAAGCTTGGAATTTAGGCCGGAAAAACAAAAATCGGTAATTTTTGCCAAATTTAAATATGGAAAAACGAACGAATTTTTGTTTATTCCCAAAAAGTTCCGAAATTTGAAACTCGTTATGATAAAATGGTTTGCCCTTGTACGGAAGTTAAAAAAGCAACATTCCGTATAAGGGCTTAATCATTTTACTATAAAAAAAAAACACCATTTGGACCTTATCCGGACATAATGTCCATGGACTCCTTGTTCATGTAAAAATATCAAGATCAAATAGATATTTTCTCTGCAGATATATTCACAACATTAATTTACTACTCAAATCTGTTCTTTTATATTTTGATAGCGGAAATTACGCCTGAAAAATTTGGAATTAAAGTCCGAAAAACAGAACTTAATTTCCAAATCATTCGGGCATAACTTTCTTTTTTCGAACTCAATTGCCATTTCAAATTCGGGCGTTTTTTTTTTTTTTTTCAAAAATAAGATGCTTCTAAATTTTCGGGTATTTTTTCGGGCGTTAATTCCAGAAGCCCTTCAGAGAGCTTATTACTCAGAAGCTTTCGTATCATTGCATTGTTGATACAGGAATTGTTGTAAGGTGTCTTTCATATCTGTTACGCAGAAGCTTTATAGCGAAAGTTGTGGGAAGTTATAACTTCCAAAGAGCTTGGGAAAGGATGCTTTTACTTCCATAGAGCTTCGAAAAAGATGCTTTCGCTAAGCCTTAAGGATTTATCATAAAAATTTATTAGAGAAAAATTATTTTTCGAAGTTAATGAAACATTTAAAGTCATAGCCAATAACGGCTTCAGTGGTTATGAGGCTCCGAAGGGCAGCTCTATGCTAGGCTTTTGTGCTACGTGCATAGCTTATTAACTCTAAAGTGCTTAGTGTTGCTAGATTTTTATTTCAGCAAAACGGAAAATACCAACATTTTTTCCACAAAAAAAGCTTTCCATTCTTTAAAAAAAAGACCATTCATTAAAATAAAAAAATTCCAAAAGATTCCATCAAAACCACTGTCAACAAAAACGAAATGACGTAGCTTGCTCAAAATTTGACAGTAGTCAAGCAGATAGTTGTTGACAGGACCATTTAAAGTTCTCTTCGCGAGAAATTCAAAAAGTCACTGTCATCTCAATTGCCCTCGTATGGATGCTAGAACAACATGATGTGAACAACGATTTCTTAAGCGATAAGACCCGTTTCTCGAACACAAGGTGGGTACGAAAATAAGCAAAGCTGTCGCATATTGGCAACCTGAGTAGTCGGGTAGGTAGCGTGCGCGACTGTTACCCCTGAGGTCCCGAGTTCGATTCTCGGCCAGGCCATGGGCCTACGCTTTAAACCTTTCTGAATTTTCTATCCTCATTTCTAATTAATTGAAACTGAAAATTCATCAATATTTACGACTTGAAGTTGTAGTTAATGGTAGAGAAGTTTGGGGATGAGTTCGCCTTATAACTTGAATTGACTGAGGTAAAGGCATAACACTTGCCTCTGATTCAAATTCACATGTTTCTTTGGCTTTCCACCACGCTTAGAAAATCCTACACATGTTCACTTGATTGCCCTTTCCTTCCAACTAATGGAGGTGTCATTGGACAGTATTTTTTCGTAAAACGATGAAGGCGTGACAGTTAACGACAATGCGGAACGCTAAGGCCGTATAAAGGTTTCTTTTTGGCCTGTGATCGAAGGTTTTGACATGGACAATATGTGGTTCCAGCGTCACAAGCCCAATAATAGGACCGATTTTGGCTTTATTGTACGAGAAGTTGCCAGTACGCGTAATTTCACGTTTTTAGGCATTTCACGAAATGGTTTTTATGAACGCTTTCTCTTGAAACGTCGAATTTGACAACCATATTTATAGTACAGTCATAGTTCCATCGGAACGTACTTTCGTACTAAAAAGGATACTTTTTATTTTGAAGATACGACATTTTTGTGTGAAGGTACCTTTTTATTATTTCTTAAGTATGTATTTTAGTAGAGAAGTTCGATTTAGTAGAAATTTTTTTTTACGTACTTTTAGATGCACTGTTGAAAGAAGGTGAGAGTTGTGGATTTTTTTTTTTCAGTTCTTTAAAATTTTAGGGAAACACAGGCTCGAAAAGTTGAGGACCGTTTTTTTTTTTTTGCTCATCACTTGAAATCTGTGTGAGCAAATCCGGTTTCCAAAGTTGAGAACCTAGTTTTTTGCTCATCACTTTTAAATCGGCCGAAAAAGTAGCTCGAAAATCCATTTTGTTTCCTAATTCATACCGAAATTTTTTAAGTTGTACTTTTTATTCTTCTAAATTAATTTTATAATAAATAATAAATAAATAACTGGCCACTTCAGCCCTTGAAAGGACTTTGACCTAGCTTCTTATGATCAATTGTGTTGTGCGTGTTATTAAGTCTGTACACAATTGACCGAGAACCGGACCTACATGCTTAACGCCGACTCCGAACGGCGATGAACGGAATGTTCTCGTTCTCAAGAAGCTTTACATGGCATTTTGATTACTCTCTGAGGTTTGGCATTGTCTGCAGAGAGGTGGC
This sequence comes from Pherbina coryleti, assembly GCA_943735915.1. NCBI lineage: Eukaryota > Metazoa > Arthropoda > Insecta > Diptera > Sciomyzidae > Pherbina > Pherbina coryleti. The sequence goes on along the minus strand of OX030948.1, from coordinate 52,432,398 downwards.
GGCCGTACAGAAAAATTATTTTAATTCAAATAATTTTCTGTCGCTGCTGGGGTTCGAACCTGGGTCTCCAAAGTTCGTTGACATAGCGGCCACGCACTTTAACCAACTACGCCACGGTCGCCACAATAAATTAATTTTATAATTATAATAATTTTACCTTTATATTATTTCCCTATACAACCCTGAGTACAGTTGAGTCAAGTGGATAGCATTTTGAAAAAATTTAATTTTTGATTCTTTTGCGAACTCGTTAAGGGAAGGGTTCCCTCATTTTGGACAAAAAAATAGATTTTTTTGCAAAAAATGAAAGCCACATATGTGTGTAAATGGATTTTTCGATCCGACGAATATTTTTCGAATGGCAACGTCTTGAAGACACCTATCTCACGCGCGCTACGTCCAAACTAAACTTTTAAAAAAACTTCAAACGCACTTATCTCGAAACCACGTTTTCCGATCTAACTAAAACTCTCAGGCCTGATCTATTGATCCGATTCTCTTTATCTAAGAACTGTTTGGAAGTGCATGCTTTTTTGTACGCCCTGAACTAACATCATGTATAAAAATTATTTATTTATATTTTTTTAACGTTGTTGAAATGGAAAAAAACAAGCAAAATTTGAACTTTTAGTTCTAATGTTCATTATTCAATGAATTTTACATGGATAATAACAATTTTAGTTCCAGTCATAGAAAATATCATTATCTTTAAGTAATAACAACAATTTTTGATTTCAGTCCACCACAAGAAGCGGCAGAATTTTAGTTAGGACACCATGTTTCGCGCGCAGGGGCCCACGGAAATGTGCATTTTGTAGCCGCCATTTTGAATTTTTTCAACTTTTTCACTTTTTTAAATTCTCTGATAATAAACTAATATAATCATCAAAACCAAAAGTTCGTACGCCTTATGAGGGAACCCTTCCCTTAACGATTTAACAAAATGCTAATTTTTGAGAGAAAGTTCGACGAATGATTCAAAAGTGATTCCCACGCATAAACCAATAATAGTACAATTTTCTCCCCGAAAAAGTTCGTAGTACGAGTAATGAAATAAAAAAAGATACGAGTATTTTTGGTACACTGGGAAGCGAAATCGGCTTGGGTTTGAAAATTTGGCGCATGAATTGTTGTTGCTCTGTAGAAAGGACAAATGGAAAATTGATGGATTTCCGCTCGACATAAACAAAGCAACAAGATAATCTCAAGATAAACGCATTGTCATTACGTACAGTAACAACAACAACAATAATTCAATGGTATTCTGTAAAACGATCTTGTTTTGTAAATCTTAGAACTTTTGTTCAAAATGGAAAGAAAAAAAAAATCAACCAACAACAAGAACTAAAGGTTGCCACCAGCTAAGAGCCGAGAGTGCAAGCAAACGGCCGCAATGATCTTGACATGGTTTTCATGGTTGTATGTATGTAAGTGATGCATGTTGTTTTAGCATCATTTTCACTTGAATCGCCACTGGGCACTAAAGTAGGTAGGTAGATGCACGAGGTGAAAAAAAAAACAGAAATAAAGATTTTACAAAAAAAAAGTCATCAAAGAGTGTGAAGAAGAAAAATCCATGTACGGCAAGATAGACAAAGCAGCAGCAGCATGTTTTTCTTTCATCTCAATGTCATTATGACTGTGACAGCAACCTATTTTCCGACGTCAGAAATACAAACTCACACAGCCACACACACACAGTCACATTCACAGTCACGCTCAAAGCCACACATGCAGCATGCAAATAATTGGCATTTATTTTGCGTTCAAATAGGCTGGGTTAAGTTGGGTGTTAGTTAGGCTTGTCTACCATGCTCTCTACACGCTCCATCAGTATAGTGTGCGCTCTTGAGGCTTTTCAAAAATTTAAATAGATTTTTTTTTTGTTCACTCTTCTGACGTACACAAGCTTCTCACATGCAAACGAGCTAAAGTATAAACTGCGTTTCGTAGCAGCATTTGCGGTTTGATGGTTGACAGACAAAGCCTTTGGCTTGAAATAATGTCACACTTCAGTTTGGAAATAATTAAGTTTTGTGTTTGCAAGTTGCGATAGGCGCGAAAATTTCAAAATCAATATTTAATCAAAAGCACAACTTTGCCTGTCATAGAGTGTTAATAAGCTTTAGAGTACTTATATGGTAATATATGGATACAGTTAAGTGAGCAATTTGAAAATATAAGCCATTGAATCAATATTCCAAGTAATTTAAAATATTAATTAACTACAAACAAAAGTGAGTAATTTTATTTACTTTTCAACTTTAGAGAATTAGAATTTGGAATAGATATTTCAATCCTAAAGAGTTAGTTCTGATCATGGTAGAATAACAGAGGTAGACGCATTTCGGGCTGCGCTCACTTTCTCATAGCCAAAAATGTCTTTCAATAGTAATTTGAAGATGAAAATGAAAAAAAAAAATAATATAAATAATCGTTTTCAGATTTTCTATAGGCAGTCAATTTCGTTTTGACAGTTGCGGCAGTCTGCCTCTCTTAAAATGCTTCTACCTTGTTTTCATTGTACCATGGTTCTGATATTTTCAAATTTATTCAATTTCATTTCTGATTTGAAACAGAAATGAAGTAAGAATCGAAAATTCATAAAGTTTCTTTTTCATGGAAGTGGAAAATGGAAATTGCCGTTTTCAATTCTGTGGGGAAAATATTTGCTCTGTTTGATTGCTTCCGTGTAATAAAGCATTAAATTACTCTGCGTGCAGTCCCGAGATATTTTGTCTAAGCAAAATATCTCACATTCAGGTGAGTATTGCTGATAAAAATTATAAAAATTTCTTAGAAGCATTTGAATGAAAAATTAAAGGCTAGCTAGTTGTTTCTGGAAACACTCAATAGGTGTATTGTGTCGGGTACGTCGATAGCATTTTCGTAAAAATTTAGCTTTTAATTAAGTTAACTCTATTGACAGATCGAAATTCCATCAAATTTTTTTTTTTATTTTGTTAGCGTCTCAAAACCATAAATTTTTTGGGAAAATTTAAACACATTGTGAACATTTTTGTGCGTTGATTTCTAACGACTTTAACCCGTCTCTCGGCCCAAAGTGGTTAAGATTTTCACCTTTTTTTCAACAATGTATTTGGCATGGTTAGTCTTGGAAATGAAATTTAAGAGAATTGTATCTTATCTTTTGTCCTATTGTAAAATCCAAGAAGGGAGACCACAAAAGCAATCAAAAATAGTTTTCAATCCGTAAAAAACTACGTTGCTCCAACGTTTGCAAACGCGGAGGTCGACCGAAATAGTTTTGAAATATTTTTTTATTATTTTTGTAATTTTTTATATTTTTTTTTTACTCTCATATTTTGTTTTATTTTAATATTTTTTTTATTTTTTTTATTTTTTTAATTTTTTTATAACTTTTTACTTTTATATTTTGTTTTACTTCTATATTTCTTTACTTTTATATTTTCTTATTTTTTGTTGTTTTATTTTTAATTTTATTTTTTACATTTTTTTATTATATTTCTTGATTTTTTTTTTTTATTTTTTAAATATTTTAATTTTTTATTTAATTTTTTTATTTTATTTTTTTATTTTATTTTTTATTTTGTTTTAATTTTTTATTTTATTTTTATAACATTTTTCTAATTTTTAGTATTTTTTTTGTTTTTTTTTATTTTGAAATTTTTTTTATTTTTTTTTATTTGTTTTTTTTAATTTTTTGTCTTTTTTTATTTTTATTTTGTTTTTTTGCTTATTTTATTTTTTTTAATATATTTGTTACCTACATTCATGCAAATATTTTTTCTTTTTTTAAATTTTTTTTTTTTACTTTTGTTTATTTTTATTTTTTTTTTGTTATTTTTATTTTTTTAATTTTTTTTTAATTTATTTTATTTTTTATTGTTTTTTTTGTGCTTGCATTCACTCAAATATTTCTTGTATAGAATTCTAAAGAAAAAAATCAAGAATATTGCGATTAACAGGCAGAAAATTATTTTGGAATAAATTTTTAGTCATCCATCTTGGATTTTATAAAACGGCAAATCTGTTCTAGAATTCTTAATTAGCAACCTCGAGAACCCCAGAGTGAACCCATTTTTTTTAATAACTTCAACTTTATTGCAAAATAGTCCATAATTCCGATGAAAAGATGGCCATTGTGGCACCGACATGTTGAATTCTGAAATTGTTGCTACAGAATCTTGAAGTACAGATCCGTTTGACACCGAATAATGTTTTTTGTCAAACTCAGTAATGTTTTCCCTATAAAAGCAATTTAAAGAATTTAATAAACAAATCCAAAATATTTGTCCTTTTTGTTAATAAAGTTACCATTTTGGATAATGGTGCACTCAAATGAAGAAAATAGTCATGGAATCGGACAGAACATGACAGAAGAGGATACATGTCCCCTTAAATTTTTTTCAAGGTTTACCATGTCAAATAAAAAAATAAAAAAAAATAAATATCTGGCCATTTCAGATCTTGAAAGGACTTTGACCTAGCTTCTTATGATCAATTGTGTTGTGCGTGTTATTAAGTTTGTACACAATTGACCGAGAAATGGACCTACAGGTTTAACGCCGACTCCGAACGGCGATGAACGGAATGTTCTTATTCTCAAGAAGCTTTACATGGCATTTTAATTCAAATAATTTTCTGTCGCTGCTGGGGTTCGAACCTGGGTCTCCAGGTTCGTTAACATAGCGGCCACGCACTTTAACCTACTACGCAACAGACGTCACCATGTCAAATACATTGACGAAAAAAGGTAAAAACCCTTACCATTTTGGGCCGGAATGGGTGACCCAACTCCACAAAAATACATCGATCGTCTTCATTCTGCTTTTTATGATGAAACATCATCCAAAACCACTGAGTTAGCAAACCAGTCCCAGAATTCAAGAGCGGACATGTGAGCCATAGAGTCGAATTTCATAAAGATTGTCCATTGATGCTGTGCGAGATATGATTGAAGCTGATCGCCATGTGACATTCCGTGAGATCGGCATGCATTTGTGGGTATTTGTAAAAATAAAAAACAAATGATTTAACGTACACAACAGAACACAATTTGACCGAAGCTCAAAAAAAAAAAGCCCGTGTGAATTGATGCAAAGGTACTCAAGACTCAATCACAGCTTTTTTTTACAACGTAACGTATGTCACGTAACGGATCGTTACAGACAATTTGGATGTTTTTGAAAGAGCCCCAAACAAAACATCAACCGACTGTTTAGTTATTCCAAAGTGAACTGAATCCAACAAAAACTGTTCATTTGTCAACTGTTCAACTGTATTAAAAAAAAAACAGGTGCATCGTGCAGAGAAGCGAAGTTTTCCTTCGAATTTTTATATCTATGCAATAACAAAAAAACATACCGAAAACATGACAAACGCTTTCACATCAACAAAAAAACAAAAAACAACCTACTTAACAATCGTGTAATAGGTAGAAGCAACATTCTTATAGCCAATACATAATCCACAATGTAGGATAGCCAATACACAAACCTTTTAAAAGATTATTCTGATCTGTTGCAACATAGCTTAAGTTAATAGTTAATATTGAATCAGCGACGATTCTTAACGAAGGACTTTGGTTTGGTGGTTAGTGTATAGAACCATAAACCGATGGGATGTGAATTGAGTTCTCACAGCGGACAAGAAATCATTTTTAATTTTACATTTTCTTGTTGAAGTAAACGCAAGCAAAAATCAGAATCAATTCTAAGAAAAACGGTGTCGGAAAAAATATCGTTTTTGAAATTTCACTCAAGCAATGCACAAAACAAGGCGTAAAAAGCTTCGTTACAAAAGCTATGGTCGTGGACACTGCCGTAGGTATTTCTATGTTACAAATAAAACTCCACAACACTCAAAAAAGTTCCAATAACGCAACTTTTTTCGTAGATAATCGCAATGGAACTCATTTTATTGATATTTTTGTCCAAGAAGTTCACGAAAACCAAAAATTTCCACTAATCCAACTACTTTCATCGATTATTCTAGTGAAATAGATTTGCCTGATCTTCATATTTTCTTTTTTTTTCTAAGGAGTTCACAAAATCAAAAAAAAGTTCTAATATACCTACAGTTGCCATAGATAGTCCCAATGGAACCTATTCGACTGATGATCATAGATTTTTATAAAAAGTGTCTACAAAATTGAAGCAAATTACATAAATCCAACTTGTTCAATAGATAAACCTAGTGGAATCTTTTTATATGAAGATCATAAATTTTTGCCCAAGGAGTCTACAAAACCCAAAAAATCCACTAATCTAACTAGTGCTTGTACTAGTATTGTCAGTGGTACCAATGTATCTGACTGATATTCATAGATAGCCCCAGTGGAACCTGTTTGACTGATGATCCTAGATTTTAATCAAAGGTGTCTACAAAACCCAAATAATTCCATAGTAGGCCTAATGGAACCTTTTTATAAGAGAATTATAGGTTTATGCCCAAGGAGTCTATAAAACTCAAAAAATCCACAATAGTGCAAATATTTTGTCTGAATATCATTAAATCAATCAAGGTTTTTGTCCAAGGAGTTAAAAAAACTCAAAAAAGTTTAAGGGGACACATAGGTTACAAATTTTAAAAATAAAATAAAAAAAAATGTTAATAAATATATGTGCAAAATTTGAAAAGGATATCTTTTTTCCTTCTATAAAAAAAAATTCCCGAAATTTTTTTTTTAAATTTGTAACCTATATGTCCCCTTAAATTACCCAAGTAACTCTTGATATTACGCCTATTTGGTGATGAACTATTTTGATCACAAAAGCATGCTTTTTTATTCAAAAAGTCCACAAGACCCATTGGCGGTCTCGGTACTAGAGAGCACACTTTACTGCTACAGTAGACTCTCACAAATTAGAACCACTTTGTTCCACGGGTGGTTCTAATTTCTGGAAGTTTTTTCTTTCATAGAAATTTAAAAGAAAAGAAAGAAACTGGTTAAAAAATATATTAATATTTTATTTATTTATTAATATTTTATGTTTTTTTTTAACATAAAACTCATATAATTCACCTTTTTATATTTATATCAATGACCAGAGATCACTTATGAATTTAATAAATAAAGAAACGTTCAGAAATTAGAAACTGTGTTTCGAATTTCAGAGCGTTAAATATTGAAATGGCGGGTTCTAATTCATGGACATTCTGGACAATTTATGAGAGTGTACTGTAATACAAAAGCCCCGGTTTCGAATACAGGCCACGCCATGTTCCTACGCTTTATCCTTTCTTAATTTCTTTTCTCATTTTTAATCAACTGACATTCAAAAGTCATCAAAACTTACGACTCAGGATTTGTAGTTGGTGCTAGGGAAAGTTTGTGGAGAGATCACTTAATAACTTGAATTCACTGAGGTAAAGGCATCACTTGTCGGAGATTCTAATTTACATGTTTCTATGACTTCCCGCCAAACTACGAATATTATACACATATTTATTTCACTTAATTTTCATTTCTTTCCCACTTATTTTCCTTTCGAGCCCATTTCGATCCAAGGCAATCTTGACTGAATAGGTATTACACCTGAAATCTTTGGTGCAAAGCTAAGCAAAAAATAAATTCATAAGAGTTGCAATGCTCTCAGTTAAATTTTGACCTCCTTGCACTGTCGAGCTTCATTTTAGCCGTGCTTTTATTCCCGTCTTGTACGTAACGCATATAATGTACTTACTAGGTAAGAATTGATGGAATGAACTGAGTTTTTTTTAGTTCATAGGTGGATTGCAGAGTCATTTACGAACCCGTATGTTACAACTTGACGTATTGTTTGTGTTTAACAATCACGAGAAGTTCAGGTGTGAGAATTCGATAAAAAGTTTTATATAAATAAAGGAACTCCTGTTCAAAACCCGTGTAATTATTATCTAAAGCAATGCTACCCAACATGAAACGGGCCGAATGGTATCGAAAAAAGCTATAATAATCTAATCCTCTTCAGAAATAAAGCGTAGGATAAATCTATCTAAACGTCTTCATTCAAAAAAAGAAACTTTGATGAGATCTAAATATTTCCCAAATGTTCCAAAATCTTCTACTAAAGTTGATTTCTAGCCACTACTGTATGCCGCGTGGCTTCAGAATTGCACTTTTGGCATTTTGAGATTTCTAGGATTTTTTTATTTGAGAATTTTCGCTAAAGATAACATCCACAAGTGGAAGGAAATTTCAATCAACTTGCAAGTTAGAAGCGCAGCCGGAGGAACTTGGCAGCTTAAGGACTGAACGTTATAAAAAAAAATTTATTTTTTCATTGCCATTCAGTCAGGATTATCTTAGCTCAAAAGTGTCAATAAATTCGCAAAAATAAATGACACTTTATTCAATATGTAAGAAGATATTTGCAACTGTCACTTCATTTTTTGTCATTAGATTTTCTAAAGTATCCTCAATAAACTTAACGTCATAAATAAATTGCTTCGAGCGTGTCATCAACACTGTCATTCATTCAGTCAGTTATTCACACAATTTATACATTTACGACGTTACGATCTCCAACGTCATTCAAAATTTCACAAAAGTCATTATATTTTACATTGCATACGAAGGATGGTTGTCATATCATCATATTAAAAAAAAGACATGAAGACAAAGCACAGAGTGAGTGGGAGAATACAAAAAAAAAAAAAAGAAATAAAAATGTTGAAATGGGAGAAAGATAGAAGAGGTGCAGGCGATGTATGAAAAGGGTCTTTTCAGAGAAGTCAGTCAAATGCTTGTATGAGGAAGATTTTGCCTTTTTTTTTTCATTGGTTACAACGAAAACAGTTTTTATGCTATTTATGAGTGTGAGGAAGCAAATAAAGAAAAATAGCAGAAGAAAAATTTTCAAGATTCTTTTCATTTGAATTTGCATCTACAGTTCGTTTTATGGGTTTTACATTTTTTTATTCTTCTTGCTTTCTACTCACAATCAGCCAAATTGGATATTCATAGACACAGCGGCGCATTAAAGGCAAGCAAAGCAAGCAAGTCCGAAAAGAACGAGCGCCACGTAGCACTGCAGGAATGAAATGACCTTGTCAAGTGCACGTGATGATGGTATGTAAGACGGCATGTTTTTCATTTTAGCTTTGTGCGGAAAAGTAAATAAAGTTATATAACTCTAAGGTTGGGAATATTTTTAATAGTTCAGAAAATGTGACGGTGTTTTTAGAACAAATCGAGCGAAAATTTACCCGACCTAATCAAAAATTCAAAAAAAAAAAAAAAAATGGAAAGTTACAAATTTTTATTTCTCTACATAGTCTTCTTTCAGCTCGATAGTCTCTATATAGTCTCCTTCCCAGCGATGTTCAATAGCTTCGATAACCTATTTATAGTAAGAACCGTTGAACTCCTCCAAAAACACCCATAAACCATAGATTCCATATCTTCATTGTGGGCAAATCTTTTGATACTGAGCCATTTTTATAAGTTTAGAAACAGAAAATAGTCTGAGGGGGCTTAATCTGGCGAATAGGGAGCATTTCGAAATTTAACTGATTGATTCTGGCCATCGCAAAAACGGATACAGTGTACCACTAAAGTCTTCGTACATCAGCTATTTAATATTTAAATGATAAAAAAGAGCAATACGAAGCAGGAATTTTGAAAAATTTTAAATTCATATTTGTTTATTTAACACTTCTTTTCAATACAGGGAAAAAAAATTATACATTTAATCAAATTATTCAAAGTTATTAATTGAAATAAGAATAAAGTCAATAATTTAACTCCAATAAAGTCTTCATACATTTAAAAGTAAATTAATAAAAAATTTTCTACAACTTCACAATATAACTTTTAATATTTTGTTGGGTAGCCTTTATTTTTAATGACGGTCTGGCATCGATTCCACAAGTTTTTTTGCATAGCATTGCTCGATTTTTTCTCATTCCTCCTGAAGAACTTCTTTAAGCTGTGTCTTCGAGCTAATGTGATGAGTCCTGATTCTTTTTTCAAGCATATTCCACATATGCTCGATGGGTTTGAGATCAGGACTCTGCGGTGGTGTTTTGAGCAAATGTGGAGTATTGTACGCTAAATACATCCTAGTATTATGAGCCATGTGTTTAGGGTCGTTATCTTGCTGAAAATAAAATTTTTCTGATACGCCCAACTTTTCAGCACTTGGCTTCAAATTTCTCTTCAAAATATCAATGCATGCACGATGATCCATGATGCCTTCAACTACTTCCAAGTTTCTAACGCCACTGGCAGCCATACATCCCCATACCATGACGCCACCGCCTCCGTGTTTAACTGTTTTGATGGTATTTTTTGGGTTGTAAGCTTCTCCTTGTTTTCGCCACACTCTAAGTCTTCCATCAGACCCAAAAATATTATATTTGGACTCATCCGAAAATATAACATTGCGCCAGAAATCGAGAGAAGCGTTTTGATACTCTAGAGCGAAGTCCAAACGTTTTTTGCGATTTACTGAATTTACCAGTGGCTTTCTGCGAGGTGTGCGAGACTTGAACCCAGCATCATTCACGGCTTTTCGTATAGTTTCAGGATGGACTTCTTTTTTATCGGATTGGAGAAGTTCTGCGCTAATTTTCTGTGCACTTATGAATGGATCCGTGGCAATCATACGCTTGATTTTCATCCTATCTTTTTGTGTGAGGATTGCGGGCCGTCCTGATTTGGGCTTATTCTGTATGCGGCCTTCATATTTAAAGCGCCCGATTACAGACTGGATAGTAGAACGGCTGCGGGACACAAGTTTGGCTATTTCCGCGTAAGATTTTTGTTCTTTTTCGTGTAAATTCAATATAAGCGTACGCTCTGCAACCGACAAATATTTACCGGGCATTTTAATACATATTTCACACAAATAACTTCGAATTTGCACTTTCCTTGTTACGAATGTATGACACGACTTTCGTTTGTTTGCTTTTGTAAAAAACCGTTATCAGAAAAGAACAATTATCAGCAAGAAAGACCAAAGCGCAAATGAAAATTTAAAAGTACGAAGACTTTATTGGAGGCAAATAAATGACTTTTTTATTTTTTAAGTTAATAACTTTTGAATGAATAAACAAATCGAACTTGTTGCTGGTTTGTATTGAAAAAAAGATTTTAATAAACAAGTATACATTAAAACATTTTCAAAATTCCTACTAAAAATTACTGTTTTTTATCAATTACATCTGAAAAAGCTGCTGTACGAAGACTTTAGTGGTACACTGTATGTGAACTGATGCATTGTCTTAGTTAAACAAAACTTTATTTTTCGCCAAATGCGAAATTTATCTCACGTGCATCCCAAAAAACTGTTGCCATGACCTTGCCTGTAGATGGCACTGTTTTTGCCTTCTTTGTGGCCGATTCTCCACTTTCAGTTTATTGTTTTGATTGTTCCTTCGTCTCAGGTTATGAATCATAATCAGCTATGGGCAGAGAGCGCTCTGGGAGCGTTGAGATTAAGAATTGAGATCAAAGGCTTAAGTAGCAAAACAAAACGCAACAACAAATCAAAAACAAAAGACAAACACAGAAACAACACTGAAGCTTTAAATGTAGTCGTGCCCACACCCGATCATAATCCCTGGTTATGAATCGATGCAAAATATCTGCTTTATTGCTGTGAAACTTCGCCAAACACTGGATTGAAACATTCTCACGTCGCTGTTTTTGTTTCATTTTACTCGCGGCACTCATTTTGCGGACAGCTTTCCGTCAAATTTTCAGTCAACATGCTATGTACAACACTTTTTGGAATGCCTATCATGTCTACTATCTCCCGCATTTTCAGTCGACGGTTATCCAATACAATTTTGTGGAGTTACTCCACAATTTCTGCCGACCATTTTGAGGAAACCTTTTATCAACCTCTGAGATGTTTGTCTTGGCAGTTCGTACGGCCTCGATTAAACTCCGCCACCAAATATTTTACTGTTGTAAGCGAAGTAAATCCGCCTGTTCTCACGAGCAGCCTGTTCAAATCCAGGATAAAGGTGGATGGACGCAGGCAACGGGTTCGCCCTATCCTGTGTAAATATAGAAGGGACTACCCAGAGCGTGGAGCTGGTCGCCCAATCTGGGTAGTAGGTTTGACCGTTGACAAGATCAAAGGTAGCGTTATGCCTACGAAGGAATAGATAGCAATTATACAAAAATTTTTTAGCACGGGAATAGTCTTTACATCGGCAGACACACAATCGCAATTCCACTGACACATTTTACATACATAATATATGTCTTTTGGATATTCTTACTTAAGGTTGGGCAGTTTTACTGCAAAATTAATGTCTAAAATGAGTGTTAAAAAGAGGTGTCAAATTTGGGTACTCCGAAGTGAAAAGTATATCTTAGTTATCTCAGAGAACCAAGTTGAAATTTACGTCTAAAATAGGTGTTAAAAAGAGGTGTCAGATTTGGATACTCCGAGGTGAAAAGTATATCTTAGTAATCTCGGAGTACCAGAGTTGAAATTTATGTCTAAAATGGGTGTTAAAAGGAGGTGTCAGGTTTTGGCTACTCCGAGGTGAAAAGTATATGTTAGGAATCTCGGAGTACCCGAGTTGAAATGGTGTAATAGTGGTGCACCATGTGTCACACGATGTCAGATGCGATGTGGTCTACTCTGAAGCACATCCAATAGTAATGGCCTTTTCCTTCATAGTCATAAGTGATGAATGCAGATGTGTCGGTGTTGTATTCGTGCGTATCGAGGTAAATCCCTTTTGCCTGGGGAGACTATCATTGGGCTGGACCTTCGGGGAGAATCATGCTGGTTGTGGTAACACAATGTCGCAAGCAGACCTACATTGGTTCGCGTGGAGTTGCGCAATCCTACAACCAAGTGGCAATATCCAAATATTGTCAGAGATGTAAGATGGGTCTCGATTTCCACCAATAAATGTGGATTTTGACCCAATTTATCATCCATAATTGGTAGTGTTGCGTTCCACTATTGGTTACTTTCCATTATTTAACCGGTGTTGGAACTACTATGAAAGAGCGTTAGTCGTTACTAACGTATTGGATGTACGTTAGTGTATAGCATTAGCATGGTATTAACGTCCGGAAGATCTATCTGTTGGGCGACAATTCCATGAGCCTCGACTCCTTGCGAAGAGGCAACGTAGAATTAAGCCGAACAGGCATTTGTCTATAGAAACCACTAAAAGGCTTCTGTTGTAAACGAAATAGCAGACTCCCCCAGCGTAGAGTTTAGCTTCGCTTTGATATGGATTGGACCGAGGCCTTTCAAATAAAAGTCCCTATTGTGTGACATAACAAAGACTAATTTTTCCCATGTTAACAAATTCACAGAGAGGCATTTATTATTAATGGCTGCCAAACAAGAACTGAAGAACGTAGCGTTGTCAAACTTCAAATTAAAGCTTTATAAAGCTCTTACGTGCAGCGGCCGTGGCGCAATGGGTAGAGTGCGTGACCCATACGCCAGAGAACCTTGGTTCAATTCCATCTGACACAGAAAGTTTTTCCAATTGAATTCATTATTCTGTTCGGCTGTCACCTCTCTGCAGACAATGGCAAACCTCAGAGAGTAAATAATGCCATGTAAAGCTTCTTGAGAGCATGCACATTAGCCGTTCGGAGATAAAACTAGTAGGTCCAGCTCTCGATCAATTGTGTTTAAACATTTAATAACACGCACAACAGAATTTTATCATAAGAAGTTCGGCCAAAGTCCTTTCTAGGGCTGAAATGGCCAGTTTCATTTTTTATTTTATATTTATTTATATAAAGTTCTTACTTTCTACCGCAATTATTCTTTTCGAACAACCGCCATCTATACGTCAGGTTGGGTACTTCTTGGACTACCCCCGTAAACAGTGTAACCACAAGAGATGTAGGATTGCAAAAACGTATTATTTGACAGCTGTTTGCTTGGCAGTTGTCAAATGCTGACAATTGTCATTTAATAATGCGGAATATTTATGATGGAACGCTTAACAGTGCAAAAAATAACAATCGTTGAATTTAATAATGGAAATGCGCGTTTAATCGCAGTTGCAATTCGCAAAGTTCGAGAAAATTTTCCTCGTAACCAAGTGTTCTCTGAGATGTGTGTGCGCACCATAATCGAAAACTTTCAAGAGACTGGCTCAGTGGAAGATGTAGAACACCGTAATGAAGCCCGGAAGTTCGACCGAAAATTTCGACGCAGTTACGCAATGTGTTGAAAATGACCCAAGCACCTCAATTCGTCACCGTACTCAAGAAATTAAACTCTCCAAGTCCACACAGCAGCGAATATTGCCGAAAACTTGGGCTATGGATGCGTCCAAGGGCCTAATTGACTTAAAAACTGTAGCCGGAGGACCACCAGCAGCGCCGTAAGTTCTGATTGAATTTTGGAAAACATGAATGGCAACGGTGATTTTTGTAAAAAAAAATCGGGTTTTTGACAAAACTCATTTTCATAATGGTATCCTACGTTGATAAACAAAATTGCCGCAATTGGGGAAAACCCGCGAGTGATTCAGGAGATGCCAACAAGTGCCTGGTGCGGACTGTGGGCTAGAGGCGTTATATTGCATGCTTTTTTGAAAATGACGACGGAAAAGCCGTTGCAGTCAATGAAGTTCACAACAGAAATATGATCATCTATTTTTTGTGATCGGAGAGTATACGCCCGCAGAAGACCTACACTTTCAACTGGATGGTACTACGTGCCATACAAGTTCCGAAGAAATCGAGTTGTTGCAGACGAAGTTCCCTGGTCGCGTAATTTCGTATTTTAAAACTACCAATTAGCCATCGAGATATTGTGACTTAACATCGTTAGACTTTTTTTGGGGTTATGGGTCATGAGTATATTCTTCGCTAACCATCCGCAAATAATTCCAACTCGAAAAGCGAACATTTAAGTCGTTATCATCGAAATAACGCTCCAATTATGCAAAAAAAGATGAGATCTCTTGCAGAGATTAAGGTCTGTAAGCTAAGCCGAGGCGGACATTTGAAGGTTATTGTATTCTATACATAATCTTCATGTATCTACTTTATAATTCTAAAAAAATCAGAGAGATCCAATTAAGTGTTCGTTTTATTAAAAAAAGAAGTTGGCTGTATTGTGAACACATCCGTTTTGACGTGCCAGGTTATCTTTATCCTTATTCTTCTCCCTATTCTTTCCTTTGTTCCCATACTTGTACTCATAGTTATAACTTTCGTACTTCTTGCCCAAGCTCTTGTTGTAAACAATGTCCAAATTCCTGACCCTATATTTATCCTTATCCTTTGTCATAAATCTTGTCATAAGTGTGTCCAAATCCTTGACCTAGTTCATGTGCTTGTCCCATTTCATATCCTTATCCCTCTCCTCTTCTCATAATCATGTCAAAATATTGTTTTAGATGTGTCTAAATCTTTACCCTAATCTTTGTCCCAATTCTTGTCACAGACCTTTTCTCAATCCTTGTCTGAATTCTTCTACTACTCCCTTGTCCAATTTCATACTCTCATCTTGGTCCAAATCTTTGTCGTACTCCTTTATTATTCCTGGCTATTATCATTGTCCAAATCCATGCTTTATTTTTTTATTAATCTTTGTCCTAATCCTTATACAAATTCGTGTCCTAATGTTTTTTTTTTAATTTTATCAGGTGTTCGAAAGCTCTAGCTTTACAGTCGTCCCATAAAAGTTACCGTAGCGCCAATAGTAACGGAGTTAAAATGCAATGCAACGTTTTTTCATTGTTGTTGCAGTTTTGTTAGAATTTAACGGAGCGCCAATAGTGACGGAGTTAAAATTCAATGCAACGTTTTTTCATTGTTGTTGCAGTTTTATTAGAATTTACCGAAGCGCCAATAGTGACGGAGTTAAAATCCAATGCAACGTTTTTTTCATTGTTGCATTTTTATTGCATTAAGTGATAACCTCCGTGATATACTGCCTCCAAAATATTTTTCTCATTTTTGTTATGAGGTCAAAGCACCATGATTTACTGTCGTAAAATAAAACTTTTCGTAGAACTCCCACTCAACGAGTAATAATTCCATGCAACGATATTGTATTTTTGTTGCATAAGCTACTACCTGTACGATCTGACGAAGTTATAATTCACTTTTTTATTTTCGTCCTAAAGTCAAGCATAAATGCTTAATTTCTGTTTTATAACATTCACCGTGCCGCATATACTCACCGAGTAATAATTCCATGCAACGCCGTTGCATGATTGATGCATTTTATGACGTCATGAATTTTTTGTGTATTTTTCTCATTAGAACTAAGAATTACCCTTTACTGGCGTATACTATTTTCTGCCATAGCACCTATACATAGCGGGTTATTGTTGCATGAAACAAATTTTAAGTATCGTTGTTAAGACAACTCCCTCCACGTGCCGATGACGTCACAATTTTTTCCTTTTTTTTTTTTTCATTTTTGTTATAGAGTGAAAGAATTAGCCTTTCTTGTCGTACTATAATTTTTATCGTAGCGATTCCATGCAATAAATTTTGATAAATGCTTTTTTTAACTTTTTTGAAAAACCGCGCGGTAAAACGTAACGTTGTCACTTCAAAAACATATTCTACATCTCTTGCTGATACACTCTTTTTAAAAATTTTTTAAAAATGCATTTCCATTTCCATGATTTTTCCAATATTTCCATTTCTGGGGAAGAAATATTTTTCAATTACTTCAAATATTTTATGTGACCTAACATTTTGCTATACTCTTAATCAAACCGTGCTAATTTTATTGAATTTCTTGGTTATTAAATTAAAATTTCTAAACAAAATCAAGAAAACTGTGCAGGCAACACTAACATAGCCACATAAGCCCCCACACACATAGTTTGCCTCCTCTATTGCAACACATATACAGTCATCTATACAGACCAGACCGACCTTGAAATATGTCGGCATTAATTAATTTGTAAACAATAGCATTCGGCATGAAATATTTAAAATTCAATGATTTAGTTGTGGCAAGACCAGGAAATGTAAATAAAATAATATTTCAAGCTTTTAAATATTTGCACGATAAGCTGTAGTAGTAAGTTTGTAATTAAGAAATACTATAGAAATATATAAGAAAAATTCGAGATAAATTCCATATCAACCAACGAACGAAAGTTGAACAAAGGGTGTTTACCGCAAAGTGAAGCCAGCCTGCTAGTCAATAAAGGTCAACTGAAGGTTTAATAATATTTCAGAGGTACTCACAGTTAAGTAAATTCATCTTAGTATAGTTCACAGATAAGAAACTTACCTAAAAGAGAGAGAGAGAGAGAGAGAGAAAGCATGTTATTAGTTTAAATAATTTTTTATAGACAAAATACATATAATATAAAATAACTGTTATAATAAATAATCAGAATACATATAAATAAAAATAGTCTCTTATTTTAATTATACAATTTTACTACCTTACAGTTGCTTACCAACTTTTTTTTGTATGGGTTAGGAAATTATCGTAGTTTGTTGTAAACATGGAGAAAACTAAGCAATTTTCATCGGTCACGTACTATTTACACACCTGTGATTATCGACACGTTGTATTGATTGCACAAAACTTTGATGTGAAAATCCACAACTAAAGCTGTAGACAGATTTTTGCATGCCAACAACTACTCATTTATTTTGCAAGCAACCGCAAGTAATTTAAAATCTATAAAATATGGCAGCGTCATAAAAGCTGTCTAAAGTCTGGGAATATCTTAACCCCTTCGATACGTTTTATCATCTAAGGTACTAATAAATTTATTAATTTTAGGTAAATGTGTTCTTTCTGTTAGTTACTCTGTCAGAAATGCTCCGTGAAATGCTACCAAGGATACATTCTTAGCATCATGTTTTTTTCCAGACAATTTCTTATCATTTGAGCAATTCGTTACGTGGCATAGTCTGACGTTTTATGTTGATTAACTTTGATAAGAATTCGCTTGATATATAAGGTAAAATCAGATCTTTATAAGATTGTATTTAATTTGGTTTTAATAATCAAAGTCGGCGAATAATAAAATAACAATTTTTAAATAAAATTATGATTTCACATTCAATTTAAAATGATTGATTTTTATTTAATTTGAATTATTCATTTGACACACAGTGGGAGGACTTCATACAAGTTTTGGCCATAAATAGTAAAAATAAACCTAGAGCTTTGAAATTTGGTGCGAATGCTTTTTACAGTTAAAAATGAAATACATATAAGTTTGGATGAAATCCGCCTACAGACACGCCCACCTTCAAAACGATTTTTTTGCAGGAAATATTAAAAATAAACATAGAGCTTTCAAATTTGGTATGAATGCTTTGGATACTTAAATATGAAATATATATAAGTTTGGATTAAATCCGCCCGCAGACACGCCCACCTTCCATACGAATTTTATTGCAGAAAATAGTAAAAATAAACATAGAGCTTTCAAATTTGGTATGAATGCTTTGCATACTTAAATATGAAATATATATAAGTTTGGATCAAATCCGCCTGTAGACCCGCCCACTTTCTTTTTTTAACAAAAGTTGTAATCTTGAAGTTAGTCTTTACAAAATATTCTCGTATAATGTATTGGAAAAAAGTTTTATTTCCGAATTTGAGCAAAATTTGCCAACAGACACCCCCACTTTTTATCCTAATCTTTTTTCTTTCCATATTACACTTATTAAACTCTTCGTATACAAGTTTAAATCCTATTTGTTTTAAAATTTTTCTTAAGAACATAAACGGACGGAGTCGGCATAAAATTGAAAAAGCTAGTTTACAATTTTAAAAATATTTGTTATTGTTCATAAAGCTCATTTTGTATAAGTTCTCGAGCTTCTCCACACAGCTCTTTGTATATTTTGTCTTTCTTGGACACCTGTCAAATTGCTCACAATCTAAGTCAACGTATAACGCCATCTATCGCGCTGTGACATTGACCCCAACACAGCAGCGCCATCTATTATTTATCTCGTTACTGCTTCACAAAAAAATGCGCGCAAAACGTCTATCACAATGAATTTAACAATCATCCGTAATCTTTTATGCCTCACAACGAATTTTCCACCTTTACATTGTTCAAAATCATTAGATCATTCGATAAAATGCAAAATGTTGTCGAAAAAAAAATTCACATTTTTTTGCGTTTTTCCGGAATTTTCCGAGTTATCCACTAAGAACATCCTATTTTTTCCATTCGAAAAGCTATTCCTAAACAATTGCACACAAAATTCCATACAAATAAATCAATTTTCGACTTTTTCAATTTCCCGACTTTTCCGGAGGGTTTTCCAAAAATTTTCTTTTGTAAAATCTTTTTCCTGGTAATTATGAACAACTGCAAAAAATTCAGTCAAATCGGCCTACTATTTGTTACTTTTAATGTAATATCCATTTTGAAGATACGCTGAATATAAAAATAAAAAAAAAAAATAAATAACTGGCCATTTCAGCCCTTGAAAGGACTTTGACCTAGATTCTTATGATCAATTGTGTTGTGCGTGTTATTAAGTTTGTACACAATTGACCGAGAACCGGACCTACATACATGCTTAACGCCGACTCCGAACGGCGATAAACGGAATGTTCTCGTTCTCAAGAGGCTTTACATGGCATTTTGATTACTCTCTGAGGTTTGCCATTGTCTGCAGAGAGGTGGCGGCCGTACAGAAAAATTATTTTAATTCAAATAATTTTCTGTCGCTGCTGGGGTTCGAACCTGGGTCTCCAGGTTCTTTGACATAGCAGCCACGCACTTTAACCAACTACGCCACGGACGCCACATACAATAAAATATAATAAAATAAATATTTTTTAATTGACATTCAACGAGAAAAAATCACATTAAACCCATTTGGGGCAAGTTCGGGCAGCAAGAACCATACTTTTCCATATTTTTCTATTTCTGGATATTATTTTGAAAAAACTGGAAATATGTTTTTATATGTTTTTTTTTTTTTACTGCTAATGTTTTCAAACTTTTTAGCTTTTTTGCACTACAAGTGCTTATTTTTAAAAAATCACAAAAAATAAATTTATTTTAATAACAACAAAAAACCTTCATTTTATGAAACAATGAATATCAAATTTTTATTATTTTTTTCATTTCAATTCCATTCTTATAAAAACAAAAAAGTGGAACACACAACTGCAGGTAGTAAAAACAAGTGATATTCTCAAATTTTTGTCATTAAAAAATGTTGAAATTTCGAGCCATTTTCTGACCAAACCTTAAAAGATTTCTGAGTGATTTTTTGGGTGTTCCTTATCTGTCGATTAGGAAAAAATTTTTTACAATTGCAAAACTTATCCTTTTTTCTATTTATGGCCACGAATCTCCCATTGTGCGACATAAAGAATAACAATTCTCATCAACTGAAATTTAAAAATCATCAATATTTACAAGACGATTGCAGTTCATGGTAGAGAAGTTTGTGTATGAGGTTGCCTTATAACTTGAATTCACTGAGGAAAAGACATAACACTTGCCTCAGATTCCAATTCACGTGTCTTTACGGCTTAACACCACGCTTAGAACATCCTCATCCTTGCCCCTTCCTTCCCACTAATCTATCAACTCATTTCGAAACAAGACAGACTTAACTGAATAGTTATTACACCTGAAATCCTTGGTTCGAAGCAAAACAAAAAAAAAATACAAAAAAAAAAAATAAAAAAAAAAAATATAAAAAAAAAAAAAAATTAATAAAAAAATAAGGGGTACACTGAAAAAAAAATGTTTTAAAATTGACGACAATTGTTATTAATTTGACGAATTTTGTGTTCAAATAAAAACTTTTTAACAAAAAAAAAAAAACCGACCTCAAAATCACTACAAAGTAAAAAATAATTTTAAATAACTTTTCCCATTCATTTCTTGGTCATATTTTAAAAGCTATTTATATGTATTATAATATTGAAAATCTTACCATTTTAATTTTTTCTATTTTGTGTTATTATCATCAATACATTAATTGCTTTATGTAAAGAGTGATTTTTTAAGTGCCTGATAACTTTTTTTAAAAAAAAAACGCATAAAATTTGCAAAATCTCATCGGTTCTTTATTTGAAACGTTAGATTGGTCCATGACATTTACTTTTTGAAGATAATTTCATTTAAATGTTGACCGCGGCTGCGTCTTAGGTGGTCCATTCGGAAAGTCCAATTTTGGGCAACTTTTTCGAGCATTTCGGCCGGAATAGCCCGAATTTCTTCGGAAATGTTGTCTTCCAAAGCTGGAATAGTTGCTGGCTTATTTCTGTAGACTTTAGACTTGACGTAGCCCCACAAAAAATAGTCTAAAGGCGTCAAATCGCATGATCTTGGTGGCCAACTTACCGGTCCATTTCTTGAGATTAATTGTTCTCCGAAGTTTTCCCTCAAAATGGCCATAGAATCGCGAGTTGTGTGGCATGTAGCGCCATCTTGTTGAAACCACATGTCAACCAAGTTCAGTTCTTCCATTTTTGGCAACAAAAAGTTTGTTAGCATCGAACGATAGCGATCGCCATTCACCGTAACGTTGCGTCCAACAGCATCTTTGAAAAAATACGGTCCAATGATTCCACCAGCGTACAAACCACACCAAACAGTGCATTTTTCGGGATGCATGGCCAGTTCTTGAACGGCTTCTGGTTGCTCTTCACTCCAAATGCGGCAATTTTGCTTATTTACGTAGCCATTCAACCAGAAATGAGCCTCATCGCTGAACAAAATTTGTCGAACAAACACATTTCGAACCGAACACTGATTTTGGTAATAAAATTCAATGATTTGCAAGCGTTGCTCGTTAGTAAGTCTATTCATGATGAAATGTCAAAGCATACTGAGCATCTTTCTCTTTGACACCATGTCTGAAATCCCACGTGATCTGTCAAATACAAATGCATGAAAATCATAACCTCAAAAAAATCACCCTTTACATAAAAGCTTTAAAGTCGGCGCTTATCTTACTATGTCGAAATCATTTTATTTTAATTTTTTCTAATTTGTTTTATCATAAAAATATTATTAACTTTATGAATATATGTAAGAGCTTCTTAGCGATTTTTTTTCTTTCTGTTGACAATTTTTGAGTACGATGAATGAAGCCAATGTGTTCCATGCAGCATTTGTGCAGCTGTTACACACTATGTCATATTCAATTTGAGCTTTACAAGCTCACCCAAACCAGTTTAGTGAGAAATTAAATGTGTACAAAGCTTTTAAAATTACTACAGTGTCACCAAGGCACCAAATAGTGCACGGATGGTAAAAGATCATGATCGTGTGTCAAAGATAAGCGCCGACTTCAAAGCTTTTATGTTCATAAAGCAATTAATAAGTATATTGATGATAATAAAACAAAATAGAATAAAATTAAAATGATAAGATTTCCAATATTATAATACATATACTGTCAGCGTCAAAAGAAATTGTACACGTTAATATGTTATGTTTTTGTCTTTATTTTACTAGCTTGCTTTATCATTTTATTATATTATTTTTTTTGAAAAATATATTGCATATTCTTTCATTTTATAAAAAAAAAATAACAAAAATTTAACAATAAAAAAAATTATAGAACAACAACTTATAATACTTCAAATTCACAGCGTCAAAAGAAATTGTACAGTAAGTATAAAAAAAATTATTTCAAAGAATTTTAAAGAGGTTAGTATTTTGTTTGCTTTCCATTTGCGTTGATTACAGCTTGCAATCTTCTGGGCATCGATTCCACTAGGTTTCGGGTTACATCGGAAGAGACTTTTTGCCAATCCTCCATTATCACTGATTTTAGAGAGTCTTTGCTGGTAATCGTTCTTTTTCTAATTTGACGGTCCAGATGCTCCCACAAATGCTCGATAGGGTTAAGGTCGGGTGACTGGGCGGGATGATCCAGCTGTTTTGGGGTATGATATAGCAGCCATTCCTTTACTATTTTAGCAGTGTGCTTAGGATCATTGTCTTGTTGAAAGACCCAAGTTTGATCCAAGCCCAATTTGTCGACACTAGGCTGCAAATTATCTTTCAAAATGGTGAGGTAATCTGTTTTATTCATGGTGCTCTCTATGAAAACTAAGTTACCTACACCACTGGGTGCCATACACCCCCATACCATGACCGAACCACCACCATGCTTGACGGTAGATATTACATTTTGTTGGGCAAATGCTGAATTTTTGCATCTCCAAATTTTAGTTGGTGTTTTCTTACCAAAAATTTCAAATTTGCTCTCGTCAGTAAAGACCACATTATTCCAGAATGAATTTGGTTCATTTTGATACTTTTTAGCAAAATTCAGACGTCGCTGTAGATTGATTTTTGATATAAAAGGTTTGCTTCTTGGAACTCGTCCACGTAGTCCATTTGCATGTAGTGCTCTACGTATAGTACTGGAGCTAAGGTTAACACCTGAGCGTTCTGAAATGTTCTCGGATATTTTAACAGCACTTTCAGTTGGATTTTGCTTCATTCGTCGCACAATTGATCGTATTTGAGTCGCATTTAGTTTACGGGGTCTTCCAGATTTGGGACGATTTTGTAAATTTCCGAACTTTTTGTAATTATCAATTATATGTTTTACAGTATTATGGCTTCTATCAGTCATCAAACCAATTTCACGCAATGTTTTTCCTTTTTTATAATATTTTAGCACAAGTTCGCGAACATCCGGGGAGGTTTGTTTACCCATTTTGAAAATAAATTTCGTTGCTCAAAAATCTTCAGATTTGAACTGATCATCACGACATCAAGTCAATTAATAATTATTATAATTAGTTAATATTGCCTACAACATGATAAAAAGTCAAATCACTAAAAATAACGGTAATTTTTTACCGTTAAAATTCTTTAAAATATTTGGTGCACGTGTTGTACAATTTCTTTTGACGCTATTAATATGTAGATGTTTTTGTTTTTGTTCTATGAATTTTTGTTATTGTAATATTGTTGTTGTTTTTATTATGTATATTAAGAGAGGAGAAACTATATTATTAAAAAAATAAAAAATGTAAAACAAAAGGGAATTGCAAAAGAGTATAATTTAACTGCAAACATAGAGGAACAACGTGTACAACTTCTTTTGACGCTGAAAGTAAATAGCTTTTAAAATATGACCAAGAATGAATGGGAAAAGTTATTTAAAATTATTTTTTACTTTGTAGTGATTTTGAGGTCGGTTTTTTTTTTTTGTTAAAAAGTTTTTATTTCTTCCTTTTTAGAGAATATGAAATATTTTATGTAATAGTTATTCTTGGGGAAAATTTCAAACATAAAACTTTGTTTTTAAAAAATTTGTTTTGTTAATTCCTGAAATTTTGTTGGGTATTTTTCATTTCTGCTTCTTTGAAATTTTTAGTGACACGCCCTTTATCTTAACCCGCCCAATCAATATTAACCGTAATATACTACTTTCCTTAAAGTGCCACACCCTGTGTACAATCCCGCTCACTTTTTTAATGATTCTTCCTACCCACCTACCTGCATACCAAATATTAGTACGCTGGTGTCAATATTAACTAAGATATAGTATTTTTATAATATTGACGCGCCCCTTTGTTGAATAACGCCCACTTTTTTGGCCGTAATTTGTAGTAACTGCAATAGGGTGCTGAAATCTAAATTTCAGCACCCTAGTGTCAATATTATTCGATATATGGTATATTTCTAATATTGCCACACCCATTTGTCGAATAACGCCCACTTTCTTTACAGTAATTTTTAAAAATTGTGTCTACCCCTGTACTAAATTTCAGTACCCTAGTGTCAATATTAACTGAAATAGTGTTTTTCTTATATTGACACGCCCCTTTGTCGAATATCGCCATCTTTTTAAAAAAAGGACCTCCGCGTTCATGGTATCTATCTGTTGACAAAAAATTACGGAAATCGGGCAAGAGCTGTAGGAGTTATCGATGTACATACATTTAAAAAAAAAAAAGCGGACAAACCAACGAACTTGAGAACCTCCTCCTTTTTTGAAGTCGGCTTAAAATAGCTTGCAACAAATTTCGTCAAAGTAATAGCAAATGTGTTTACAACTTTTGAAAAACATATGAAAAAAAAGCAAATTACGAACACATTTTTTTAACACATTGTGTTTAATTTTAAGCTAACATTTTTTTTCCTGTGTAGTTCCATAAATGGGTAGTTCCACAAGCGAGAGAATTTTGGACGGCCCGGATTATTTCGTACATATAGTTGCGGTCAAAATAATAGAAGTGATATTATTGATAATGAGTATGAACCGTCGTATTTTGTTTATTTGATTTATTTTTTATTTCTTCTCTGTTAGATCGCGTTACATTGAGACAGCATGTGCATGTGCAAATTATTCCCGTTATGTTCATATGAATTTCTTTGTTGTTGTCATAATTTAACATTTTTCAAATGTATTCATTATTTAGTCACTCAAAAAATAGTAGTTTTTGCAGAGATCACGCAAGAAAATTGAAGTTACATAAATTAACAGCAATAAAAGTATGCAAACAAGTAAGTAATACAAAGTATTGCATTTTTTTTTTTTTTTATTTTGTTAAGTCTTTCATAAAATTTACTATTATTTTGTTCAGCAATGGGACGAGATAAGCACTGTACGGCTTATTTTTGGAAGGAAAAATGTATGCAGAAGTTCAAAAACTTATTGGTTACTCTCCGATGATGATATACAATCCCTTAAAATATCAACCATAACCAGAAAATCGTGGACAATGACGCCGAAATTTATGGAACAAGTAGTGAGTTATTCGAAGAAGCACCCATTTGCAGTTGCTACTTGAAAACAAAAGATGAATTCAATGTATAGGCTAGCATCGAAACAGTCCGCAGACGCTTGAGAGAACATAACCTAGCAGCTCGTAGTCCAAAAAAAGTGGTTCTTCTAACAAAAAAATCATGTGACAAATAGATTGAAATTTGCAAAGGAACACTTGAATTGACCTGCAGAAAAATGAAGGAACATTTTGTGGTCAGATGAGTCGAAGATCATACTTTATGGTGTCAAGGGTTCACGCAAATATGTCAGACAACCACCAAACTCCGAATATAACCCATAATTTACAGTAAAAACTATCCAGCATCATGATTTACAACAAACATGGTGGATCCAGCATCATGGCATTGGCATGCTTTTTATTTTACGTAGTTGCACCAATATACCGGATCGAACAAATAATGGATCGCTGGACCCTGCATGTGCAAATCACACAGGAAGTTATGCTCCCATATTCCAGCGAAGAAATGTTCCTACTTTGGGTCTTCTAGCAGAACAATGAGCCAAAGCACACAAGCAAGGTCGCACAAGCAGTGGTTTCAGACTAACGCGGTTAAGGTCATGGAATGGCCGCCGCAGTCATCAGATCTCAACCCAATTGAGAATTTGTGGTGTGATTTGAAGACAGCAGTGACTCAATCCAAACCTACAAATAACTCTAAACTTTGGGACGAAGTAAAGCGTTCTTGGAATTCAATACCTGCAGAAAGATGTAAAAATCTAACCAACTCTATACATCGACGCTGTGCCACAGTAATTGCGAACAAAGGCTACGCAACCAAATACTAATATCTTGAAATCATATTTTTTTTCCATTATTATCTTACATATATGAAAAATATTAGCTAATTTTTATATTTTTTATTGAAGTTAGCCTTACTACTATTTTTTTACCGTTTTTATTTAAGAATCTTTACTATTTTTAAGTAATTTCCTACTAACATAATTTTATTTCTAAAGGTTTTTTTCTTACTATCTTGTTAAGACGATAATTTGCTTCGATAATACAAAACAAAATACTACAGTAACAAATACATGCATTTTTGTTTACTTTTTGTTTTGCGATGTACACTTCTATTATTTTGAGCGCAGCTGTATATATTATGAAAAATACATTTTTTCTAAATGGAAACTGTTAACCATTATAGCGTCTGAAATGCCCCTTAAAATAACCAAGTTTCGAAATATATTTTTTATTTAAAATAACACTTTCAAAACGCAAATCCTCAGTTTCCTGCCATGTCACTCTTCGTAAGTGAAAGTTAGAAGACTAAATAAGTATTGTTTCTGAATGTATAAAAAAAAAATATACACTTCAGTAATAATCTATAATATTAGTAGGTTTTTTTTTATTGTGTGAATAATAATTCAATTTTTTTACATTTTTTTCTGAGAGATATTCTATTCAATTTTTTCCTTCGAATTTGTCATTATTCGCCTGTCAAACGAAACACTTTAAAAATATAGGGAATTTATATTTCGATCAATTCATAGGTTGTCATGATAATTAAATTAAATATAATAAATTAAGTAACGTACATGTTTTACTTAATTTGAGCTTGTAACTGAAGCTGAATTTGAACGTTAACTCAGTTAACGTTGTAAGCGCAATTGTACTTTGTTGTCCAGTCAATCCTGCAAAGCATTTTCGTGAAAAATGCTGTGAATATAAGTAACTTTTCAGTTGCATGGTATATATGTTGTCTTGTGATAGGGGGATTTTTTTTGTTATAAAACGTTATTTTGTCGATTTTTAAAGAACATTTAAAGAATTCTCAGTATTGGCCTCTCAGTTTGGCCCAAATTTGCAATTTTGAATTTTTTGACTGGCCCCTTTCAGATAGTGTGAAAAACGTCATCAACTTGAAATAAAACTACTTGCCATGACTTATATGTATATAAACAAAATTTCGTTCCAGAATTAACTCCATTTTCTTCTTTCGAACTACCCAAATATTTAAAAATTAATAATGATTAACAAATAAATAATGAATAAAAAAAAGTTGGCTATTTCATTCCTTATCATCCTTATCATTGTCCTTAAATGTTCATATAAAAAGGTACGTTCAGATATAACTTTTTAGAGGACAATATACGTTGAACAGTTTGCTTTCTTTATTGTGTTTCGAAATATTGATTTTAATTATTAATACATTTTTGCATGCGGTTGGACCATTTGTCAAAACACTTATCCTATTCCGCTTGAGACACCTCCAAAACATAGTTTTGAACGCATCAACGGCTTTTTCTGACGTCAAAAATCATTGTATACGCAGTTTGTTCTTAATGTGCGGAAGCAAAAAGAAATCAGTGGAAGCCAAATCGGAACCGTACAGCGGATGACCCAATAATTCGTTGTTTTGAGTGCTCAAGAACGAATCAAGCTTGCATTGTCTTGATGAAGAATCATTCCTAGGCGCTTGTTTGCTTTCCTTATTTCATGGAATATTTCATAATTTTTTTCTTACCTATCTCAAGTGTTATCGTAGCAAATGTTTCTCTTTTTTTTTCAAAATTAAAACATTCAGTTTTTAAAATTTATTCCCTAAATTCATGTAGTAACCCTCGTATAATTCCATGCAACGTTTTTTTATTATTGTTGCGTTGTCACAGCATTACACAGTTACCTCCGTGGTGTTATGACGCCAAATTTTTTTTTTTCTTATTTTCCTTATAATAAAATTTATCGTAGCACTTCCATAGGACAAGTAATAATTCCACGCAACAGTATTGCACATTTGTTGCATAAGTTACTATCATCTCCGAGACCTGACGACGCCATAATTGCCTTTTTTTATTTTCTTCCTAAGGCCTTGTAAAAATCCTTTATTTTCGTTGTATAATATTTACAACGGATAATATTTATTGGCGGATATATTAACCAATTAATAATTCCATGCAACGCCTATTCATCATTGTTGCAATTTCGATCTTGGAGCGGCTCTCTCTATGGCCTGATGACGTCGTTAATTTTTTGTCTATTTTTGTATGGGAGGCAGTTATTTGTACCAAAATCAATTGTAGAGAGTTTTATTATCTTTCCAACGGTGGTTAAACGACGACAATCGGAAGAGAAATGGCGCAGTTATGTCGATTGAAGTCGAAATCGCATCCAAAATAAGTCACAATCCCGAATGAGCAGGTATCTCCAAATTTTTTATTTTGATAGAAACCATTCTTGGAATTTTATTTTTGGAATTTATTGTTTTTGAAATTCTGAGAAGCAAAAAACCTACCCATACCAAAAAAGATGTTTTGCCCAAAGAAAGCGAAATAGTTTCGTGAAGGGTACTACAATTTTAAATTTAAAATTTCAATAAACAACCCCAAAATCAACTCCCAAGAAATGCACAGTTTGATGCGGTCTGTGGGCTGGCTATATGGAGTTATCGGATTATATTTTTTCAAAAATTAGCGTGTAAAGGTCAACGGTAAACTTTATCTAGTGTTTACCGACCTTTATTAGAATCAACCGTTGTGGAAATATGTGCATGTCACATTTTTTTTTTTTGCTTTGAACCAAGGATTTCAAGTTTTACACTTTACAAGTCTGCCTTGGTTCGAAATAGGATCATAGGTTAGTGGGAAGAAAGGGACAATGAAAGTGAAACATGTGTGGGATTCTAAGCATGGCGGGAATTCGAAGAAAAATGTTAAGTAGAACCTGAGGCAAATTTTATGCCGTTATCTCAGTAATTCTAGTCAATAAGTGATCCTCTTCACAAACATCCCTTAACACCAACTACAACTTTTTAGTCGTATTGATGATACTAATGATTTATTGAAATATTGATGTTATTTCAGTTGATTAGAAATGAGGAAAGTAACACGCAGAAAGGTTAAATAGTCGGGTTATGGCCTGACCGGGATTTGAAACCGGGACATCTGGGGTGTTAGTTAACAGCACTAGCACTATTTTGAAATTTCATGTGTTTTTTTCAAAATCAAAGTAAACAATGTCTTAAAAAAACGTCCCATATTATATCTAGCTTTATGATCTATTTTTTTCTTGATACTCCTCTCTCTGGCTTTATCCTCTTTTCTTTTCTTGATACTCCAATAGGAATCATGACCGACATATGGGCAAAGCAGAGCTTCTATCCAGTTCAGAGTCTTCTCCACACAATTTGTCTGTAATTTTGTTTTCCTTTGTGCCGCAAAGTCTGGGTCTCAGCATGTATTGACTCTGAGAGGATGATTGATGATTTATTCTGTGGATTTATTTTAAATCAGTGGTTTCCTTATATGAAATGCCACCATTATATCATCTAAGATGCGAAGATTTAAATTGAAAATCATTATAAAAACCATTTTTTACTCATAGTTCAAATGTGGTCCAAAATAATTAATAATTTTCATAATACTTTCAATTCGATGAAAAGCAATTTGCTTCTATTGAATTAGAGTTTAATTTTTTTGAAATATATCGCTTATTCGATGCACAATTAGTCAGCCATAAAAATGGTCAAAACGACCCACTTTATGCATCTATCATCATCGCACAAAGTGTCGGCATCATGTCCTCGACAAGGATATCTTGTGTGTGTGTGTGTGTCTGGAAGTATGCCAAATTGCTGGTTGGTATAACACGCTGCAAAAACAGACATTCGCTGGCAATGTGGTTGATGTTGCCAGAAGTGCTCCCTAAGCATGTTGCCTGAGCTTTCATCAACATTTTTTTGAAGATTGGCACTTCTGTTAGATGGTGATGGTGATGGTGGTGGTGGTAGTGTATCTATTTTTATGACTTGTTAACGTTTTATGAAAACAGAAAATATCCAAAAGCTAAAAACCGAACACATCGCTAGCTAGCTATAACGACCTTGGCTTAACTGAAGTATCTATGTATTTATGTAGGCATATTTGTTTGTTTACTTTATATCCCAGAAGAAGGATCTAGGCGCGCTGCTAGGTCGCTGCTGCTGCTGGTCAGGTCATTAAAAACATCGATTCTTTGTTGGCATTTCGCTTTCAAGCACTAGGCATTGGTTCATTCTTTTCTTCGCTGTTTCGTTCGTTCGTGCTTTGCCTGTTTATTGCTCTTTAGTAAAGTGAAAGAATATAAAATTTTATTAAGCAATTATGGTCAATTTATATCCGAGTTTTATTTCGATTTCGATATTTACTTGAACTGACCTTGAGACATATGAACAACCTTGAACTATACGCTATATGAAGTCGGTTAAAAAGGCACTGTTATTGTGTTCAATCATTAACACCGATTGTTTTGAAATTACAAAAAAAAAAAAACAAAAAAAAAAAACAAAAAAAAAAAACAAAAAAAAAATATTGTTACGTTTACACTGCAAACGTAAGGATTAATATTTAATATTAAATATTCACAATTGTTGCAAAGCTTTTATGAAGACTTTTTTGTACGCTTGGAATTTCCTTTGTTTATGTGGAATAACATGGAATAGTGTGGCTTTTTTATATTTCAACAGCTTTTTCTAGTCTTTTTTTTATTATAAAAGTTTACTTATAAAGTTCAAGCAACTCCATTAACCTTAAAGCTTTTATTTGTACTGTGTTTAGTATTTCTGTATTTAAGTATGTTCATGGCACATAAGTACTTCCTCACCTTAAAACAAATAAACCAGAATATTTAGTTTTACTATTGAAATATCATGACTTCTCGTGATGAACATGCCAATTTAAAAACTCGTTTTAAAGATTAAAATTAATTTTGAAAACTGCAATATTTTAAAAGCAATTCAAATTTGTATTTTTGTGTATGATATGCAGGCTTATCCATTTCGGGTTTTGGAAAGTGCAGCCCTGGCATTTGGCAGCTGTCAAATGTTCATATCAAGCAAACTGGTTTTTGTGTACCTTAAGATCTACCATTTTACAAGATGAATCGCTTTACCACCAAACAACGGGATAAATTTATTAAATTGTTCTCCAAAAACCAAATGTTGATTTTCGAAGCAAATTTTCTTCAGCGAAGAGGCCCATTTTGCACTGGCTGGATACGTGAATAAGCAAAATTACCATATATGGGACTCTGAAAATCCGCAAGCGATTGTGGAGAAGCCATTGCATCCGCAAAAAGTGACCGCCTGGTGTGCATTATAATCTGGTGGTGTCATTGGTTCGTATTTTTTTGAAAACGATCAAGGAGCAATCGTTACAGTCAATTCTGAGCGCTTTGACCGTATATAAACCGATTATTTTGGCCTGAAATTGAAGATACACTGAGAAAACTGAACGCCTTAAAATTAAAGAAAAAAGTTATTGTAAAGCTGTAACTAGAATATCTTTGCTACAAGGAAAAGCTCGTTGCACTAATGATTTATTCTGTAACTAAACCAGGGCTGCATCTTCAAAACAAAAGACTGAAGTTCTTTGAAGTTAAATCAAAGAAAAAAAAAAAAAAAAACACTGGCCATTTCAGCCCTTGAAAGGACTTGACCGAACTTCTTATGATCAAATTGTGTTATCAAATGTTTGAACACATTTGATCGAGAACTGGACCTAAGGTAGGTTCGGGTTATAAGGCCTAGCTTAGGGAGATTCGAAATAAAATAAAACCTTTATTTGTAATTCAACAAATTTAAATGTTTATTAAATATATGGATTAATTGCTATAAATTTTAAACAAAAAATGGCAACTTCTCCCGTAAACAAAAACAAAACTTAACATTTTCAAAAATCGTATTATTAGGCCTTATTATACCATAGTAATAAGGCTTTAACATATGTACCTATATAAGCAAAATAGAATATTTACATTTGGTTATTGAAATTAGTAATAAAACCGTTTTAGTAAGAGCTCGCCTTGTTCTATTTAGAACCACTTCTACCTTTTAAGGTTGAATTCTTTTTTATTTTCTTCTCTTCCTTGTTTTTATCAAAGAAGTCTTTGGTGACTGGAGTTCCCCTGTAGTTTAAGACTTTTCTTCTAACTGTTGGTCTTTTTCCAGTGGTTTTAGTCGGTGTAGGCATAAGGTGCTGAAATAATGTTCTTTTTATTTGAGCGAGCGGTATATTATCATCATCATCCTTCGAACTAGATCTACTGCGAGCCATGCGGTAAAAGCTTCCAGGTGGTCTGTTTGGGGTATGCTCAATTCTTTTTTCTCGTATAGTTGACGTCGATGGCTCTGGTGTCATTGGCCTGAGGGAAACGCGAGGTTCTGAATTTTCTTTATCAAAATCATCAGATACGGGAGGAGCTGGAGCTTCTGTCAATATAGACGGAGCAAAAGCTGTTTCTGGAATAGCCTGTGGATTTAATGGATTCAAACCGGTTGCCTTAAAACCGCTTGTTATGTTTTTATGAGTCATACATTGTGACCAGACATTTGAAAGGATAATATTAAATCGTGTCTTCGTTACTTTTTTGTCTGGATTTTGTTCCATATATGATAAAACTTCAGCATCCCAGTGGCGTTCAAATAATCGATATACGGCCTTATCGAGAGGTTAGAGTTCATGAGTTTTGTTCGAGGGCAAACAGTATAATGATATCTCGAGTGAATCTGCAACTTCAACGATGAATAAGTGACAAGCTGCTACATCAAATATTAAAAGGCACTTCCCTTCACTTTTGTACCGAGCTAGGGGCTTAAAAAATTCTTTAAAAAGCTCATTAGTCATATAACCCTTTATAGATTTTTCTACCAATGATCCCGGTGGCAAGTTAAAAATAAAAAAAAAGGTGACACTTTCAGCGTGTTCTGAAGACTGAAAATGCACTCTTTTAGTCCCCTTCTTTGCCAAAACAGTCTGTTGGTGGTGGATTGTTAGACGGCAGCCTTTCTCGTCCATATTATAAAAGTGATCATCAACAATAAATTTATTAAGCTTTTGTGCTTTGGCCGGGTTTAAGAACTGAGCGTTTATTGAAGTTATGCTTGATGTTATTAAGTTCACAAAATTTATAGACCCAGCACCGGAGAACCCGTGGTGTCCCAGGCAATCCTATTTCAGCAAACCTTATAATTCTGCTAACAAGATCAGCTTCCTTGTCATCACTGGAGATGATTTCGAATAGTTCTTCTAGGAACTTTATATCTTTCAGAAGCTTTATATGTGCTCAGCATTCCTCTTCTTACTGCTTTTATAGTCGATACCAAATCATTTTCAGACCACAATGCTCGGCATTGTGATTGTATTTAGTTACTAAAAACAAATGTTTTTACTTATATAAAGTACTGATATTTTGAAAAAAAAAACACATAAACTAAACTGAAAAACAGAAAAATATTTATACAAAACAAGGAGGATAATAAGGCCTACGGTCAAATTTAGTAGGCTTTAATAACCGCTGACAACGTGTGCAAAGAAGAACTAAAAAAACATTGCGCCAACCCTGATATTTTATTCAAATATCAAAGGTCATATAAGTATGAAATAATAGAAAACTATAGAGTACAAAAAAATTTTTATAACTGTAATATTACAACAAAAGCTTACGATTAACACGAACGATTTTTTATTATTCTTGCAGCGTAATCGCCTCTCACAACGAATGTTGCCGTCCTGGTGGCAGAGAGCGAACTAACTCGTCGCGACAAGTTTAAATTTTCTTTTGTTAATGTAAGCTACCGGCGAGTGTGATCTTGAGTGATATCGATTATTTAATGTTGTTTTTTTTTACTTAGGCTTTATTAGCCGACAGGCCTTATTATCTGCACCTACCTTACTAGCTTTATGCCGACTTCGAATGGCTAATGTGCATATTCTCAAGAAGCTTTACATGGCATTATTTACTTTCTGAGGTTTGTCATTGACTGCAGAGAGGTGACGGCCGAACAGAAAAATTGATTCAATTGAAAAAACTGTTCGTGTCAGATGGAATTGAACCAGGGTTCTCTGGCATATGGGTCACGCACTCTACCCACTGGACCACTGATAAAACATTTACTATAACGAATTAATTCTTTGTTAGCACGGGATTGAAAAAAGTATGTAAAATCAATAACTTTTTCTTGTTTTTTCTACAAAATCGTATTTTTCTTAAAAGCCCACGCTTATAGTTCACAGTTACTTTGTGGGCAATATGTCCTATATAAGGCAATTGGTAGTATGTATGTTATAATTAGCACTAGAATAAATCGTTAGGGGAATAGAAGGAGGAATGGGAAGGCGGGGATGAATAATAGAAACAAAAGACAAGAACATAAGTCTTTGATTTTAAGTTGATTTTTCATGGAAATTGAACATCCTTTATGTCTTTGCCGTTACTATTTTTTATCTTTGGGCACAATCTTACCAATAAAAGTCTTTGCGGCAAAGTGTATTTTCTTTGGTTTTAAGATTTCCTTCCCTCAATGTATAAATCTGGACGATATGTGGTTTCAACAAGATGGGGCCACAAGCCACACAACAGCACCAATTACCAATGGGCTGTGTTGCAACAGAAATTTAAAGGTCGACTTGATGTGAATTGGCCTCCGAGATCGTGAGATTTGACACCTCTGGACTTTTATTTGTGGGGTTACGCAAAAGATCACGTTTACGTGAATTAACCTCAAAGTCTTGAGCAATTAAAAACCAACATTCGCCAAGTCATGGCCAAGCCCGAGGACCCGAGTTATTATTATTTTTATTTTTATTATTATTTATTTCCTTACTAAAGTGTACATTTAGGCTGTCTTTTTTTAGTACTACAATAGACATGTATCATGGATTTTTATAAACTAGCTTAAAATTAAATTATTAGCTTATTTACTAACGTAAAAAAAAATTGTTACAGATTTATTATCTGGAAATATAGGAATAAATGGCCTGTCTAAACATTATTGCTCCATCAATAGATTTCAGATGACTTGGCAAACTATTTCACAACCTAATGGCAGTAACAAAGAACAATCTTGAGGAGTTCAGAAAATTGAATTTAGGGATGATGAGCATACGACTTTTTTGTAGTTGACTAACCTGAAGTTTCTTTTTGTACTACTAGTTATCATAAGCTTCTCGCGCCTATAAATAAATCAGGAATATCCTCATGAAAGACTTTATCTTTGGCAATAGAAAGCACAACAGATTTCAGAGCATAGAGCTTAAGACAGTTACAAAATGCCCAATTATTGATAGAATGAAGATCGTCATATAGTCTGTAACCTAAGTCATCTAAAAGGCCAACTCTATTGAAAAGATATACTTGCACATCATCTGCATACGCTTGCATTGTTGAGTATTTGCAGACTCTAATATATCATTGATAAAAGATACAAACAGCAGAGGACCAAGAGCTGAGCCCTGGGGTACACCACTAGACATAAATATATACTCTGAGTACTTATTACCAATATTGACTCGCACTCGATTTGACAAGTAGCAAGTGCCCGAGTTGTGCACAAAAGTCATCGAAAATAACCTCAAAAAGATTAAGTTCTGCAAGAACTCCCGTGGAGGACATTTGAATGATGTTGTATTCCACGTATTTATAATGGTCCAAACAAATATGCAAACAAAAGTCTAAACATTACAACGAAATAAAAAATTTATTGATATATGAATTTTTAGTGTTTTTTTTTAACATTACTTTCTTACTTTAAACTGGATAACTCTTTACGAGTCCTGCCTTTTAACTGTTGCGCCTCGGCAAAACTAAGCCTTGCCAGATAAATTTTGATAGTTCCATTCGAAAATTTGACATTTTCCAATATAAACGTACTCACAACGTTTTTGTGTCGCTACAGTGGTTTGAAAATTGTATTTCAACAAAAAAATGGAATTAACTCGTGAACGTTTTTGGGTGATGACTATTTACGATTTTCGACGTGGATTGACTAGAAAAGAATGCTTCGATTAACTTAGTTTGACTTTTGGTGATAAAGTACCACACACGGCGACTATAAAATGCTGTTTCAATAAGGTCGAGTATGGTCATCGTTCTTTTCAAGACGAATTTCGTGAAGGTCTTCCAAGACCGCTGTTGTGGCAGAAAACATCGATGCTGTGCGTAAATTGTTGGAAGCAGACCAGCATGTGACGTACCGTGCGATGGAGTCATCCTTGGGCATTAGTAGGGAATTAGCATACATTCGATTTTACATGAGCATTTAGGTGCCAGGAAGATTTGTTCCCGTTGGATACCACATAATTTGACGGTTGCTCAAAAAAAGGTCAGGGTGGATTGGTGCAAGGGAATGCTGGAAAAATACAGCGGGGGTAGTTCGAAACACGTCTACGACAATACCACAGGTAACGAATCATGGATCTACTCTCATGAGCCCGAAAAAAGCAGCAATCTACTGTTTGGGTCTTTCAAAATGAGCAAAACCCGACAAAAGTTGTCAGCGGATGAAGAACATTCAGGGAAATGGTTGCCAGTTTTTTCAGAAAAACCCGTCATGAAGCAACTGTAGCAATTGAGCAACGGAGAACTGTTAATGCTAAATGGTCAACAATCATTTGTTTGCCGGAAGTCTTCGGAGAATTGGGGAAAACCAACCACCGAAGGAAGATCATCCACCATAACGACGACAATGCGTGTTCCCCACACATCAGCTCAAACAAAAGGGTTTTTCAGCACTCAAAACATGGAATTAATGGATGATCCGCCTAACAGTGCCGACATGGCACCCAAATGAATTCATCTTGTTCCCTCGCATTTAAAAAAAATGCGCAACGAACGTTTTTCTACGCCTGAACATGCCGCTGAGGCCTTCAAAAACCTGACTTCGGAGTTACCAACTTCAGAGTAGCAAAATTGTTTCGAATATTGGTTCAAACGAATGAAAAAGTGTTTTGATCATCTTGGAGAAAACCTTGAAAAACAATAAAAGTATTTGCATCGATTTTTTTTATTTTCGCTTTGAACTAACAATTTTAGGTGTAATACCTATTGGGTCAAATCAGCCTTGGTTCGAAATGGGTGATAGATCAGTGGCAGGGTAGACTTAATCAAGTGAAACATGTGTAGCATGTTCTCTAAGCGTAGTGAAAAGCCGTAGAAACATGGGGAATTTGAATCTGAGGCAAGTGCTATGCCTTTACCTCAGTCAATTCAAGTTATAAGGCAACCTCATCCACAAACTTCTCTACTACCAACTACGACTTCAAGTCGTTAATATTGATAAGTTTATCGGGACCTCTAGGTTGACAGTAGAGCACGCTACCTACTCGTCTACCGAGGCCGCCAACCCATGAGGGTTTTAACATGGTTTAAATGTGTGTGCATCAAAAAAGCATCGCCATGTTTTATTTTATATAACAAATAAAATATGTCCTACGGGTAAATCGACTTGTGCTATCATCTGTTTTAAAAAAATTATGTTTCTCAGATAGTACGAAGTTAGCTCCATCATTTATTTATTTATATCAGGGATGCCAAGCGCCTAAGTCTTTCCGCTCTTTCCACTCTACAACAAATTCAAAATGTTAATGTTTGTTATACTTCGCGGAATTCATCCTTGTTCTTACTACTTTGTTGTTGTATGCAAGGACTACCCAGTGCAAAAATATAGGATCGCTCCTATGAGGAGCAACAAGGGAGCGCTTTCTTGTTGTTTTATGGGAGCAAAAAGCGAGCCCTTTGCGCTAGAGCTCCCTCACTGTTTTATTGGAGCAATAGGCGAGCAATGAATGCAAAATGCTCTCACTATTTTTGTAAAAAAATATATTTCAAAAGTTTCTTTACTGATCCATTTGGATCATATATTGATCGCTCCTTATCCGCTCGCCTGGGATGTTATAGGGAGCGTTCGCCTTCATGCTAAAAGGAGCATGCAATATTAAAAGAGAGCACAAAATGTACCTAGCTTGGACCAATAGGGAGCAATCCACTACTCCTACGGGAGCACTCCCGGATCGCTCATAGGATGATCCACTTTTATACTGGGTATATATCGATGCTGTAGCGCGTGTTGTTTTTGCGCTGATCGCGGGCGCTGTCAGGATGCATGTTATTGGTTCTTATGTCGTTTTCGTTGTTGATAAATGCAACGATTATGCATAATTCCTATTTGTATTGTTGGTTTTGTTTTTTTCGTTGTTGGTAATTCTTGTTTGTGTCACGAATCGAAGACTTTGTATTTGATGTTGGCGCTTTTTGTTGAAATTGTTTTTGCACTCTTTAAATTGTTTTTGCACTCTTTAAATTGTTTTTGTGGGCATCGCTGACATTCTTAAATTGTGCTAAGTGTGGTAAAAATATTTTAAAAATTTTGCAAATTTTCGAATTTAATTGTGTACAAACTTTATAACACGCACAACACAATTGATCATAAGAAGCTAGGTCAAAGTCCTTTCAAGGGCTGAAATGGCCAGTTATTTATTTATTTTTATTTAGCAAAGGATAGCACATATCAGCCACATTGCAGCACATATATTTTTTTTTAATAACAAATAAAAAATGGCGTAGCTTACTTTGAGGGCATTATAATGTACCAACCTTTTTCTTTTTTTGGCAAAAACAAAAATTTCATCAACATTGGCAAAACAGCAACAACCATCATCGCCTTAGCAGCTCATTTATATGTTGATTGTAAGCAATTTTTCAACATGACCACTGCCTACAAAAGACGCTACAAGATAAGAAAACCAAAACGCAAAAAAAAAACTCAAGAGGCGGCGCACAACAGGAAGCGCATCCTTACCAACTTGTAATTGGTTTCCTTTTGCGTTCGCTGTTTGGCAAAAGAGGCATAAATAAGAGGACACTACAGAGCAAACCAAGTAGAGCCACAACATTTAAATGTTCATTTCACAAAGTCCATTACGGAAATGGACAAAGTCATGTTCTCATTTAAGCAAAGGCAGAAGTCGACAGTCAGAGGCCGACAGGCATGAAATGCCACAAAATTCAAAGAAGAAGTCAAACCAGCTGTGCGCAGTTCGAATTATTTTGCGACTTATTTCGACCGAATTCTCAACTCAACCACTTCTTTTTTTCTTTTTTTTTTTTTTTGATGCAGCAAATTTTGCTGCATTTCAACGGCCAATGTCCTCAATTTGTCGGACGATTACATTAAGAAGTAGTATCAAGAGCAGACGCTAACAAAAAAAATATAAAAACAAAAATAACACATTCCCAAAGGCCAAAATTTAAGCTTGGTGCAAAGTCCAAAAAGCGCAAAAACTTTTAAGGAATTTTATCGGGAATTAGAGAAAAAAAAAAACGCAACAAATACAAAGTTAACATTTCAACAAAAGAAGAATTTGTTAAGCATAACGGCTGCGACTTATCGCTTTGCTAAAAAATAACGCATTTGGGTTTTTTTTTATTTCAAGTAAATATGCAAAATTATTTAGGTCACTGACCCACTTGATCTGCCTGGCTCGATTGATCTGCAGCAGCAGGCTTGACATGCGTCTGTTTTTTTTTTAACGTTAAGTCATCATCATCATCATCATTGGCCATGACGGTCTACCACCTGCTGCCAATAGTTAAGCTTTATTTAATTGTACAGCAAAATTTTGTGTTGTCAGTAGCGAGAAAAATTAAGAGGAGGAAACGTTGAAGTATTTCAAAGAAACCCAAACAAAAAAATGCTATTTTTTACAATTTTAGCAACTGTTGTTGTGAGAGAAAAAAAAAGCTATTGTTATTAAAAACAAACCCAGCATTACACTTAAAAAAAAAACAAAAAAAAATAAATTTCGGTAAATTTTTCTTTATCAGAGAGGATATGGATAAGAACTTTGTTAAATCGCCATTAACATGACGTCAACAATATGAGTCGTCATAAGTTCTTTCCAAAGCTCTTTTTAAGGGCGTACGGATGATATTTCTAGCAATGATGAAAAAACAATGCTATTCAGGTTGCATTTTTCATCAATATTTAACACTTAGAAGTTGTAAAGGGTGTTCCGAAAGCGCTTTATGGTTTATCGTAGACACCAGCCGAATTCCTATGGGAAAAACTGGAAGGCTTCCATATGGAAGTGATTTGGAAACATTTCTCATCGTATCTTTTGGAAACTTATGGGAAGTTTAAAATTGATATTGTTTCCGAACCGCTTCTTAAGGAATGAATGTGGAAATGATTGCTTGTTTTGGGGCAATTTCAATTTATTTCGAATAATAAAATCTCGAATAATAAAGCAGCCTCGGTAGTCAAGTAGGTAACGTGCTTGACTGCCACCCCAGAGGTCCCGGGTTCGAATCCTGGCCAGACTAACCATTTTTAAACGTTATTTATTTGTTGTTGTTTCCACATCAATTTTCAAGACAATAGAGAGGAATATTTCCACATTAATTTTAAGACAGCGGAGAGTAATGTTTCCTTCCAATGACAAAGTGTGTATAAAAATAAAGAGAGTGTCTGACGAAAGGAAATGCTTCCTACATTCTATGGAATGTTTCCAGCTTATATCCGGGAATGTTTCCATTTCCCAGAGGGATAGGCTTAATTCTACGTTACCCCATGGCATGGAGTTAAGGAATTTATGCCAACAGTAGATCTTGCAGACGTTAATGCGCAAAATTATTCAAAATTAACTTCCAACCAGATATGTTTTTCTTTAGGAATCTAATAATAATCAATTCATGCCATAAACGTCTATCTGATCATCTATTGGTGTCACTTCTCATGACTCCAAACGAAACTACCGCCCTGTTATTTTAATTTTAATACCGGATATACATCAGACACCATGTATATTTAATTTAATAAATATACTGTAAGGGTAATACCAGTATTGGAACACTATAGCAACAGTACCAATTCATGGATGACTGGT
The DNA here is from genome assembly GCA_943735915.1 of Pherbina coryleti. Lineage (NCBI taxonomy): Eukaryota > Metazoa > Arthropoda > Insecta > Diptera > Sciomyzidae > Pherbina > Pherbina coryleti. Next base: position 52,391,111 of record OX030948.1, on the reverse strand, counting down.
GTTATTGCCATTCACATTTATTGGTGGAAATCGAGACCGATCTAAAATCTCCGACCATTAATTGGCATTGCCACCCGGTTGTAGACAAGCGCAACTCCACGCCGACCACCACAGGCCATGCTCGCGACATTGAGCTACCACAGCCAGCACAATACTCCCCGAAGAGTCAGCCCTCGAATAGTCTCTCGGGCAAAAGGGTTTTACCTCGACAAGCACAAGTATTTTATTTTACCACGGACTACTTCGATTGAACAGTACTACGCTTCGCAACAGACGAGGGCGTCAAGATGTATAACGTCTCCGGTGGTGTCTCTCAGGGGTCGGTCCTAGGGCCACAACTATGGAACATTATGTACGATGACGTTCTTAGACTCACAGTTCCCACAGGCGACTCACAGTTCCCACAAGCGGTTGGGGCAACTGCAAAACGAGGCGCTAAGTAGTGTTGCAATTGGTACTATCTATAGCTGGCTTTTATCAGTGGGGCTTTGTCTAGCCGAACATAAAACGAAGGCGGTGCTCATAAGCAGCCGCAAAAAGATAGGCGTTGCATCAATGTTGATGGGACGGTGATGCAATCAAAGGTATTCACTAAATACCTTGGTTTAATGATTGACTCCCGATTAATATTTAAACAGCATCTCCAGTATGCCTACAAAAAATCATCCGACGCATCTATGACCCTAACGAGGATAATGCCTAAAACGAGAGGCCCCAAATAAGCGCGCAGGACACTACTCCTCAATGTCGTACGATCCATCGTGATGTATGGATCAACGGCATGGGCCTCAGCAATGAAGACGAAGTCTTACCGGCGAAGTATTTAATCTGTTTACAGACTCGGCAGATTGTGTTGTGCCTCAACAACACTCAAAAAGCAATACAGTAAGCTTTTTCGTTTCATCGCATCCATCTTAACTAGGCCATCAGACATCATTCGGTAGCTCTTCATTCAATGAAGTCAATATTACTCCACTTTTGCAGTTATACCGCCTTCCTTTATTAATATATCCAGACGTCATAATATGCTAGTGGCATTCTGTTCGAATCGAACAAGGCAAAGATTATCCCCGAGTTAACAAATTTATATTTGTAGACATAACGCTACCGTTGTATGTCAACGGTCCTACCTACTACCAATATTCAGCTAAACACGCAAAGGTGTCCCTGAGGAAGTCCCGAAAGTAGTGCCCGAATCAAAAGTCATTAACATTTTGTACTCCTTTTTCTGTGACAACTCTACGGTTGTAGAGTTCAAAATCTACTGACAGCTGTCAACAGCACGCATGGAGATTTAGTGCTGGAGAAATTTACGATTGAGCAACGCGTACAAATTGTGAAAATTCACTACAAATATAGTGAAAATTTTGCGAAGATGGTTCGCAAAACTTGTGGTCAATTTAATCAATTAATTTGTGTTCGCTGGCACCAAAAGGATTGTGGGCGCGAAAAGAAACGGTCGTCCCCGTTCCGCCCGTTCGGATGAAAATAAAGCCATGACAGTGGTCAGCGTCGATAATGATCCAACAACGTCAATTCGTCATCGTGGTCAGGAATTAGGTGTGAGCAGGAGCTCGCTGCGGCGCATTTTGTCAAAACATCTGCATCTGTACTCTTAAAAGTTTCGGTTGACTCGACAAGAACTAAAGCCGATAAACCATGCGCAGCGTCGAAAGTGCTCAGATTGGGTAATCGAACATAATCAAGTCACGATTTTGCGAAGAAAATAAAAATCAGTGACGAAGCCTATTTTCATCTCAATGACTACGTCAACAACAATGGCTACGTTAACAGAATTGCCGAATTTGGGGCACGGAGAATCCAAGAGCTTCCCATGCACCCACAGCGGGGTAGAATTTGGTGTGGATTTTGGGCTGGCGGTATCATGCGTCTTTGAAAATGCAGCTGGAACCACAGTTACTATAAATGTTGGCTTAAAATTGGATCTTGGATTGGAAAATATGGATCTTGACATGTGGTTTCCCACAGGTCGTTGTCACTTGCCACACAGCCACGACATAATGCACTTATTGCAAACAAAATTCGAAAAGAAGATAATCTCGCGCCGAGGTGATGTCAATTGGTCACCGAGATCATGCGATTTGTCGCCGTTTGATTTCTTGCTTTGGAGTTTCCGCAAAGGGAAGGTCTCTGCCAATAAATCCCGAACGATTCCGGAGCTTAAACAGGAAATCCAACTGGCCATTGCAGCAATTAATGCAGAATCATGCCAAAAAATTTCATAAAAAGGGCTCACGTGTGCAAGCAAGGTCGAGGCGCCCCTTTGAGCGATATAATGTTTCATCAATAACCTCCAAGCCTCTTCCTTATAATTCAACTAGCGGGACCCGGCAAACTTTGTGCCGTGCAAAATTGATTTTTTGATTTTCATATAAATACATAGATGGGCAGTAAAAGTAGACGTAGCAACAATGTATATAATGACCGACACTTGGACCCATAATACCTACATATCTAGTGTCACTATCAACATGTAAAACTAAGGAATTGTAATAATTTCTGAAAAGTGGGCGTAGATATGGTGTGACTCATTTTTAATACAGTTACCGACAGTAAACATACAAACCAAATATGGTTTTTTATTGATTTTTGGACGGTAAAATTGGGTGTGGCAACATTTTTTCCCAACCATCTCGTACTCGAAAAATTTACTGTCATAATTTCAACTCAATCGGCCCAGAGTTTAGAATCTATAACTATCAGACAGATATTACTTTGATTTTTATATACATAAAAACGCCCTCTTACGGAAGTTGTTTGGAGTTTGAGCACCCTATGTTCTCTTTCGGGGCCAGGAGAAAAATTTCAAATCAATATCGGTCCTGTCATTTTCCAAACAACGTATTATTGCATAAAACTCGATAATAGCTCCAACTATTGGGTCCAAAGCCATCCTAACTTTCAAGCTGGAACCAACCATACACATTTACAAAATTTCACTGAAATCGGTTGGGTGGTTTCGGAGATTAGCGAACACAAACATAATTACACGTGATTTTTATATAGTTATTAAGATAAAAACTCCGACATTTCAACATAAGAATCCGTTTTTTTAAAATGTCAGTGACGTTTTGGACATTCTTTAGTTGGCGGTATAGAAGTTTGTAGATGAGGATTGCCGTAAATAGTAACTAGAATTGACTGATGTAAAGGTATAACTCTTGCCTCAGATTCTGGTTCATAACAAATGTTTCAATAGGTTCCCGCCACGCTAAGAACATCGTAGATGTGTTTCACTTGACCCATTTGCCCCTTTTTCCCACAAATATAGCCATTGCGAACCAAGGCAGACTTGACTGAATAGATGTAACACCTGAAATCCTTGATCCAAAAATAAATATTTATAAAAATTGCTGCTGAGTACAATTATTTATTTGTAGCTTCTTTTTACTTTGTAATAAAACTTTTATCCTTAAAACAACCTACCAGATCCCGCTATTCTCCATAAGACCTGAGCAAATTTTTTTAAGTGACTATCTTTTTGAATACTGGCTGTCAGAACCACTAATCCGGACGTGTTTTTGTTGTAGCTTGATCCACACATTTAAAAAAAAAATGACTATAGAATTGAATTCTAAGTCAACATCAATAATTTTTTTATGGAAAGTAGTCATTAATTTTTCTGCTGAGTGATTGAAAACTAGGAGATTGAAAATGTTGACAAGGACCGTCATTTATTTTTTGTGCTGAGTGATTGAAAACTAAGAGATTGAAAGTGTTGACAAGAACCGTTTATATAAGTTAAAGGCTTCATGAAACATGTAACCTGCCACACAAAGGTACTCAAAAATGAGATCATATATATGTCTAACCAAAGGGAATAGATTAATTCCCAAATTTCGCGTTTTAATTAAAAAATCCCTCTATTTAGCTTCCTGCTATGTGTAAGCAATCACTGACTTCATCATTTGATTTGATTAAGTATTCCTCTTTTAATACCTTTGTATTTGCGTTAAAAATAAAAGTTATGTCATTGTTGAGTCAAAGGATTTGACCATAACAAAGCGTGAACAATTAACTGGTATGAAATGTTCAAAAGAATCACGAACTCTTCTTCTTCGCTTCAGTCACTGCCAATGTGGGGGTGGTGGTTAGCAAATTAGCGAAAGCAACCTGCTAATGTTTGTCAACAGCAAACATTTATTTTAGGTGCTCCAACACACAGCGGCGAGTGATTCCACCATATTAACACCAGAGTTTTTGCACGGATTACGAAAGAGTGTTGGTGTGGGTGAGGTGTGGGTGTGGGTGTGTGGTGAGGGAAAAGAGAATACGCCGTATTGTAAACAGAAATAAATGTATGTTAATTAGTTGTTGACCCACTGCTCTGAACTTTTTGCTTTAAAACCCAGCGCAATCGTGACGCTGATGTTGGTTATTTGAAGCTGGAGCTTGTGCAGGTGGTGGGTGACGAGAATGAAGGTCTTGGCAATGCATGGCGTGAGAGGAGAATGAAATAATTTGTATGAAAATGTTAATTGAATTGCATACAAATTGCGAGTAAAAAATCTGTTACAAACTTTGCTCCACTCAGCTTAGCTCTTATTTGTTGGCTTAAATGTCATCAAGCGGCGCAAATGCAATAAGTTGGGGAAACTGCTTTTGACTCATTCGAAACACTTGTAAGTTAGATTGATTTTATTTTTAAAGTTCAAACAAACTTGAAGGTTAAGTTATATGGAAAGCTGTGTTATATCTACCGAATACATTTACCAGCCACAATGATGATGAACTGGATTATATATACTTTTCTTCTTTTTTAGGAATTATTGCTTGGATTTAATCTTACCTTGAAAATCGTCAATATTATGTCATCATTAGATTTTCCAAATCAGAGCTTTTTAACAAACACTTCTGGTGTCACTCAAGGTAGTCCACTTCGGTCCCTTATTATTCGTTTTGGAAATTACTTATGATATCATCAATTGCTCAAATCTTTCTGTATACTACCGACTCTCACCGCCTTCAAGATGATTTTAACAGTTTTTCTTGCTGAAAAAAAATGTTCTGGTGCTCAACCTCAACAAATGTCAAGCTACCACATATTCTCGAAAGAGACAACAATCTCCTTCAAGAACTTATTACATATTGGGAAAAACAGTTCCCTCAGTAAATTCCTTGCTTGTCTTGCTGTTATTTGCGACAAGAAACTGAACTTCGGTCCCATATCCACAATATCACAAATAGACCCAACTTGGTTGCAATTGGTTTTGTAAAACATTGATACAGAGAATTATCCTATAACCTATACATTACGACCGTGGCGTAGTTGGTTAAAGTGCGTGGCCGCTATTTCAACGAACTTTGGAAACCCAGGTTCGAACTCCAGCAGCGACAGAAAATTATTTGAATTAAAATAATTTTTCTGTACGGCCGCCATCTCTCTGCAGACAATGGCAAACCTCAGAGAGTAATCAAATTGCCATGTAAAGCTTCTTGAGAACGAGAACATTCCGTTCATCGCCGTTCGGAGTCGGCGTTAAGCATGTAGGTCCGGTTCTCGGTCAATTGTGTACAAACTTAATAACACGCACAACACAATTGATCATAAGAAGCTAGGTCAAAGTCCTTTCAAGGGCTGAAATGGCCAGTTATTTATTTATTTATTTTATACTGATGGATTCATGTTGATTAACCCTCTAGTGCGCCGTGATGCAAATTTGAATCATACCGAAAATCTCTCTGTAGTTTCAAAATTTGAAAACAGTTTTGTGTAAATGTTTGTTATATGTTGTCTCCATTTAAGCAGGCGTCGTTTTCTCTGCTTTTGAAGTACCGTTATAGCAGCATTGAATTATTGTGGAATTTTAAAGTGTCTACTCATTAGTTTGTTGTGCGTAGAGGAAATTAGTTTGTTGTGCGTGTTATTTGACCTTGCCTTGCAACTGATTTCAACAAGTTTATTAAACAGTTTTGATGTTTAGATAAGTTACACTCTTTTTTATTAAAATCTAATAGTGTTTATTGTTTTTTTGTGGTAAGTACTTTGCTGTGTATAAAAAACGGTTTGATGCAAATTTGGATCACTGCGCATTTAAGTGATACGAAAAAACTTTTTTTCGTATGTAAGGAATTTTCAGGATATGGCAAGAAAACAACTTTTAGAGGAGGATATTCTCCGTATTTTGTTGGATCCTGCTGCAAGTGAAGATGAATTAGACGACTCCGATGATGAAGATGAAATTATGGAAGGTAAGCTTCTAAATAATGAAGATCTAGAGCACATTCTGGGTGATGAAAATATTGTGGATCTGATGAACGACTTGAATAGTGAAGATGAAAATGCAACTGAAAATATAGCTCCCGAAATTCCGGAAAATCTACTTGGTGCCACAAATTTCTTAACACGAGAGGCTTGCAGACATATTGTCTGGAAAAAAACTAAATTTACTGTCAGTGAAGACGAAATAAAATTTGGAGGAAATACCGATTTGCCGAAATTTATAAAGAACTTTCAGACTCCATTCCAATTTTTCTACTACTTCTTTGATGAAGACATTTTACAACATATAGTTGAGGAATCTAATTTCTATGCGAAGCAAAAAAATATTGAAGAGAGCTTTATTTTGGAAAAATCTAATATATACCAATTTATGGGCATCCTAACTTTGTCATCAATAGTGAATTACACCAATATACGCCTTCTATGGGACAGCCAAATTGGTTTGGACTGCGTAAAGGAATTCATGCCCCAAAAAAATTTGAAAAGATACGATCAATATTTCATTTGAACAATAATGAAAATTTCATTGCCGATCAAACAGATCCTTTATTTAGGAAAAAAGGGCATACATACAGTTGGAACAGTCAGACGAAATAGGATACCAAATTGTAAATTACCAACTGATCAAGAAATAAAAAAATGTCCTAGGGGATCATCATTTGAATTCGTTGCTGACTTTGAAGGTTTAGAGCTCGCAAACGTTTTGTGGAAAGATAATAAGAACGTAACTCTTCTGTCCTCATTCGTTGGCGTGGAATCAGAAAATGATATTAGCAGATTCGACCGTCGGGAACGCAAGTCGATCATGGTTAAGTGCCAAGCGATTGTCAAAGAGTACAACCGTCATATGGGCGGTGTCGATCTCTTAGACAGCATGATGGGGCGGAACCGAATCAAAATGAAAACCAGAAAATGGTATATGCGTTTAGTTTACCATCTACTGGACCTAGCAGTTACAAATGCTTGTTTTTTGTGTAAGCGAGCAACAGGGAATACGACTCTTACACTATTAAAATTTCGTAAAGATCTGGCATTGACACTTCTAAAAATAAACACAAAACAGAAACGTCCAAGAACCAACGATTCACCTTCTGTCGAAAGATTGCATGTCCAAAAGCAAAAACGGGATCCAGCATCCGTAGATATCAGGCACGATCATGTGGACCACTTACCGGAGGAATTCCAAGAAAATAGGGTAAGATGCAAGCTGCCGGGTTGTAAGGGCCAAAGTCAACTGATTTGTAGCAAGTGTAACATAGCTTTATGTCTAACAAAAACCAAAAACTGCTTTGTAAAATTTCATAAAAAATTAACAAAATTAAAATATTATCTTTTTTTTTTTTTTAAAGTGTAAAATGTTATCTTTTTTTTAAAAATGTAAAGTTTCATAAACAATAAATAAATAATACGTTGGTTTTTAAAAAGAAACAAAAACATTATCCAAAATCTTGCAAAATCTTGAAAAACTGAGAGAAGTTGCCGATGTAATCTTTATTCATCAATTTCTAGACGGAAACACTAACTGTCCTGCTCTGTTCTAACTGATATCCCTTAATACCAACCCACTTAATCTTAGGTATGTACCTCTCTTCCACCTTAACTTTCTTCACACTGACAATGGATGCAGTGAACTAAATGTATCTAGAATGCTTCGTGTGACAAATAACATGATCACCGAATGCAAATTTTATCTTATCAAATCTAATCTTGTAAACTTCGTTCTTCGTTCCTACACTTCCTCTTCCTCCAAATTTTCTCATAACAATTAGGTAATGGCATTTATATATAAGCTGCTATGTTACATTGTAATCATTTAATTAAGAAGGGACCGTTAATCCCACAAAAATTCCTCTGCCGTAGACCTTATGGGTTGTATATGGTCGCTATGGTCGTATGATGAGATTTTTTGGACTGAGATTGAAAATTTCGATGATCTTTTTTGTATAACTTCATCAGTTTTTAACCGATCGTAAAAAAGTATGTATGTCGTTGAATAGATCTCAATAAGGACAACAATTTGTCTTAACAACATTTTTACCTCCGGTTCCATCTTTGTCTAGATATTTCAACTTTTCATCTTATTTTTTCAGTAACCCCAAAACTTTTATTTTTTGTTTTAAGAACATTTCGTTTGCATTCGAAATGACTTCGCTAATCTTCGTGTTTGTTCGTTAGTTTTCGGTTCAGCTTCGTTTGGTTTCGTTTACGATCGGTTAAAACCTGATGAAGTTATACAAAAAAGACCATTTGGGGTAGATTTTGGGTTCATCTAAAAAAAAAAATGTTTATGCTACCAAAACCCCCTCCACATAAGCTTTCAAATGAGGGGCGGTCTTTTGAAATATATTTTTTTCCATATGGGGTAACCCACCTTAGTACTCAGTCCGATGAATATGGTACGTGCGGAAGCAATTGGAACCTTAACTCATTAATTTTGGCCATTGTGAGTAAGGATGTGTGAGAACACGACAACAATTCAGACACTTAAGACAAATATCGACCCAACCATATGTGAGATAGAGGGAGGAGTCGTCAACAAGGTCTTGGAAAATTGGGTTTGACGGGATAAGCTACCGCTAAGCCAGCCAATGCAGCCAAATGAATGAAACCGTGTTCCGAACATAATGAGCATTGTTAGTCTTACTAATAGAGCCATAATATACCAAAAAAAAAAGTGAGTTTTCTTCATCCTATTTCAATTTTAAAAATATACTAATTTTCACCAACAGTTACACCAGCTCACAAATAGTGCAATAAGCAATTTTTTTGAATTTATAACCTCATAACCTCAAAATCCTTCCAATCGTGATGTGCCGTGTTTATGACCACTGCGGGTTCAATGCAAAAAAATTATAAGGAAATGACCCTTAGTCACACAAAAGTAAACTCGACTTCATTCTCTGTTGACATCAGAACCTTTTCGTTCAGGACTGATATCAGCTGGTTATGGGCAGTATTATTAAGATCGTTAAATTGATATCAAATTTCTAATTTCTTAGCAATTTTCATGTTTCAAATTGAGTCCACCATAATGTCGCTATCATTCAACACAGCTCAGGGAACATATATTTCAAATATATTTAAATGAAAATTTTCATTGTTCAATCAACCGAATCTGTAAAAGTTGCTGTCACTTCTTGTATGTATCCAAAGCGTGGATTTTCTTTTTACAAAATGAACAAAGTGAAAGATTTTCAATGTTAACAACATGTTAAATTTTCCAATTTATTACAAAAGGAGACCGTTTTAACAAATCTTTTAAACCTTGCATGCATGCAAGTATTAAACGGTTTAAAAATATCTACAAATATGTTCGAGTATATTTGAGAAAGTTTGTGTAGCAGCAGCAGCAGCTGCAGAGACGTGTCTCTAGAGTTTTATGTTAACAGTATATCTTTTAAAGCAATTTGCATCTCAAGCTACGTCATTAAGTTAATCTTTTACCGCACACAAGCTAGATATAGGTACGTACACCAGCACGGTATGGCACACCAACTCCAACACCAAGCAATACCAAGCAACATTCACTCGCAGTCTAAAGATTGCATTCAACTTTCACTTTCTTCTATTCTTCCTTCACTCAGCTGCTAACAACCACAACAACGATTTTCCTTTTATTTTTCGCAGCGCACTTTAACAGTAGACGAAGAAGAAGCAGCAACATAAATCTTTTTACACGCTTGAGTTTCCAAAACCAAGGTTTTCGTTGCTTTTCTTTGGTGGCTTTTGTAGTTTTTGTTGTCATTGTTGTTGTTGTTGTTGTTGTTGTTGTTGTCGTTGTAGTTGTTGTTGTAATCTTACTCGTTATAGTTGTAAGTCTTAGGTGCAGTCAAAGTCTTTCGTCATGAAATAAACCATGTTAAGCCCATGAAAATAAGTTATGGGCTGGCTGCATAAGAAAGAAAATACTTGTGCAAATTGCAAGATGTTGGTGTTGTTGTTAAGGAGGTATAAGAAAAAAGTGAAATTAAGTTTTGGCTGTGGTTTTTACGTAAGCCGTTTCAAGCCCGAATCATACCTTTATCAACCCCAACCCCATCAGTCAGACGTCCTACACTAAGAAAAATTGTGAACTTTGAAATAGTGAAGTCGGAATTCCTAAACAGTTGGCATAAGTAATATATTTCTAATTCCTTTATAGTTATTTAGCGAGAAATAAATAGCAAAGAAGAGAAATTGAATAAGAAAAAATAGAGCTGTGTTGGATTGACCTTTGAGGCAATCCGACAAAGTTTGTATGAATCAGGTTTCGAAATGAATCAGGTTTCTGACAATGACAATGACCCAGGTTTCTGATTCCGTTCTATGGTATCAACAGGAAAAACAAATGAAAATCAAAATCAAAATCATAAAAACAAAATCAAAATTTTAATTAAAATCAAAATCAAAATCAAAAAAATATAAACTTCTTTGAGTTTGAAATGGAGAAAAGTATTTGGGAAAGATTGTAGAAGGTTGGAAATTCATGGGAGGGTGTACACCTATAATTACTCGACCTACCAAAGAAAACACAAAAAATTTAAGAAAAAATTAATTTTTTTTCTCTATAATCTCCTTTTAGTTCGAAACACTTTTTCCCTGCTATGTTCAATAGAATACCATGCAAAGAAATTAAAATAAATCAAAATCAAAAAATTAAAATTAAAATCAAAATCAAAATAAAAAAAACAAAATCCAAATCAAAATCAAAATGAAAATAAAATCAAATCAAAATCAAAATTAAAATCAAAATGAAAATGAAAATCGAAATCAAAATCAAAATCAAAATCAAAATCAAAATCAAAATCAAAATCAAAATCAAAATCAAAATCAAAATCAAAATCAAAATCAAAATCAAAATCAAAATCAAAATCAAAATCAAAATGAAATTGAAAATGAAATTGAAAATGAAAATGAATGAAAATGAAACTAAAAATGAAAATTAAAATAAAATTGAAATTGAAATTGAAATTAAAAATGAAATTGAAAATGAAATTGAACATGAAATTTAAAATGAAAATGAAATGTGAAAAGTAAAATAAAAATTAAAATTAAAATCAAAATCAAAATCGAAATATAAAATATACAAAAATAAAAATAAAAATAAAAATACAATTCAAATGTTGACAGACATTTGAAAAGAATAAGAACAAGGATCGGGAAATGGATTGGAAAAATTACTAGGACAATGATTGGGAAGAGAATTAAGACAAGAATTAAGACGACGCTTAGGGCAAGAATTAAGGGGGCATATAGGTTACAAATTTAAAAAAAAATTTTTTTGGGTATTTTTTCATAGAAGGAAAAAGATATCGGTTTCAAATTTTGCGCACTTATTTATTAACATTTGAAGGATACAAAAAACTTTTTTCAGAATGTTTGAAGCCGTTTTTGACGTTATTTGATTTTTTTAAAAAAAAATGCCAAAAAATTGACGGTGTACAGGAAAAAAAACCCAAATTAATCCTGGTTTAAGTGGCTATCGCCTGAACTAAGATAATTTTTTTTCGCCAAAAGAAAACAAAATGGCGGCCATTTCAAAAAAATCCATTTTCGCGGTTACAAAATCGGTCGCCATTTTGTTTTTTTTTTCGGCGGAAAAAATTATCCTAGTTTAGGCGATAGCCATTGAAACAAGGATTACTTTGTTTTTTTTTTCCTCAGATGTTTCAGACTGGTGATATCCTGCACACTAGACCGTATCACCTTGTATGGCAAAAAAGAAAACCCATTTTGACCCCGCCTCAATCGTTAGACATTTAAATAATATTTTAAAAAAAAAATTGTTTTTTCGTTATATCTTCTGTGTTTCTTGTCCGATCCAAAAAAAACAAGATTCGCGAAAAAATAAAATCAGAAAAAAATTACAAAAAAGCAATAAACACATATGAAAAATGTTATGGATCAGACAAGAAACCCAGAAGATATAACGAAAACAAGAAAAAGCACCATAGGGACCATTTAAAAAAAATTACATTTTTTTTTTGAAAATGTCTTTTAAATGTCTAACGATTGAGGTGGGATCAAATATAGGTTAGTTTTGGTGATACGGTCTACTGCACACCGTCAATTTTTTTGCCTCCTTAAGGCAAAAATTGGGGCAAGGATGGGGACAATAGGTCAGATAGAGATTAGTAAAGATATTCGGACAAAGGTTAGGGCAAAGAGAAGGGCAAATAGAAGATTAACCCTTTCGTACCCAATGTTGCCTATAGGCACCATGGTACTTTTAGACTTCTAAGTCCCATTATTTCAATTTTTCTGACCTGCGGTTTTTAGCATTATTTAACCTTATGAGTTGTGCAAGCTAACAGCTATTTTTTCTAGTGTAAGCTGTGCACGTGTTTATTTAGTAGTTTTTCTCCGTAGAATGAAATTGTCAAATTAAGGTCAGGATCGTTTTGTGACAAAAGTGTTTTCACAAAAAGTGTTTAAAAACATTAAAGTAATTGTTTTGTTGTAAAACCAAGTGAACAAAATAAATAAAGGTAAGAGTTATTTAAAAAAAAACAAAACATGGAAAAAGTTTTTACTTTGTGCAACCACTCCCTAATGTTGTCTATAGACAACATCCTGTAACAAACGACCCAAGACATCAAGAACTTTGAAATTATTATAAGTTCATATTTGAGTCCAGACTAACACATATTTGTCCTCAAAAAATTTTCAGCCCCGCCCATTTTTTAATTCAGACATGAAAGGGTTAAAGATTGTGGGCAATATTAGGGACGGGAAAAGGATACGGACACAATACGAGTGTATCGCTGCATAGCCAATTGCATACTTTTTCTTTTATTTGAATGGAAAAGTGAAGAATATGTATTTAACTTCATCGATTTCAAGCACTTCAACTAAATTTGTATGAGCTGTCAATTCATTTATGATTATTTGGACAGAATTAAAATTGAGTCTATATTTATAAAAAAAGCTCTTAAGTTTCGATTAAATACTTCAAATGAATACAGAAATTGAATTTGTTCTTCGACACTTTGAAATTTAATGAACAATTTCACAAATGATTCTGTTTTCATAAAATTTTGAAGTGAAACTTCTTAGGCGGCGCTTCGAAATTTGAATGAGAATATTGAGGAGTGAAATTTCAAGGTCAATTTACTTCATTTCGTTACACGATAGAGAAGAAAGATATGTTGTACAGTAGATAGAATGAGAGAGATATACATTGTATAAAAGACTGAAAAAAATTTCTTTGTCAGCACTGAGCATTGAACCTGCAATCTCAGTTTTATAAAGCCAACGTGCTATATGCTGGGCTAAGGTCTTCATATGTAAATGTTGTCTACATACCAATTAATCAAACTACTTTTGCTGTAGATGCCCAGCGGGAAAATAAACAGCGCTCCTAGCGGGAAAATATAACAGCCTTATTCATAAACACATTTTAGAGGCAGTGTAACTTTAAACAAGAAAACGCTATTCATAAACATTTTCGCAACCTTGTTTTGTGTTTGTCTTTTCGTTTAATATCAAAAACATGCTCCATATGCGCCCTTTGCAGCATTTTTTTTATGTGGCGGCCATTGCAAATCCATTGGAATTCGTAATTTTTGTAGAGATTTTCTTTAGTTCAGACACGAATCTTACAAACATGAGCAGCGAATGAAAAAATGTTTATGAATAAAGCCCAAGAATGATAGAAAAATAGATTGCGCAGATAGTAAAAACAATTTTCTACGATCTGCGCATCTACGTTACGATAGACTTACGATATGAGCTTACGATATGGCTTTCTGTCAAGTCTTGTTAAAAATGTGAACAAATATGAAACAATGGCAAAAGATTCAAGAAACAAACTTGGTCTAGCGTGACGTCATGATCGTAAAAAATACTTTGTTCGTAGCTAGAAATGTCAAAATGAAAAGAAAACAACATAAAGGACCTGCGCAATGCGTAATCTATTTTTCTACCATTCTTGAATAAAGCGTAGTATGCTGTAGAAACGAAAATTTCTTAGCATTTAATTCTACACCCGAACTATTAGTGTAGAGTCAAAAATGTTTGTATGGAGAAAAAAGTAACTACAGTACGACCTTGCTCAATGCAACTAATAGAAATTCGGGCAATTGACATAGTTAACGTTGAAGAAACGCAATTAAACTTCTAAACATAAAGCTTTATGTCTCTGAATCTTAGATATTGTGGGTTAATGCACTTTGTATCCTTAAATATTGTTTGAATAGATTTTTCATTAAAAATGTATTTTACAAGCAAAGAAGAACTGAAAGAATATAAGATAAGAGTTTATGCAAGTTTACGCAAATGCAAGTTGCGATAATTGTGCAATTCCATGACGCCAACTTGACACTGTGCGCAAGAAAAGTTGGAATAAGTTCTTTCAATAGATAACTATTTTATACATATCTTAGTTATATAATTTTATATCGAACTATTTACTATTAATAATAGTAAGTATAATGTGTGTGTGAAAGTTTTAGTTATCTTTTCACATTTAAAGTTTTGAACAAAAAAGTATTTATAAGGCTTAATTTTCTTAAAGCAAAAATAATAACTAAAATTTGTCCCATAGTTTTTGAGTACAAAATAACCGGTAATTTTTGATTTTTAGATTTTAAGGCAGAAATAAAAATGAAAGTTAAGATCAAGTTTACAGTTGAGGTAGATTTATTGTTGTGACATTGTTCTGTGAAACTCCTTATTAATATGCCAAAAAAAATTTTTGAAAAACAAATTTATAAATGCACCTGAAGCTGCCATTGGCAAAAAAATCGCTCATTGTAGTTATGTAAAATAAAAAAATTCCTTTTTAAGAAATTATTCTCTTAATATGCGGAATATGCAACACTTGATTTTCTCACGATCATACTCTCGCTTTCAAACTTTCAATAAAGCTACGCTCTGAGTTTTCTCCCTAGTGCAGCGATGGGTTCTATTCCAGATAGAACTCTACGCCACGTTACGTTGCGTAGCTTTACGATTGCATAATCGAGCCTTTACACTAAAATCGTTCTTATTCTAGAAAAGAAAGAGTGTATACAAAGAAGAAGTTTCACTTCTTTACTGTATACACGGTATACTGTATCTTTTTTTTTAACCATTTTATTTAATTTCACAAAGCACTGTGAAAAGTTTTCAAACCAATTGTATATTCAGAGTTTATTACTTTTGAATATAGGATTGCATAAAACTGTGTCTAAACATTGCCTTTTGAAATCATGTTAAATCACTTAATTCACTTTTGAACAATTTTTATTCTCAGTGTTTGTCGAATCGGATTGGATTTATGTATGAAACATGATTTCCGTAACAAAGTTCAACACTGCTTGATGTTGACTGAACGTGTTGGTGGTTTTTGTGATTTTTTTTTCTCCTGTATTCTTCTCTTAAGCTGTTACCATTTTTTTTTTATCTTAGTATCTTATTTATTTATTTTATTGAAGGTGGTTGTTATTTTTAGGTTGAAGGGTTAGTTTACTCGAGGTGTTGTGAATATTTATGAGCTTTTCTAGCACGGATTTGTGAGAAGAAAAAATAAAGCACGTTTTATGTTGAGTTTTAGAAAAACTATGTGTGGGATATTGAATTTCTCAAGATTTATACTGATAGTTCATTGAGTGTGTTTTTGTGTTTGGACTTTTTCTTTTGAGCTTTAAGCAGTGTAATTAAGTTGGTGATTTGGAATAAGAAGTTAATAGCTTGCTAGTTAATTTCGCATTTCCGCACTACTGCGCAAAACTACTTTTTTTATGTTATTAATTTGTTTAAGTGCAAATTATAAAAAGTTTTATCATTCTTTAACTTATTCTTTATTTATAGCTTTAAATATATTTAAGTCAAGTTGCTGTTACGCTAAGTGCCCGCAAATTCGCCTTTCTAATGAGGTTCGGTTGTTCCGTGACCTTGTCATTAAAACAAAAAACTAAAATTATTTTTAAAAATTTCAAGGTGGTATGGTTCAAAATTTAAGCACGAAATCATGCGCATTTTAACTTCGAGTTTCATATAATATTTAGAATGTATCAGAGATTCATATGGAATAAATAGAATATATATCTATGCCTTGTCTAAAGTTATACGAGGGTTGCCTTTTAAGTCTTGCACTTAAACTTAGTATTGCCAGATGAATTTTGACAGTTCCATTCGAAAATTTTAGTGAATGTGCGCTTATATTGTTGTCATATCGCAACTGTACCACTTGAGCAAAGGAGAACTGTTAATGCTGAATGATACACAACTATTTGTTTGACGGAAGCCTTCGCAGAATTGAGGAAAACCAACCGAAGGAAGATCATTCTCCATCACGACAACGCGAGTTCCACACATCAGCTCAAACAGAAAAGCTTGGCTTATGAGCGAGTATAGGCACCACTACATTTAAAGCTTCTGTTTTTGTGTTTTGTCTTTGATTTGTTGTTGCGTTTTGTGTTGGTACAGAAGCTTTTGCTCTCAATTCTTGCACTCAACGCTCCCAGAGCGCTTTCTGCCCATAGCTGCTTATGAGCACTCAAAACGTGAAATTGATTTATAATCCCGAATTGGCACCCAATGACTTATTTTTGTTACATCACATTAAGAAAAAATGCGCGGTGAGCTTTTTTCTACACCCTTTGATGCCTACAAAGACCAGGTTTCAGAGGAACCAGTTTCAAAGAAAGTTGACCTAGAGTTCATTTGGAGAAATCTGAAAGAAAGCTGACAGATGACTTGGATTCGATTTAGTTTTGAATTGTCGTAGATTTAGGATTGACTTGGACTTGAGTTCAAGTTGACTTTGAAGTGATTTGGAAGACACTTGGAGTTTAATTCATTTCTAGTCGATTTGACGATGACCAGTCTACTTGGAGTAGACTTGGAGTTGACTTGAGCTTACTTTGAGCTGACTTCCATTCGACTTGGTGTTGATTTGAAGATGATTTACAGTTGACTTAAAGTTGACTTGAAGTTGTCTTGGAGAGATGACTTAGAGTTGATTCTAAGTTGATTTTGACTTGACATGAAATTGACTTGGAGATGACTCGAAGTTGAAATTTAAAATTTCAGAATCTTTTAAGAAGAAAGAACATGTCTTTAACATGTATACTAATACATCATACATCATAATTTAAAATTTGTTATTCTGGAATTTGAATATCTGATTCCTATTTAATAGAAAATACAAATCTTGTGTTTTAGATTCAAGGTTGTCGGTTTTTGAGATCGTACTTAGTTTTTTTTTTACCAAATTCCTGATTCTTATATTTATTCCCAATTCTAAGCCCATACAGTTTCCAATCACTCATCTAGAAGCTTAATTATCCTTAACTGCATCATATTTTCATTTTCGCCCTTCATTGTCTGTGCGGCTCACAAACTGTCTCATGAGCACAACGAGTCTCATCTGCGTTCTCTGCCTTGAGCACGAAATTTTTGATAGGTACACGGAATAAGATCTTCTTTCAAAATCTCATCAAAACCCTACCGCTCGTAGACGAGAGCCATAAAATTTTCAATAGGGTACGCGTCCGCAAAAGCGTATGATTACTTGTGTTAATTTTCGAATTTAACGCTCACAAAAGCTCGCAGGCGGACGATTATGAACTCGATTACTTATAGATTTGAGTGCCACGATTCACTCTATAATTCATATTTTATTGATAATTTTAAAATTTCATATTTCATATTTTATATTTCATATTTCATATTTCATATTTCATATTTCATATTTCATATTTCATATTTGATATTTGATATTTGATATTTGATATTTGATATTTGATATTTGATATTTGATATTTGATATTTGATATTTGATATTTGATATTTGATGTTTGATATTTGATATTTGATATTTGATGTTTGATATTTGATATTTGATATTTGATATTTGATATTTGATATTTAATATTTGATATTTGATATTTGATATTTGATATTTGATATTTGATATTATATATTTGATATTTGATATTTGATATTTGATATTTTATATTTGATATTTGATATTTGATATTTGATATTTGATATTTGATATTTGATATTTGATGTTTGATATTTGATATTTGATATTTGATATTTGATATTTGATATTTGATATTTGATATTTGATATTTGATATTTGATATTTAATATTTGATATTTGATATTTGATATTTGATATTTGATATTTGATATTTGATATTTGATATTTGATATTTGATGTTTGATGTTTGATATTTGATATTTGATATTTGATATTTGATATTTGATATTTGATATTTGATATTTGATATTTGATATTTGATATTTGATATTTGATATTTGATATTTGATATTTGATATTTGATATTTGATATTTCATATTTGATATTTGATATTTGATATTTGATATTTGATATATGATATTTGATATTTGATATTTGATATTTGATATTTGATATTTGATATTTGATATTTGATATTTGGATATTTGATATTTGATATTTGATATTTGAAAAATTTTAATAATCTATATAATTTGAAATATTTCACCCTTTTTTTCTTTAAACATACATACCAGGGTAATTTGAGAAATCGTGAACAATTTCGTGCGTTCATTTTCTACGACTTTCGAACTCGCTTAGACTTTTGGTGATGAAGCACCATCACAACATCGTAACAGGCAACGAATTATGGATTTATGCATATAACCCAAAACTAAACAACAATCGACTGAGACTTCCAAGACGAGCCAAATACAACAAAAGTGGCTCGCGCACAAAGCACTTCGCAGCAAAAGGTCGCCTGTTTTTTGGAATAACTGGACATGTCTCCACCGTTTTATTAGAGCAACTTAGAACGGTAAATTTTGAATGGGACATCACCATTTGTTTGCCACACTAAGGGGAAAAAATATTGAATTTATCCAAAAACTTTTTTAATTTATCCAAAAAGCGATTAATTTTTGCACCAATAACTCATTTACTTAAATCGACTACGTAAATATTTAAAATTTATTTAAATACTTTTTTAATTAAATAAAATATTAAAATATTTAAACAGAATTAATAAAATATATATTAAAATTATGCACGAATATATTTAAATATCTTTTAAATATTTACTATTTGAAAATAAAACTATCGCATTTAAGGAAAATTTATGTATATAAAAATATTGAAACTGAAAAACAATTTATTTGAATATTTCCCACGATTTGCGTCCATCAAATGACATTTGGTAGTATATTTAATTTTCTTTTTTCGTTCTCTAATTTATACTATTTTTGACAGTTGGTGCAATATTATGGCATCAAATGTCAAAAATAGTATAAAATTTAAAAAAAAAAAAGATAGAGAATAGAAGCAAATTATGCAGGTAAATGACAACCGGTTCAAGAGATTCTTGAGAAAATACCGAGCTATCACTACACCCTACATGATTTCATCATGCATCGCACTAACCATCGCACTCACAAATCATATTGGCCAAACATTCAGGCTATAGTACCCTTGCAACATTAACTAAATGAAAAATATAAGAAACTTGCAACTGCAAGAAATAAACTGCAGGAACAGGGTGCGATGCTGTTGCTGCTTGTCGGAATATGTGTGTTCTTGTGCGATGCTGTTGCTGCTTGCTTGCATGGAATATGTGTGTACGTGTGCGGTGCTGTTGCTGCTTGCTAGTATGGAATATGTGTGTACGTGTGTTGTATAAATAAAATTCAAATACGGGAAAAAAACGAGTTGTAAGGAAAACATTTGATTTATCCACGTAAATATTTAAATAAAATTTATACTCAGGCGTGGATAATGCTAATATGCGTTATTTCCCTTAGTGCAGAAGTGTTTGGAAAAATCAGGGAAACCAATCGCAGAAGACGAATCATTCTCCACCACGACAATGCAAGCTTTCAGACATCAGCTCAAACAAGAACGTTTTTGAGCATTCAAAACATCGAATTGATGGATCATCCGCCGTACAGTACTCACTTGGCACCCAATGATTTCGTCTTATTCCCACTGATCAAAAATAAATTGCGAGGTCAACATTTTTCGATAACTGAAGAAGCGGTTGATGCGTTCAAATCATATGTTTTGGAGCTACCTCAATCAGTGTGGAAAAAGTGCTTCGAAAATTGGTTCAAGCGCATTCAAAAGTGTATCGATCTTAATGGAGACTATGGGGAAACAGGCAATATGGAGAATAGACATGGATACATCATAATAGACCGGACACCAGGGGACAGGCAATGCAGTGGACTTCTCCTGGTGAACGAAAACCAAAGAAGGCCAAGGTGTGTCTATTGGACCAGGAGGTCATAGCTATAGCTTTTTGTCATGCATGCTGAGTCATTCATATGGATTACCTTGAAAAGGGTAAAACGATCACCGGCGAATATTATTCACAGGTGTTGGACAGATGTTGGCGAATATGATTCACAACTGTTGGACAGATTTTGTCGAAGAAAAAATTGCTCTTCCACCATGACAACGCACACGCTGTTGCTAAGAGTTGCTACCCTGACCAGAATAACCTCCAGATTTGGCCCCCTGCGACTATTTTATATTTCCAAACCTGTAAAATGGCTCAGTGGTAAGAGCTTTGGATTGAGTAAAGAGATCATCACTGAAACAAACACCTATTTTGAGGACCATGATAAAACAATTATTTAGAAGCAATAAAAAAAAATTGGAAAAACACTGAACTAAATGGATCGATCTAAAAGGTTGAGAAATAAAACGCTTTTTTGCCGACGACAAATACCTTTTATTCAAAAAGTCACTGACTTATCAAATTGCCCTCGTATACAATAAACACATCACAACTTTTCGTGGAACAGATTTGATTATAAATGTTATGCAAGATTCTTTTGTTCAATCTTTATAGTATTTTAGAGATAATTTAAGTTTTTCGACTTCAAAGACATGGATTTCATCCATTGATTTAAGCAAAAAGCAATTCGAACTAATCTTGAATTAATTGCCACAAGAAAGTGAAAGTAATTTATTAAAAGCTTAATATTTTAAAAGCTTCCAGCTAAATCGAATTATAATTATATGCTTAAATATTAAGTAGTCAACAACAAAAATTTTATTTTAACCCATGATGAATGATGAATGAAGTTGGTGCAAGAAGTTGCTGAAGCGCGGAAAAGCGCGTTAAGAAAATGAATTGAAACTCAAAAGCAACTCTGGGAAGAAACTCATGTTTTATATATCCTTGCTTATATAAAGTAAAAATATATTTTTTTTTATATTTTGGATTCAGTTAACTATGTAATTATTTTCAAAGTTTTTCGCTATAATAATAATAACACTTAGGGAACTTATTTAATTATTTTTTAGGTAATGTTGATGGTTATCAGCAACTCAGTCTCGCCATGAGTGAGTTGCATATCATCAACTTGTTTTTTTTTTTTTAGTTTAAAATTAGATGGTTTATTACGTATGTATATAAAAAGCTTATCGTGCCAGTCACCAAATGACACCGAGATTAATTTAGCGCAATAATTAAAAAAAAATATCTATGCTTGACATAGCAGTTCAACTATTCATAAAAAAACGCCAAACAAAATAAACTGCAAAGCGGTTTATCCAGTTGTTGCTCTTTAGTTTTGCAAACGCAGCTTTGAAAATGCAAAAAACTTGCAAATTATCATAAAACTCAAAGCTCCGACATAGAATATAAACAAATGGCAAGAAAAACATGGATGGGGGGGGGGGGGGGGGGGTAACAACATTCATTTGTATACCTACCTTCCTTCACACAAACCAGTCTATTTGTCTATCTTTATATACACATAAATGTGTAAGCATTGTTGTTGTTGTTTTTTTTCTCTTGTGTTGTGTTTTGTTTAGTCTTAAAATTTGTTTATTTTTGTTTTTGCTTTGTTTTTATTTTTCATAATAGTGAATATTTAAAATGCGAAAAAAATGACTCATGCTTCATTTGATTTTGATTTCAATGGAAACACAGCGATATTTGTTTTGGTTAGTTTTTTCGATTCAAGCGTTTATTAATAATTTCTGTTGATTTGCAGAGTGAAAAAAAGAAAAAATAAAAACAAAATGCAAAGCATGTGCTTTCTATAGAATGAAATTAAATAAACATTTTATTAATGCTTTTAAAAGCAATGATAACTTTAAATTAAAGGAAGCCTTGGCTGATCGAAAATAACAGCATTATGACCTCGGTGCGCTTGACTGCCTCCTAGGGGTCGCGGGTTCGAATCCCGATCTGGCCTAATTCTAAACATTTTTGAATTTTTTCTTCTTCTTTCTAACTCCCTTATCCATCAATCTATTTCGAAAAAAGACAGATTTGACTCCATAGATGGTCAACAAACTGAAATCCTTGGTTGTCACCTTAACCTTCACCGGGAATTGTATTTAAATTTATGACTAGACCTCGGATTTTGCATATTTGCATATTATTGAAGGATAAAGATAGGTAAATTCTGATGACACCAAAGTTCGTTTCATTAAAAATAGAGTTGAAAACGAAATGCATATTTTAAATTTTTTTGCATATTTGCATGAAATGCATATGCATAATATATGCCAAAATATGTAAACCATGCAAAATATATGCAACATATGCAAAATATATGCAAAATATGCAAAAACTTCCTATGTTAAACAAATCAAAAAATAATGTAAAAGCGATTCAGAGGATAGTATACACATTGAAATTTTATTAATTATTGTCAGATATTAAAGTACAGCAAATGATAATACATAAGATATTTTATAGGTTTAAAAAGTATTCAAGATAATTGGTATTACAATATATAACGCCCATTTCAGATTAAGGTGACATATCAGTCGCACTGACCATCTCCGATTTGGCTCAAATTTTGTTCCTAGATTGGATTATTGCTTAGCAAACCAACTCCGAAGTTATAAATTTTTAGAACCATTTCTCAAGGCCAAAATAGGGTGTATTTTGAAACGACGTAGCTCAGTCAATTTAAATCCGATTTTCGTAAATAAGGTATCATTGGAAAGGTTATTTTGTCTATTTAAAGGAAAAGATATAAAACTTTTCCAAAAATTGCAATAAGATGGCCCATTCTTAATTTTAAAATTTAATGCCATGCCAACACCAGACGCTATAATTTTTTTTTCAGTTTGTTTATTTTGGTTTTTAGTACGTTTCAATACCTTTCCAACGATATAAAATTAAGGTGTGTTCTTGAAGGGTTCAGAAGTTATGACGTAAAACGTGCAGTGTTAAAGAATTTTCAATACAAATTTAACTAGCTATCGACTTTTTATGTTTTTGTTTGTAAAAAATAAAGAAAAAAAATTGGATGAAAATTGAATGTGTAGTTGAATTTGTATTGAAAATTCTTTAACACTGCACGTTTTACGCCATAACTTCCGAACCCTTCAAGAACACAACTTATTTTTATAACGTTGGAAAGGTATTGAAACGTACAAAAAAACAAAATAAACAAACTGAAAAAAAATTATAGCGGTTGGCACGGCGTCAAACTTTGAAATTAACAATGGGTCAATTTACAGCAATTTTTGTAAAAGTTTTATATTTTATCCTTAAAAAAGAGGAGATAACTATTCCAATGATACCTTAGTTAATGAAATGTGATTTAAAATGACTGAGCTACGTTGTCTTAAAATAGACCCTATTCTGGCATTCGAATGGCCGTGGCTCCACAAAAAAAAAATTTTTTGAAACTTTAAACTCAGGAATTGGGTTTCTTAACAAAAAACCAACCTAAAAACAAATTTTGAGCCAAATCGGAGATGGTCAGTGCAACTGATAGGTCACCTCAATCTGAAATGGGCGATAACCATAATTTTCTCTAAATTATAAATTTAGAGGCTTTGACGTTTCTTCTTGAGAGCTTCTTTCAAAGTCACAGGAAGTATTTGGAGCAAATTTATATTTAATTATATTTTCATTTTCAGACAAATCTTCTTCTTTGAACTTTAAAATATCATTTATTTTTGAAATTTTGAAAATGGCTTCAAATTTCTTTTTTAAATCCATTCCAAAATCACCAGTTAAGCCCGTATGATACTTCATTAAATTGCTCATTTGTTTGTCATTAAAAATGAAAATAGAGCAGTTCAAATAGTACTAATGCAAAGATTCCATTGGTGTGAGTGAGTACGCATATAGTACGAATTGGAGAAAAAAATGTGGGACGGACTGCATTTTTAATGCATTGTTTTTGACGTTTCTCTCAATTCGCTCATCGTTAAGTTTCGATCAAATATTTGCTGTCAACTTCTTGTTTCAACGCAACTTCACCCAAAAAAAACTTGTTGGTATTATTAACAATGTCAGTGTTGTTGAATTTATTTCAGAAAATATTATTAATATATAATTGTTCTCGTTATTGAAAATAGTTTAAAACACTCAAATCTTTGTATTGCCAAGATGTCTTGATGGTTGTTTATCAACAAGATTCTTGTTTAGTTGAAAACAATTTTATTTTTATATATCAGAATTTTTTTGCTGGTGTAGCTCCTTGCAAGAAAAAAAAAAATCAGCGCCAACTAGCAACGTCGCTGAACAGTCAAAATTGGTTCTTGCCACTGAATATGTTTCTATCCTATTCTCGCACAATAGACAAGAATATTGTTGTCTTGCCCACCCGCCACTTGTTTTCAGATTATAAAATTGGACAAAAAAATGAAGTATCATACGGGCTTTATTATTTAATGATTGGAATTCAATTTTTTGGTGAAATTCGTTTGCATATTTTGCTTATTTGTTGCATATGTTGCATATATTTTGCATATTTGTGGCATATTTTTTTGCATATTTTTTGCATATATTTTGCATATTTTCGATATGCATTACAATTTGTTATATTTGAACAATAAAACATCTAGATACAAATTTGGTATCAATCCGATGAAAAATAAGCAAATATGCAAAATCCGAGGTCTATTTATGACATTTTTGTCTTCAAATCTTTGTTTTTTTTTAAATGTTCACTTATGGATGTAATACGAGGACTGCCTTTTAAGACTTGCGCCTCGGCAACACTAAGTACTGCCAGCTGAATTTTAACATTTCCAGCTTCCTTTTGTCAGATATTAAGGGAAAAGGTATTATCAGGAACCTATTAAAAATGTCTTCGTTGCCCTTGTGGCGACTACATTTAAGAGTTTTGTGCGTTACAGACTTTTTATCTGTCATTACTAGACTCTTCCATAAATAGAATTTTCAGAGGTCTGCAATGCCTTGTGGATAAGGGTCTAGAGTTCATTCAAATTACTTCAGTCCCGGATTTTTGTTTTTTTTTTTTTTTTTTTTTTTTTTTGTTTTAATTAAGCACTTGCATATATTTATATGGAGTACGTTCTCATATGTACCATTTTTTTGCCATTAAAAAGGGCAAAAGAGGCACTTTGATCACAACTACAGCCAGGGACTCAAGTTTAAATACATCTCTCAAAAGTTCCTATTATTAAAAATGAAGCTTTTTAACTAAAATGTAAGTATGCAGCTTGTTTATATTTTAAAAAAAAAATTAATTTACTGATTTCTAATAAAATTGAAAAAGGAAATCTTTGTTGGCCCTCCATCAGCTTCAATGACTGCCATCAAATGACATGGCATAGATAGAACCAAATTTTTTGTTTCGGATGGTGTTATTTCTGAACAGGCCTTTTTTAGAGCTGCTTTAAGGGGGACTATATACCCAAAGGGGACCCGAGGGGACTATATATGCCGAAAAAAAGGTCATGTTTGTTAATTTTTTAAAGGAAACCTAAGGGATATTTTTAAATGAGGGTTTTTATGCCTTAAAATATAGACTTTCAAGAGTATTTCATATTAAAAATATTAAAAATTTAATATTAAGGTAGATACAGCTTTTTTTGTAGAGCGCTCTGAAAAAAAGGTAAAATGCCCAAAATTACTCCTCTTAAATTCAACTGAAACAAAAAATTAAAAATATTATTAAATTAGATACTTAAAACTCGTACTTGTCATATCCGATTTTGAAAATATTGATTTTTCTCAAAATGGCGGACTTCCGGACGTAAATTAACGATTTTCGACCAAAAATTCGTTAATATTTTGCCTATAAAAATGAACGAAGCTACGAAAAAAAAATCCCATGACAAGCACGAGATTATGATAATTATGATTATTATATGAATAAAATAAGCCTGCAAAAAAATCAAAACGATCGGTTCACTGAGTTTCGAGAAATCTTGGTCACCGAATTTGAAAACATGGTTTCGCAAAAAAAAACGCGTTTGAAAATAAGGGCTAGCACTGTGCGCTCTAGAAGGCGGTTCACTTACTAGGCTATATCTTTGTTATGTTTTGAGATATCGACTTGAAATTTTCACCACATATTCTTGAGACTTAAAGCTTGAGACTTAAAATGCAAAAAATTTTTTTAAAAAAAAAAAGTTCTGGGTATATTACCCCCCTTAAAGGATTCTATGCTCTTTGAAGCTGTATGATAAATTTTTCGTATCAATAGTTTACCAACATGTTCAATTGGGTTTAAGTGCTGTGGTTGGGGAGGAATACAAAGTTGAATAATACATAATTATCTTATTGACATATTCAAGATGTTCCTAAGCCCAAGCTATACACGGAAGGTTGCAAATATTGTTCCAATATACTCTTATATACGTGCCTGTTCATTACACCATCAATAAAGGCTAAATGACCCATAACACCTGATCCAATCGCTCCGCACATCCTCATGCTACCACCACCATGCTAAATGGTTGGTATTAAGTTTCTGGTTTCAAGTGCTGTACCGGACTTGCGTAAAATTCTTGTGCGACTACCGCTTCCTAAAATATTAAACTTAGATTCATCTTTATATAGCACTATTCTCCAAAAGCCCTCATCTATATTCTTGAACTTGTTTGCGAAATCCAGACGAAATTGTCTATTTTTTCAGATATTAAAAGTTTCTGACGTGGAACTCTACTACGATAGCTCTTGTCTCGTAAATCTTTATACCCCCACGTTTAAAAAACGTAAATGGGGGTATATTAATTTTGTCACTCCGTTTGTAATGCCCATAAGGAGGCATGGTAGATATAGAAAAGTATATATATTCTTGATCAGCATCACCACCCGAGTTGATTTAGCCATGTTCGTCTGTCTGTCCGTCTGTCCATCTGTCTGTGATCACGATTACAGCCGTAATTAAAGCTATCATCACGAAATTCAATATTTAAGCTTTTATCTAAAAAATGAAGGTGAAGTTCGTAAATGAGCCAAATCGGATGAAAACCACGCCTACCTCCCATGCAAAGTGACTTTATCAAAACGGTAAAATCTCTTAGAATTCAACAAAAATTAATATATGGACTTGCAATTTTGCATATGAGTTTTGATGTTTAAAATATACTCTAAGTATGAAATTCAACAAAATCGGACGAAAACCACGCCCACCTCACATACAAAGTGACTTTATCAAAAAGGTAAAATTTCTCTAAAATCCACAAAAATTAATGTATGGACTGGAAATTTTGCACATGAACTTTGATATATAACGTGTACTATGTGTATGGAATTCAACCAAATTGGGTGAAAACCACGCCCACCTCCCATACAAAGCCATTTTATCAAAAAACAAAAGCGAATATTTTCTGTTAAAAATGTAACGAAACGTTTTTACAGATAAACATTTTATTGATTGCTTGCTTAAGACTTTGAATAGACATACTTTGGTTCGGCCGTGGGGGTATTTTAACTTCGGCCCAGTCGAAGATCATTTCGTACTAGTTTTATATACAAGGTGGCGCAAAAGTAATCCTCCTATCAGAAAATGCTATAAATTTTGCGATTGGCCCCTAATGTCAGTTCTGTTTTGACATTTGTGTAGTAAACACATGCGAAATACACGTTAATAAACAATGTTACGCTACACTGCTCCAGAACGCGGAATATTGCTGACTATTTATTTGACCAATATTTTCATCAAAAATAATCATGAGTGATGAGGCCCATTTCCATCTTAGCGGGTACGTAAATAAGCAAAATTTACGCTTCTGGGGCACTGAAAATCCGCATATAACCCACGAAGAGCCATGACACCCACTCAAAGTCACTGTATGGTGTGCTGTTTTCGCTGGAGGAGTCATCGGACCCTTTTTCTTCGAAGACGTCGCGGGCCAAACGGTTACTGTGAATGGTGAGCGCTACAGAGCAATGATCAACGAGTTCTTTTTGCCGCAACTTGATGAATTGGGATTGGAAAACATGTGGTTCTAACAGGACGGTGCAACGGCACACACTGCACGTGCCACAACCGATATGCTGAAGGATGCATTTCCCGGGCGCCTAATCTCCCGATTTGGCGATTTGCACTGGCCAGCAAGATCGCCTGATTTGACCGCTCCAGAGGTCTTTTTGTGGGGCTTTTTGAAGTCGCGGGTTTATGTCAACAAGCCTCAGACTCTTGCAGCTCTTAAAGACAATATCTGTCAAGAATGTGAGGACCTATCGCCGGAAGTTTTGGCCCCGAAGTGATGGAAAATGCCATAAAAAGGGCTCAAATGACAATCAACTGTGGCGGCGGCCATTTACATGACATCATATTCTCGACTTGATGTAAAAAAAATTAAAAGACCAAATAAAAATAATCCACAAGAAGAATCAAAGTTCTTCATTTTTTTTTTAAATTACAGCCAAAAAACATCGGAAGGTTATTTTTGCGCCACCTTGTAGTTTTTGGGTGAACATGTTTGGCTGATATTGCAGTAATACTACTAGCTAATTTTGCGCAGTTATTTTGGGATTTTTGTCAATTTCCTAAAGGATAAGGCTCACATCCCGACGAGGAAACTTATTTGGCCTTCCAGTTATCGGCCTATTTTCTACTATTTTGTAAGTTTAATATTTTCTTATAATGCATTGCACACTTGCAAACAGAGAACGCAAATAAACAAAAACGAATCGTTATATTTTGTTACGTTCGGATCTTTCAAGCGAACGAACCAAAAACGATTCAAACAAAAGAACGATTGGTCGTTTGTTTTGTTTTTCGGTTTCTGTCACTAGCGAAACCATTCACAAAACAAAACGATTGAGCGACGAAGAGACACAAACGAAACCGAAACAACGATTCGTTAAAAGATCGTCGGATAACAACAAAAAAATTCTCTACTTCGAATTATTTTGCGCAGTTAGCATTTTTTGCGCAGTTTGCATTTTTTGCAGGGTTCGTATCAACAATGTTGCCTCAAACTTGATGAATGTTTGGCTTAGAATATCAGAGTAAAACAGAAAACAAAGCAAACGAAAATAAAGAGGACAAAAGTATAGAAGCGATATTCATTGATAGATTCTTCACAAATATCAACCACTGAATGATGACACAAAGCTATTTACAAACAGGTCAAAAGCAAAATTCAAAATCAACTCGAAAGAAGAGGCAAGCATCATTCGCATGCTGACTCTTTCCACGGAGTTTGAGTTCAAATTATAAAAATTACGTTAGTTCTCTCTTCCACTGAAAAGTTTCGTGTTTCGGTAGCCCTCACGAACAAAACGAATGAAAAATAAAGGTTTTGTATCACCCTCTGAGCGATCGGTTCGGATATCGTTTAGTTTATTTGGGTTCTCTGCTTGCAAATGACAAATACAAAATCTTGCCTATATCACGGTAGGATTTGCCTTTCCTATAATGTTTTATTATCAAATCACTCGATTTGTTTTCCTTTGCGCTTTATTTTGTTTTTAAGCCTACCGACAACGTTCAAGTCACGACAAATACTGAACAATAAAGCGTAAGTGAAAAAAATTAACAAAAATAACGGCACTTTTTTCCGAGGAAACTGCAAAAGACCGTACAACAGAATTTTTTTTTTAGTTGTATTTAAACTGTTGTAGAAATGCTTTGTTTTATGTTAAAGTAGGTTTTGTGAAGTGTATTTAAACTGTAGTCCCTGACTGTATATGTCAGCATATATAATGAAAAACCACAATTTTTAAGACTGAATTGGAAAAAACATTCAAAATACTTACAAATTCTTTTTTTAATAAAACTTTTCACAAAACGTTAATAAAATACCTGAAGTAGAAGGCTTCATTGTAAAAAGAAATTAAACTTTCTTTTTATAAAAAAAAAAATCGCACTAAAATATCAGAAAACTCTCGACTCTCACTTTACTCAGTAACAGTTAACTTTTTTCGAGTACGACACTTTCAAAATGTGTCGTAGAATTTTATATTCTTTAAATCGGTAAATCGGGATTTAGAGAATCAAACAGTGCATTTGGCGTTCGAAACAAAGATAAAAATTTTTTTTAAATAGATCTGGGATAATCGATATACTTTCTTCGAAGGACTTTAATGATTTTTTGCGACCTTTAATTTTATGACCTTAAAATGATACATTAAGATGGTAGAAACTTGGATCTGGTGGATAAGTACTAGAACGGGGTACTTGACCCCAATCACCTTTAGGGCTAAAAAGTTGGACTCCTCAAAACAAAAACATTGATATATGTATGATTTTTTAAGATCGGATTGTAAACGCCGAAGATATGAAGAAAAACTTAAATGCGCTGAGGGGTCGTTCGGTCAGAAAAACAAAAATTTCGAAATTTTCTTTCAAAAATGCTTCAAATTAGATGGTGTGCGGCGTACTTTTTTTTCCGATAACATCATGGTTATGTTCTCAAGCAGCATTCTTTGGCATTATTTACTCGATGAGGCTTGTCGTTGTTTGTATCAGAAAATTATGTAAACGTGTTCTTTGCCATATAGGTTTTGAACTTGGATCGCCCGATTGGTATATATAGAACGGTTCTGGCACCATCGCGGCCAACGCCGAACTTTAACTATACTTTTCTATTTAATTCAACCTATACATTTTTTATGTTTTTCTCTTTGAAAAATCGCAATAAAATTTGCTTCAACTTTAATAAACTATGTATAACAAAATTAAATAAATACTTGCATGTCGATAAAATAGTTAAAAAAACACTGTATTTATTGTAAATAACTAGATAACTGCTCGTATATCTTTTTTATCTAAATAATTCAGCGCGTGCAGCAGATTTTTTTTGTTTTTTAAACTCTATTAAATGTGCAGTTATTTTCTTATCGAAGGCAAACATAAAACACTAAAAGGCATTTACTATCGTATAACAATATAATCGATAAAGCGGTTCAACGACAGACACACACACACACACAAACACACACTCAAACACGAAGGCATCATAAACAATATCAATTTTAAAATGATATGTGCCGCCGGAATTAAATGGTGGAATTGAAAATTTTAAAATAAAAACAAAACGTAATTTATGCAGTTGACACACTTTTGTGCTGCATCTAAAAGTACAACAAAAACAACAATAATGGCAACAACAAAAATATGGCACCCGCAGCGCTATGCGTTGTGCTCCCATTTTCCAGTATTAATTGCAACGAAGCGCAGAGACCGAGAATAACAAAAATTAGAACGCGAGAAAAACTAGTATACTACGGAACAACAACAACAACAACAACAACAACAACAGCAGCAACGACAGCTGCCACAACAACTATAGCAACAATGAAAACAGTGGCTTCTCATATTAGAGTTAAGTTTATTTATTAAGCACTAAACAAGAGCTGCTTTTAATGCAATGCAAACGTTTAACATGTTGGTAATAATTAATATGGCGGGGAGTAGCTGGTGGGACAGAGACTCGAAGGAGTGAGACAACCGCGTTCAGGTCGAAAGATGGAAACAAAAAATCGCTTAAAAATTAAAAAAAGCTAGTTTTACTCATGCTGACAAAAAGCCACTCAACATATTTCAGCTTCTACCAGGGCTTGGTTTACAACTTGGCCAGGCGATCGAGGTTTGTGGCATTAAAAATTTGAGCGGTAGGGAGTGGGGGGAGTGTGTGCAAAAGTTCAGAGGCGCCACGCCTGTCTGAGTTGCTGAGTAATAACTGTTTGCTGTTGCAGTTGTTTGTAAGCTAAACATGCCTGCGACATACTTACATACACTGCATTACCGACACTCCATGACAACTAAGCCATTTCCTTGTTTCACATGCCAGCCAGCCAACCAGTCAGTCAGCCAGGCAGCTCAACTTATATTCAAACATTTTTCTGTTGACAATTTCAAATATTCTTGCATTGCATACAAATGCATCGTCAACTGACTGACTCTAGTTGTCTGCCTATCTATCATGGCATCCAGCTGTATAACTCTTTGTCTGTCTGTCTGCTCGTTCGTCTAAAATTGCCACATGCTTTGTATTTATATAACGCCTCACAAAAGCTACATAAATGTTTTTTTTTTAAGAAACGTGAAGCCAACTGCAAAATTAATTTGTTTGGTTCAGTGTGGGCGGTGGTGACTGACGGTTTATTGTGTGCAACAACCACAACACCACACAAGCCATAAATCGCAACAATACGAACAACAACAAAATTCTTTGTCATAAAATCGCCCTTTTGTAATAAACAAAGAATATTAAAATGCATTTGAATCAAGTCAAAAAACTGGTAAGTGTTGAGATAACGTTTGGGTAAAAATAAAACACCGCGACAAAGAAAACACCGCGACAACGCAATTATTTCTTGGCATTAAAAAGTTGAATAAGTGGGCTGACAAGTTGTTGATTTTTTTCGATCAATACCTAAGAATGATTTCTTGTATTTTAAGGCATGTTTAAAAAAAACTGTCATAAATTGAATGATAAGTAGGTTGTTCAATTTCTATTTAAAATATATTCTGCTTAAGTTGAGTTTGAACCCAAACCCAGGAGAGATCATTGGTAATGTACAATGCAGACATCTTAACGGTAAGGGTGTTTGAAAATACTCACTGCTATTACTATCACCATAGTCATCACCATTTCCATTACCATAACCACTTTCATTACGATTACTTTTTGCTTTACTATTGCATTTACAATTTTACCATTACCGTCATTATTACCAAAACCATTACCATTTCCACTACCATTCCCATAACCATTACCAATACCATTGGCATTACCATTACTATTACCATTACCATTACCATTGTAATAACCATTACCATTGTAATAACCATTACCATTACCACTACCATTACCATTACCATTACCATTACCATTAACATTAACATTAACATTAACATTAACATTACTGTTACCATTATCATTACCATTACCATTATTATAACCATAACTATTACCAATACCATTACCATTACCAATACAATTACCATTAAGATTACCATTACCACTAACATTACCATTACCATTGTAATAAACATTACCATTTCCATTACCATTACCATTACTATTACCATTAACATTACCATTACTATTATCATTACCATTACCATTACTATTAACATTACTGTTACCATTATCATTACCATTACCATTATTATAACAATAACTATTACCAATACCAATTCCATTACCAATACAATTACCATTAATATTACCATTACCATTACCATTACCATTACCATTCCCATTACCCTTACCATTACCCTTACCATTGCCATTACCATTACCATCACTATGACCATTACCATTACTATTGCCATTGCCATTACCACTAACATTACTATTACCATAACCATTACCAATACCATTACCATTACCAATACCAATACCAATACCAATACCATTACCATTACCATTACTATAACGATTACCACTACCATTACCATTACCATTGTAATAACCAATGCCATTACCATTGTAATAACCAATGCCATTACCATTGTAATAACCATTACCATTACCATTGTAATAACTATTACCATTACCACTACCATTACCATTACCATTACCATTACCATTACCATTACAATTAACATTAACATTAACATTAACATTAACATTAACATTAACATTAACATTAACATTAACATTAACATTAACATTAACATTAACATTAACATTAACATTAACATTAACATTAACATTAACATTAACATTAACATTAACATTAACATTAACATTAACATTAACATTAACATTAACATTAACATTCACATTAACATTAACATTAACATTAACATTAACATTAACATTAATATTAACATTAACATTAACATTAACATTAACATTAACATTCCCATTACCATTACCATTACCATCACACTAACCATTACCATTACCATTAACATTTCCATTACCATATAACCATTACCATTGCCATTACCTATCATTTTCATGACTACTTTACCTATTACCATTACCAGTTTCATTATAATTAATTTCACCATTGCCATTATCAATACTATTATCTCTTGTAAAACCCCCTTTAAAAAACTCTTGGCTACGGTCGAAAGTTGAATTAACTCAAATTGACCGGGCGCATCCATATGATAACGCAACATTAAGTTTCAATTAAAGCACCGCAGCAATCGGGCTATGTAAAAATCTAACGGGAAAACTTTTTTTTTTTGCAACATACACACATATTTTTTCTATTTTGCAAAGCAACAAGTCAGTTGTGTGTTGCGAGAAGTTCTGTTTGGGAAGTAAAAACCTTTCCATCCATTTAAAAACCTAAACTGTTATCGGTCTACTCGGGTTAAGCATAAAAATCATTCCTTAAAGATAAAGATAAAAAAATAAAAAAAAACAAATTGTTCAGAGCAATAACGGCAGCCAGTTTTAAAGAACTCCACATTATTAATAGATATACACAACAGTTTCTTAGTTATCCAATGAAACAACCACTTCTCAGTAGTGGTGAATACGTTTGCATGGTGAGGTTTTCTCATTAGTGAATATCGCAACCCTTGTGGATAACATAAATAAAAAAACTCCGGAATATAGGTGAAGCTTGTACCTATATTTCCGGAATATATACATGTGGAATACACAGTTTTTGGACATTGTTCTAATAGACAACATCATGCTAAGAGGGGTACGCATGGATGAGTGTTTAAAAAAAAAATAAAAGCCTACAATGAGAAAACACAAGAGTATGATACTGAAGTTTCGAAGGTCAATTCAAGAGCCTACCTAACATTAAGAAAATTAAGTATTTGATTTAAAAAGAACGGTTAGGTAAGGTTTGGTCATATTATGCAAAGCACGCTATCAACTTATATTGAACTAGCTGATATTCCCGGTGTTACTCGTGAGTTTATTTTTATGTTATTGATTTATTATACCCCTACGTTTAAAAAACGTAAACGGGGTATATTAATTTTGTCACTCCGTTTGTAACGCCCCTAAGGAGGCGTGGTAGGTATAGAAAAGTATATATATTCTTGATCAGCATCACCACCCGAGTCGATTTAGCCATGTCCGTCTGTGATCACGATTACAGCCGTAATGTTCAAGCTATCATCACGATATTTAAGCTTGTATCTAAAAAATAAAGGTCAAGTTCGAAAATGAGCCAAATCGAATGAAAACCACGCCTACCTCCCATACAAAGTGTCTTTATCAAAACGGTAAAAACTCTTAGAATTCCACAAAAATTAATATATAGACTTGAAGTTTTGCACATGAGCTTTGCTATTTAATATACACTCTGAATATGAAATTCAACCAAATCGGATAAAAACCACGCCTACCTCCCATACAAAGTGACTTTATCAAAAATGTAAAATCTGTTTAAATTCCACAAAAATTAATATATGGACTTGAAATTTTGCATATGAACTTTGATATGTAACATGTACACTGCGTATTAAATTTAACCAAATCGAGTGAAAACCACACCCACCTCCCATACAAAGTGACTTTATCAAAAAACAAAAGAATATTTTCTGTTAAAACTATGACGAAAATGTTTTTACAAATAAAAATTTTTTTGACTGCTTAAGACTTTGAATATATTTCAATTCGGACGTAGGGGTATTTTAACTTCGGCCCAGTCGAAGATCATCTCTTACTAGTTTTATATTATTTTTATTAATACAATGCCTTCTATAGAAAATATGTATAATTTCAAAGTTTGCCAAAGGCATTATTATTATAAATATTATATGGAGTGGATTTGATAAAAGCGTACCCACCGCCACCTATAGGGGTTCTTACATAAACAAAAACAATCCAGAGTGCCACACGATCATATGCTGTGCATATAATGTGGATAGCTTCAGTAGTTCTGCCCTGATGGTCAGTCAGACATACGCACCAACGTTTTTATATATTAAGATTGTACGAGTTGTTCTACACAGTGCTCGAAGTTGTTGAGGTGTCAGAAGGTATCATGACTAATATAAAATTTTAATTTAATCATTAAGGTGATGCGTTTAAGTACATGTCAGCCTGGAACTGCTATATTTTAGCTTAACTTGGTACCTTCAAATAGAAACACTCGCACCATCAAAAGCTCATTTATATTAATGAAAAGAAAATTATGGATTCTATTGTTGAATCATTGATTAATTCAAATGATATAGAAAAAATTAGATATGAAATCATTTTCAGAACATTTGTACATTAATTGATTATTAATTACGAGTATATGTTAAAAAGTATTTACATAACTAGAGGTAGGAAAAAAATGTAAATATAATTTATTAATATATATATATTCATATGAACACATTTACTTGCATTATTAGTCATTTCACTTTTGTCATTAGAGCATTCGAAGGTATATCGAATGACAGGCCTCTTTTCGTTTGAGTAAGTGTCCACTTGAATATCAAGGTCCTGCTTCGAAATAGAAGCCTTTTGATGGAACGAGTGCTTTTGACATTACACTTTTTTTTAAGAATCTGTTTAACGAATTTTATTCGCTGAGAAGAGATAAATTCTTGCAGAACGTAATTATTTCTTTGCATTAGAAAAGTCGAACAAGTGGGATACAATTTTTGAGTTGTTCGAAAAATAACTCATTCTGCTATTTTAAAGCATTGGTAAAATTACTTTCTATTTTCTATTGATTTGAACCCAGACCTCCGAGTTATCATTGGTGATAGCACAGACATCAATCACTACGAAAACTAAATCGAAATGTCACTAAACACGATTATCACAGTCGACTAAACTGATCGTACCTAATATAACCACTACCATTATAATTGCCATTACCATTACCGTTAGCTCTACCGTTAACATAACCATAACCATAACCACTTCTACTACCATAACCGTTAGCATTACCATTACTTCCATTACCATTGTCATTACCATTACCATTTCCACCGACATTTCTATCCATTGTCATTACCACTGTCATTACCATTACCATAACCATTACCATAAACATTAGCATAAACAACCATTACCATAACAATTACAAAACCATTACCATAAATATTACCATAACCATTATCATAACCATTACCATAACCATTACATAACCATTACCATAACTATTACCATAACCATAACCATTACCATAACCATAACCGTAACCATTGCCATAACCAATACCATAGTCACTACCATACCATAGCTATTACCATAACTATTAAATAACCATTAAAATAACCATTATCCTAACCAGTACCATAAACATTACCACAACCATTACCATATCCATTACCATAACCATTACCATACCCATTACCATAACCATTACCATAACCATTACCATACCCATTACCATACCCATTACCATAACCATTACCAAAACCATTACCATAACCATTAAAATAACCATAACCATTACCATAACCATCACCATAACCATTACCATAATTATTACCATAACCATTACCATTGCCATTACCATACCCATTACCATTACCATAACCCTTACCATAAACATTACCATAACCATTACCACAACCATCACCATAACCATTACCATAACCATTACCACAACCATTACCATAACCATTACCATAACCATTACCATAACCATTACCATAACCATTCCCATAACCATTAACATACCATTGCCATAACCATTAACATACCATTACCATTACCATTACCATTACCATTACCGTTACCAATACCATTACCATAACCATTACCATAACCATTACCATAACCATTACCATAACCATTACCATAACCATTACCATAACCATTACCATAACCATTACCATAACCATTACCATAACCATTGCCATAACCATCACCATAACCATTACCATAACTATTACCAATTACAATTACCATTAAAATAAACATTTCTATTACTATCAATTTATTACTATTAATCTGAACAAACGTGTATCTTTCCGATATTTTTTCATTGCTTTTTTGACTGTTTCTACTCGAAATATATTTGAAAGTGAATTTTTATCATTTTTTCAAATTTTTCTTTCAATGAAAATAACAAATTTTCCTGTTTATAGACTCATTGGCGTTTTGCATACTTTTTGGACTTTATACTTGGGTTAAACCTCAAAACCCCCAAACTCTGCAAAAGTCCGGAATATATGAAATATGGATTACATGGAAAATAAGAGGTGGGTGGTGAGTGATGGTTTTTATTTTTTTTATCTTCCCTTTAAAAAGAAAAATTAAAACCTATAAGAAAGATGTTGTCAGGTTTTGTATGTGTGGATTTAATAAAAGTTTAACTATAGGAAGGTGTGGTTTTTATTTTGAAAAATATAACAAAACCAATTGGACATTTCCCTTATTGAAAGGAAATTTGACAGAATTTTGGACAAACGAAAATGGAGCTACCAAGCAAAAAATTTCTTTTTTTTTCGTATTTATGAAAAAAGGTTTTGATAAAATAAATACATTAGCATTTACCAAAGATTTTCTGTAATCTATGCAAATGATATGATTACGTACGGATGTTTGCCTTGACGCTTTTTAAGCGATGTATTGCCGGGTTTTTCCTTACCATTTAGCAAAAAATACAAACAAAAACAATGGGATTAAAACAGATTGCTGCGAAATGGGGCGTCATTTACTGTTAAAAAGCCAGAGTGAAACCCAGCGTGAAAACGTAAAACGCAATTTTCTACATGTACAATAACAACTATACACACACACTTCAACAATATAGCGAATAATAATAATTGTTATCTAAAATTAAAATGCTTTCGCTAACAAAGGGCAAAAATAAAAATAATCTTACAATATGACAAACAAAATTAATATATTACAGAGACATGTAATTTATGGACGCAACGACACATACAGAGCAGATAGGTCACTAATTTTTTATGGCGCCATACACCATGTGTGTCCCTTTCAGTTACTTCTTCTTTTCTTGCATAAAATATTAAATTCCATTGAAGAGAAGCAATGAGCTGCTGAGCTGTCCATTTCGTTTATCGTTCAATTAAATTTAATTAAATGGCTCCCCATTGTTGTAACACTGCAAGTGTCAAAGGTGGTTGGTCGTTTGGTCCGCAAGCGTGATCTCTGGATGGTCCATCAGAAGCAGTAGTTGATTCGAGACAATTGAGTTTAACTCTTAAACTCCTGGACAAGATGAGGGGTTTCTTTCGTAAATGCAATTGCTTGTACGAATGAAGGAATGTATAGATTTATAACATACGGATTGGGGTTCAAGCTGACTCTATAAATAAAAAAAAAATAATACATTTGTCTTAACGAAAAAAGTCCCAGAAAGTTCTATTAAGTATAAAAAAATCCAATAAGTCTCAATGGAAGCATCACTATAAAACGAGTTTTTAGACTCAACGAATTGAGTTTCTCTGAAAGAAGTCAAGGAGAAGTATTTCAATGAACCTTTACTTTACAATTGAATAGATCTCAATGAATTTAGTTCCAAAGGCATTACTTTTAATAAAATAAGTCCATCAAAATTTAGTCCCAATGAAATAAGTTTCGGTAAAAAATGTCCCAATAGAAAGTCGAAAAAAATAAACCTCAATGAAATTGGGCGCAATTTAATAAGTGACAATGAAATTAGTCGCAACGAAATTAGTCGCAATCAAATAGTCGCACTGAAATAAGTCGCAATTAAATAAGTCGCACTTAAATAAGTCGCAATGAAATAAGTCGCAATGAAATAAGTCACAATAAAACTATTCTCAATAAAATTAATCGTAATTAAATTTAGTCTCAAAGAAATTAGTTGCAATTAAATAAGTAGCCATGAAATTTATCGCTATATTATTTATAATGAGATAAGTCGCAATGAAATAAGCCCTAAATCAATAACTCAGAAAGGAAAATATACTGACAAGACAGAATAAAAAAAAATACTATTTAATACTTTTTATGAATTAAGTTTTTATGGAGAGAGTCGAAAAATCTATGAGCTATGTCTCAATGCAATTATTTGTAAGGATGCAAGTCTTAATGCACTCGAAGTTACAATTAACAAAATATAAAATTCAATGAATTCAAAAAAATTAACTCGAAATAAATGAAGAGTCAATAACACGGTGTTACAAAATGAAAACAAATCAAAAAACTTGACTCAAGACATAGAAGAGGTAGTAGGCCTGGTTGAACATAAGATAACTGCATACTTAGTTTTTTGAATATACCCTCAAAATCGGGATTTGTGGTCAAAAAACCGATTTTAGGTAGGTGCATGTATAGTTTGTTATGTAACTCCGTTATATCTAGCTCGATTTTAAAAATTTAAACATTGATAAAAAGAAGAAAAATATACCCTTAACATAATATATAGACCGTTTTTTTACAAAAAGAATTGACAAAGTAACAGGCAAAATCATTTGAAAATTTCTCATTTTTTTTTAATTTTTTCAACTTCAACAACGTTTTGTTAACAAATTTTGTTTTTTGGCACTATTAGTTTTAGCAGGATTCTGAAAGCCTGTTAAATTTTGCGTTCAACAAGTTATCATTTACTTCAATTGGCTGAAATACAAAAGCACTATCGAATTTTTAGTATTCGTAATAAAATGCAAAAAAAATTTTTTTTTTTTCAAAAAATGTTTTTTTGACCTTTTTCGTTTAAATATATTATCATAAAGCTGGTGTATTGCCCGGATGTGACGGAACTGTTTGCAGTTTTCAACCACAAACACGCTCCGAATGAATGGCGTTTGTTTATTGAGGGATCTTGCAAGAGTATGATTTATTTAAAAACTTTTTGTGTGATTCTTGATATGTTAAATTCTGATATATGTATGTCGCCGACTTAAAGGCTCTAACAATACTGTTTGGAATGCAAGGTGGATATACCAAGTATCCTTGCATTATTTGCGAATGGGATAGTCGTGCGACTAATAAATATAAGGATGTTCCACCATGCTTAGAACATCCTACACGTGTTTCACTTGATTGCCCTTTTCTTCCCACTAATCTATAATCTCATTTTCGAACCAAGGCAGACTTGACTGAATAGGTATTCCACCTGAAATCCTTGGTTCAAAGCTAA
This sequence comes from Pherbina coryleti, assembly GCA_943735915.1. Taxonomy (NCBI): domain Eukaryota; kingdom Metazoa; phylum Arthropoda; class Insecta; order Diptera; family Sciomyzidae; genus Pherbina; species Pherbina coryleti. The sequence continues at coordinate 52,349,791 of OX030948.1, read as the reverse complement.
AAAAAAAAAAATCTGATTGCAGCGTTTCCTAGGTTAAGTGAGGCCAAAATCAAAGAAAGTATATTGCACGTTCAAATCTTTTATAAAAGTTATTTATTCATTTCGGTTATTCTAAGGTTTATTTGTTGGCCCACAAATTTGGAAAATTTTCTTGGACACTGATTTCGTTTCTAAATTAAATCCAGTTGAAAAAAAGAGCTTGGAATAGTTTTATTTCGTTATGCATTTATTTCCTCGGCAAGAAGAAGAGTCGAAATTACTTAGATGTTTTAAATGAATTTTTAAGTGCCTACGAAAAAATGGGCTGCAATATGTCAATCAAAATACATTTTTTGCACTCCCATATAAACTTTTTCCCGAATAGCCTTGGGCAGTTTAGTGATGAACAAGGAGAAAGGTTCCACCAGGAGATGGAAGCTATAGAAACCGGCTTTTAGGGAAAAAATTCCATAAACATGCTGGCAGACTACTGCTGGTCCCTAAAACGTGAAATCGATTATAATGTATATAAACGAAAAAGGTCAAATAAACATTGTTAGAAAAAAAAAAAAAATGAAATTTTTTGTATTTTTTTACGAATACTAAAAATTCGATAGTGCATTTGTATTTCAGCCAATTGAAGTAAATGATAGCTTATTGAACGCAAAATTTAACAGGCTTTCAGAATCTTACTAAAACTAATAGTGCCAAAAAACAAAATTTGTTAACAAAACGTTGTTAAAGTTGAAAAAAGTAAAAAGAAATGAGAAATTTTCAAATGATTTTACCTGTAACTTTGTCAATTCTTTTTGTAAAAAAACGGTCTGTATATTATATTAAGGGTATATTTTTCTTCTTTTTATCATTGTTTAAATTTTTAAAATTGAGCTAGATATAACGGAGTTACATAACAAACTATACATGCACCTACCTAAAATCAGGTTTTTGACCACAAATCCCGATTTTGAGGGTATATTCACAAAACTAAGTATGCAGTTATCTTATGTTCAACTAGACCTACAACCTCTACTATGTCTCGAGCCGAGTTTATTTTCACTGTTACACCGTGTAATTAAACCCAAAAATTAAGTAAGTCGCCATGAAATAATTTGCATTGAAGTTAGACTCAATAAAATTAGTCGCAATTAAATAAGTCGCAATAAAATTAAGCACTATGAAATAAGACACCACGCAATATTTTTTAACAGAATAATAATAATGAAAAATAATAAAACATGCAATGAACTGAGTTGTATATGAGTTACATGAGTCGAAAAAAATCGATGAAATATGTGTCAATGAAATTGAGTCTGAATCAGTGATCTGCAACGGGTAGCTTTTTTGTGACTCTGAGTATATCCGAAAAAAATAAGTACAAAAACCTACTCAATCCATATCGCACGCAACCCGACTCATACTAATTTCTACGAAGCTGCAATGCGGCGGCTCAAATGAATATGAGTATCCTAAACCACGACTCGGATCGGGTAAAGTTCGGGTTTTTCGGTTCATTAATACTTATGGTTGTTGTCGTCTTGTTGATACTTATTCTACTTACCCAAACACTCATGATCGACGCAAATATTCAAATCATTCGGGTCATTCTGCCACTGATATAAAGCAGAGTGCAGTAGAGCGCAGCAGTGAGAATGAATGAGTTTTTTTGTATTTAGTTTGTGCTTTTTTTTCCTGAGCACTTAGTTAGAAACAGAAAAACACGTGTTCGTCTTGTGTTGTTTTTTTTTTTTTGTTTATACAGTGCTATGTGCTGTAACAAAAACAAAAAGTCAAAAGCGTTGTTGTTCTTTTCTTTTCTTTTCTTCCGAAAATGCAACAATAAAATACCAACAACAAATTTGCGGCAAAAAACTCAAACAAAATATGCGAGCGTTAGCTTTTACTTATTGTCGCTTAGAGACGTTGGCAGAGAAAAGGCAGTACTCAGAGTTCACTCAAAATATACTCGAAAATACTCGGATATAGCGCCTTTTTAAGACTCTAACTCGACGCACTCATTGAATCAACGCACGAATCTAAGTGCTTCGGGTCACGCCGCGCTCGGATATAAGTATGTATTTATACCCGAAAACATGCTAATGAGTCGAATGTGTATAAGTATTTTACATATTTTATTGAGTACGGATAGGGTAGATTACAACAAGTAACTCTAGTATGATTCGAGTATCGATTTCTATCGAATACTCACTACAGTTCTCTGGTCTGAATGCATTTCGTTTCAATGAAAAAATATTTTCAAACATATTAACTCAAAATTTAAATGTTTGAGTTATAATATATTAACTCACAAAAATAAAATAAGTCACAATAAGATTAGTCTCAATTAAATATGTCGCAATGGAAATGTCGCAATGAAATGTGTCGCAATGGAATCAGTCGCAAAATAATAAATAACCCGTTGAATCGTTGAATAATAAAAAAAATTACTACTAAAGTAACTCAGTCAATGGACTCGGAATGATCAGATAATAATAGCGTTACCTTCAATGAATTGAGTTTTAATGAAAAGAGTTTAAAAAATGTCTCATTTGAAATTCTTTTTTTTTTTTTTGAGGATATAAGTCATAATGCATTAGTTGCAATTAAACAAAAGGTTATATGAAATGAGTTTAAATAAACTAAGTCCCAATAGATACTAATATTAAGTCTCAATAGATACAAATATTAAGTCCCAATAGATACAAATATTAAGTCCCAATAGATAACATAATAGATTACAAACATTAAACATTAATCACAATAAAATAATTCGCATTGAAATTAGTCGCAATAAAATAAGTTGCATTGAAATAAATTGCAACGTATTCAGACGCAGTGAAATTAGCCGCAATGTATTATAATTTTTTCATTTTAATGTTCATTTTCATTATAATTTTTCTAATTAAATTTTTAAACAAATAACTTTCATGGAAATATGTCTCTATAAAATTATTTGAAGAATATTGGTCTTAATGCATTAATTACATGAAATGAATTCATGTAAATTTAGTCGACATAAAGTTCAAATAAACTAACTCACAATATCTAAATAAGTCGCAATAAAATAAGTCGCATTCAAATTAATCGCAATAAAAACAAAATTAATGACAACGAAATAAGTCCCAATGAAATCATTCCCTACTCAATAATTCAAAATTTTTAGAAACAAATTATTTATAAACTTTTTTTCAATGAAATGATTTTTAATAAAATGATTCGGAAAAAATCGATGTAATACGTTTCAATAAAATTATTTTTATTCCCGTGGCAAAGTTCAAATAATAAAGCATCAAGCTAAAATTTTCCCCTGGAAGATATATTAAAAATTAGTTAGGTTCTTATAAAATAATCATGGAAAAAATACATATAAAGGGTGTTTTTTTAGGGGTTTGTTTTTCGAATAGAGATAAAACTGGCATTTTGTGGTCAAATCTGGCAACTCTAATGTCATATATGTTCAGTTTGGTTTGCCATTTCATCATGAACAGGTTGACAAAAGAACAACGCTTGCAAATGGGCCGAAAATGAGATTGATCTCGATGCTGATTTTCATCGCAAAATTTTGTTCAGTGATGAGGCTCATTTTTGGTTGAATGGCTACGTCAACAAGCAAAATTGGAGTGAAGAGAATCCACATGAGATCCTTGAGACGCCACTACATCCACAAAAACTGACTGTTTGGTGTGCTCTATGGGCTGGTGGAGTCATTGGGCCATACTTCTTCCGAAATAATGATAACCGACTATTTTGTTCCCGAATTGGATGGCATGAATGTGGATGAGTTGTGGTTCCAACAAGACGGCGCTACATGCCACACAGCGCACGTCACAATCGATTTATTGAAGGAAACATTCGATGAGCGCATAATTTCGCGGAATGGACCTGTCAATTGGCCACCAAGATCGTGTGATTTGACACCATTGGATTATTTTCTTTGGGGATATGTGAAGTCGCTCGTCTACGCCAACAAACCAGAAACGTAAGGGGACTTGGAGGCCAACATTCGTGGCGTTATTGCCGACATACGGCCCCATATGCTCGAAAAAGTGGTTGAAAATTGGACCTGTAGAATTGACTTTATTCGAGCCAGCCGCGGCGGCCACATGCCCGAAATCATATTTAAACATTAATGGCATAAAATTATCCTTCCAATAAAGCCAAATTGATGGACATTAAAACGATTTTCTTGTGTTTTATCTCTATTCGAAAAACAAACCCCTAAAAAAAAACACCCTATACGACAAAATAAATTAAACGTTGTGGAAAAAAATTCTCAATGAAAAAACAAACGAAAAAATTGCAATTAAAAAATTCCGAATAGACTAGTTAACATGAAAAAGCAAAAAATAATAAGTTCCATTAATTCTAATGAAATATATTTATTGAAGAGAAAAAATTCTGAAAATAACTTAATTAAGAATAAAGTAAAAAAAAAAGTATTAACGAAAAAGTCCCAATGGAAAATTATCTAAAAAAATGTAATCTAACATGCAATATTTAATTATAATTTAATCAAATAATTTACATTCGTCTAATAAAAACTCACTTAACCCGTTAACGTTTGACTTCCGACTGTATTTGCTGATTTCGACGAAACAATACAAAGTCATAATTTAAAAGTATTCTTATTAAAGTAATATATTATTTAAGCTTTTTTCGAGCCTCTTCTATGGGTACAGATGGATTAAGTGGCTATTTGGAAAATACATATCAGTGGGGCAAACTGAAAACTGTTTCATAAAATGCTCCATTTTATGTGTTTTAAAGAATATTCTAGAAGTGAAATCATAGAAATCCATCCGATAAAGATTTAATAAAATCCTAAAATCCACTGAAGTAATGGAGTATCCCAATGAAACTCTATAACTCTAACTCTAACTCTAACTCTAACTCTAACTCTAACTCTAACTCTAACTCTAACTCTAACTCTAACTCTAACTCTAACTCTAACTCTAACTCTAACTCTAACTCTAACTCTAACTCTAACTCTAACTCTAACTCTAACTCTCACTCTAACTCTAACTCTAACTCTAACTCTAACTCTAACTCTAACTCTAACTCTAACTCTAACTCTAACTCTAACTCTAACTCTAACTCTAACTCTAACTCTAACTCTAACTCTAACTCTAACTCTAACTCTAACTCTAACTCTAACTCTAACTCTTACTCTAACTCTAACTCTAACGCAAACTCTAAGGCAAACTCTAACTCTAACTCTTACTCTAACTCTAACTCTAACTCTAACTCTAACTCTAACTCTAACTCTAACTCTTACTCTAACGCAAACTCTAACTCTAACTCTAACTCTAACTCTAACTCTAACTCTAATTCTAACTCTAACTCTAAATCTAACTCTAACTCTAACTCTAACTCTAACTCTAACTCTAACTCTAACTCTTACTCTAACTCTAACTCTAACTCTAACTCTAACTCTAGCTCTAACTCTAACTCTAATTCTAATTCTAACTCTAACTCTAACTCTAACTCTAACTCTAACTCTAACTCTAACTCTAACTCTAACTCTAACTCTAACTCTAACTCTAACTCTAACTCTAACTCTAGCTCTAACTCTAACTCTAACTCTAACTCTAACTCTAACTCTAACTCTAACTCTAACTCTAACTCTAACTCTAACTCTAACTCTAACTCTAACTCTAACTCTAACTCTAACTCTAACTCTAACTCTAACTCTAACTCTAACTCTAACTCTAACTCTAACTCTAACTCTAACTCTAACTCTAACTCTAATTCTAACTCTAACTCTAACTCTAACTCTAATTTGCTACTTTTTAATGTGCTACTTTTTAATGTGCTACTTTTTAATGTGCTACTTTCTGATGTGCTACTTTATAATGTGCTATCTTATCGTATTTAGAACCTAAGTTTAGTTTAGCTTTGATGAAAACTCGTAATTTAGATAATAACAGAGAAATTTCTAAATTCTGAATATATTTTAATGCATTAACATGGAAATGTTTGCATTTGTGCTCTTCTGATGAGTGAAGTCAAGAAAGTTAGCAGTTCATTGAACCATTATCAAATTGTTTGTCAATATTTTGATCGCTTATAAAGTGTGGTGAAATTGCCCTTGAGGGGGTTCAACAACTTTTCATAGCCACTTATTTTTCCATATCAATTGTTGCGCGGTTTTCGCACAAACTTAACATGTGGAAAAATGTAGACTTGCACACAATTTCACGTAACTGCGAGGATTTTGTGACGCATTGATATGGAAAAAGCAGCTAGCTTCATACTCAACAACAAAGCATTTTTATAAATTTTTTTTTTTATTTTTCGACGTAAATCAATGAATCATAGCAAAATAAAGCTAAACTTCAACACAAGATATCAAAAGTCAATCGAGTTAATTTTAAGGAAATGACATTTTATACTAGTGGAGATAAAATTTAATGGGGGCCACCAAAAACGGAATTATTAAAAAGAGTTTGAATGTATTTAACAAAATAAACTGGCGACTTTGTGTAACCTTAAACCGCTAGAAGATATTTTTGCGGTTAGGCTTTGTCATCAATTTAAAGTCTCGTAAAATTAAAGCATTATTTTTTTATGGGCACTGCAAATGTTACTGCTTTAAAATGTTAGTAGATATCATTAATTACCGCCACCAGACCTTCAATGCCCCATATTTGTAATGAACATTAAATGCAGTGCCACATATTTTTTTTAACCGCCGCTCACCACAAACCAATGCGGGATAATGTTGGTGGGGGAAAAAATATTGCATATATGCAAGCCACGTATGCAAGCCACGTATGCAAGCCACGTGATATTCACGCACTTTTCCATGAAGGATAAAAAGCAACCACAGATACATTGGAAAAAATATTTCATAAAATAATAAAAAAGTATGCAAGCGCTACTTTCATTTTCTCAATCAACTATTTTTCCCAATTATTACACGATTTTTTCCAGTGTACCTTAATGAATCTTTGGTATGCAACTTTGCCGCATTGGCCACAACAAATCTGCTGGGAGGCGTGTAGCATGCAGATATTTTTCATAATAATCATTTGCATAGGACCGCGTTATGGCGATGATGATGATGGAAATTTTATTCAAACTAAAGTGTCTAACATTTTTGGTGTCTAAGATGCAACAGCAATAATGCATTAATCGCTTTTTCGTCAGCACCACCACCAACAGTCGACGAAAGACTTTATTTTCTAATGACTAACTTACGGCGAAAAAAAAAACTTAGATTTTTTGTTTGTAAAAATCTTCTAGAAAACTTTAAAAACAAACGAAAATAGCCTTACTTATTAAAAACATTTGAAACATAAGATGGTATTTAGTTGGGTCTAGTAGCGATGGGAAGTGTGAATTTTGTAGCTTATAAATATTTGATTTATTGTTCTTATTTGTGGCCACTTTAGTAATTGGTGGAAACAATACAACGACGGTTAAATGCTTTGAACAATTTTTGAGCGGAGAAGTCACATCAGTGTCTAATGGAGTCAAATCCCATGACCTAGGTGGCCAAGTTGATTAATTTCGTAAAGATTATATTGAATAAAAATAATTCGCATGCATGCATGGTGAACAGTTGTTTATGTTTAGGGTTCATATTCTTCTGGACTGGTATTAATTCCTTTTCCATTCGACACTATAACTCATTTTATTCAAATCAAATTCGAAATTTGAGTTGCATTGAATTTAACTTCGATATAAAATTAATGTGAAAAACATATGTTTTCATAAAAATTTGTCATAACTTTTACTTTCCTAATGAATTCGCCACCAGTTCTCTCGCTCAGAAGAGATCACAATGTGAGCGGCAGACTGAAAATAGAAAAAGAGTATATTTTGGCGTCAAGTGGCGAGCTTTCTTTCTCTTCACTTTGTGTAAATCGTTTATGTGGAACTTCCTTTGTGTGTACGTTCTATGGCCGTCATATATACACAGAAAATCGTTCATCTGTTTATATTCTTCGTTTTTTCTTCTGGAACGTTGGCTCCATTTTCAGTTTTGAAAAAGTATAGACCAATGATGCCTTCAGCATGCAAACCACACCAGACAGTAATTTTTTGTGGATGTAAGGGAGCTTGGAGAATCTGTTCAGGATTGTTCTCACTCCAAATATGATAATTTTGCTTACTATGTACCAGCTCATGATACAATTATACAAGGTAGGCGTGACAGCTTGGTATTTTCTCACGAGTGTCTTGCACCGACCTCTATATTTTACTTTCTATTTTCTTTTTTACGTTTTTCGTTCTCTTATTTATACTATTTTTGACAGGTGGTGCAAGGCGAAAAACTGTCACTCCTACCTTGTATAATTGTATCATGTACCAGTTGAGCCAGAAGTGTGTGTCATAGCTGAGAATGATTTGACGGTAAAAATGCGGTTCAACTTTTAATTGATTTTCATCTTATTCGCCGAACTTACGACACAAACGATGGTCTTCAATTTTTACCACAGTTGGATTTAATACGGGTGTAGGCCAAGGTCTTCAATTCCTGCACCAGTTGGATTATATACGAGTAGGATGTTTAAATCTTTTACGTAGGTCGACTTGTTGAGAACGGCGTCGAATCGATAAATTTGGGTCCTCGGTCACACGTACCTCTACAGCTGCGATGGCTTCCTCAGTACACACAGTATGAGCTCGTATTGGATGAATATTATCCATATCTTATGGATAAACGTAGTAAACCAATGTCTTGGACATAGGCCTTTTAAGGTCTGAAGTAGCCATTCGTGGGTTTTTTTTTTTTGTTATATTTTCGGATTTATAGTGATTGATTAAGAGTATACGAGAGTTTTACTGAATATTTCTACTTTCTAAATATACCAGTCTTCTTTGAAGGATTTGTTCCGGCGGGATCATTGTTCTTTATTAAATGTAAGTTGATTTTTTAACCTATATAACTCAAAGACTAGAACTGTATTAAAGAAAATATTTTATTTTTTTAATTTTAAATTTATCTACTGGGCTAAGGTGGTGTGACATATTTTAAAAGTGACGTTCAATACATTTACCACTTTTTAGTTTTTTTTTTCTTAGGAATTTTATTTTGCAAATATACTAAAACAAGGAAATTAATCAAAACCTATGAAACAATGATTTTAAACTTGTTTTTTTTTACTTACTATTTTTGCTTTAATAAAACTCTGCGTGACGTTTAATACATTTTTACACGTACTTATCATAATGAACTGAGAGAACACAAAAAAATTTACTTTAATATTATTTAATCGTCTTAATTTTTAGAATTTCATGAAAACTAATCCCTGCACTTCCTTAATATAACTTACTTGTCATCTATACAACTCCTAAATTAAAACTTACGAAGTAAAAAACAAAATGTGACGTTCAATACAATGCTTGGGGACTAAATGTAAGTCGAAAGCCAAATTCGCGATGACAATGTTCGGAGAATAACAAAAAAATAAAACATAAGAAATAAATGCTATTATTTATCAGAAAACAGTTATTATTTGTTATTTTTTTGCATTGTTTTCAACATTTTTTTCACGTTTTTCATCAAAAAGTGTAACTGGGAACATATATTTTTGTATTAAGCGAGTACGAGAGAGCAATATAATATTCTTCAAAACAAATATGCAAACAATTTTAGGATTCTGAAATATATGTTTTGTCAATAAATATTCTTCAGTGATTACTTTCGCATTTTTTGTTTGTTCTTTTCTTTTTGTTTTTACCTAAAAACAGAGTTAAAAGAGCGGGGACAAAAAAAGAGCGTTTTGTATGCAATTGACCCAAATATATTACAATTTGAAAGGTATCGCGAAAGAAGTTCATTGGTTCTATGTTCTATGGTAAGGAATATAGAATAATTTTAACTCTCTCAAATTACGTGCGGGGACATTAAATGGAATTAAAGCTAACAATTCAGAAGAATTAATTTTACCATCAGTTATATCCTTAATGAAAAGAATATTATAAAAGATTTATCTATCAGATAGACTAATTAAGCCTTACAGATGGCAACGCAACAGATAAGTAGACATTGTTTCCCAAGTGTATAGTCCTCTCAAAGCAAATCTTGTAAATCGTTTTTGAATTTTCTCAATCCGGGTAAACGATACATCATAAAACGGGGGTCCCACACAACCGAAGCATACTCTAGACTTAGCATGCATACTCTGGTAGAGATCTTACCAGGCTAAAAAAGATTGTTCTAGGTGTTAATGGATCAAAAAAATCCCTGGAATTCCTTTTCAGAAACCTAAATTGGGAGTTCGCTTTGCGACAATATAATCCAAGTGAGTATCAAAAGAAAGTTTATGGTCAAAATAGACACCAATCTCCTTTAATTAACTCACCCTGAAAAAACTATCACAAGAGTTATACTTATACTCATAAACAATAGGAGTTAATTTCCTAGTAAAGGTGAGGACTTTACATTTATCAAAATTAAGATTTAACTGGTTACTATTACACCATTGCAATAGAGATGAAATATCATTCTGGAGTTTCACGCAGTCCGTACAATCTTTAACTACTAGGAAGATCTTCAAATCATAGGTATATAAAAGACACTTGCTAAACTTAAAAGACTCAACAACATCATTAATAAATAAATTAAAACGTAAAGGACTGAAGTGACTCCTCTGAGAAACCTACTTTAAATCTTTTTGGAAACCCTGTTGATACTTTATTGGAAAGCCTATTATTCCAACTAAAAGATACGTTATCAAACGTTGTATTATGTTGATGGGTCACGACTTTATAGTGGTTATACAATTTTTATACCAAAACCCTTTTTTGCTCAAGAATTAGAACCAATCTGCTAAAACTGAGTAATTGAATTTTAAAAATCAGAAATTTTGCTTTTAAAACACTCAAATTTTTCTCTGACCCTTTGCGGCAAGTTTTTTTAAGCACAAATGGGATATAAAATATCTTTATTTAGCCAGTTTTGATCTTAACCAGATGTTCGGGTAGAATAAACAATCAATGTTGTTTCAAATTTTGTTGTCTTGAGTTGAGGTTTCTATCGATGTTATATTTAATTTCACTTTATGTTACGTACAGTAAAAAAAACGAGATCAAAACTAGAATGTTCGAGTTCAACAACTCAATAATTTAGGCAGATCATCGACACATGTAGCTGTAAAAAATACCAACTCTCCAAGGTTGTTTGCATAGAAGTCTAAACAAACTCATAGATATTATTGCGATAAGAAGAACCCAGGCCAAGGTCGGCAGCTTAGACAGCTACACTATGTTAGTTCATGATTCTGAGCTATGAATTCAAAGCGAAGATCTTCAAGGACGTTTAGAAAGATTAACGTTAATTTAAGATTAAAAAAAAAAAAGAAACTCGTAAAATCAATTGAATCTCTGCTGCTAAAAATAGTAAAAAGTTTCAATTTCATTAAAACTAATTGAAGAACTACAAAACGGAAACGAAGATATACATGGATATGGCAGTATCTAACAAAGAGGAGGCAGTTGTGCCGCTACATATAGAGAATTTTAGCACAAACATTGAGTCATATGAATTAAAATCATTCTAAGGAAATATTTTCGAACTGATAAATTTGAAAGTTGTCATCAGCTAATGTACCATGTGGAATAAATCATGTGGAATGCATAAATTTAAGCTTCACCAGCAGACCGACCCCCTGCATCTGATAAACAATTCATTCAGATCTCTCTCCTTCTCTCTCTCTCTCTCTCTCTCTCTCTCTCTAAGATTGAGCACATGTTGAGATGAATGGAAAAATTTGAAAAATTTGAAAAAAAAACAAAAAAACAAATGCCACACAGAATGTCAACAATTTTGAATGATGATCATGGTCGTATCGCTTTGTACCCAGTCACATTTTTCCTCATTTACATCTAATGACTCTGCAGTATCTTGTCGTAGATTTGCATAAAAGTCGTACAACGTTACTCGCGCTTTGTACAAAAAGATGCAAATAGAAGATATACTCGTACATCTTGAAAGATACTGTCAGCTACATATAAAATATCTAACACACATTCCCACCTAGATAAAAAAATGGTGTATGGTATGTTGTTTTTTCAAATCATTGCCATTTTAAGCATAGTAACTAGAGGGAAAACGTTTCATTTATGCAAAAAAAAAAAAAAACATAAAAGAAAAAACATCATCACGCGGTCACAGTTAAATGGTTTTGCATTGAAGAAGAAGAAAGAGAAAATAATTTTTTAGCCGTGATTTTCTATGATTGAGATAAATTTAAAGAAAAAAAAAAAAAAAATAATAAATATTTTTCTCCCGTTTTTGTCTGTGTGTGTGTGTCGTTCTGTGTTTGTGTTTCTTTTTATAGCAATGAACTATTTATTATGCACAGTCGAAACACTAAACAATTGAGACCGTTAGTTGCAGTCACAATCTTATCTTTCCTGCCTGCTCGGTGCTCTCAACGATATCTATTAATTAACTAAAAAACAACAAAAAACGAGCAACTCGCTTTTGAGCGCGTGTAAATATTAAGTAAATCATTGGACCGACAGTCTTAAGTACGCACACCATGTCTGAAACGGAATAGAAACAAAATATCTGTGGGTCATGGTTCGCCTTCATGTTGATTAGAAGAAGGTACAGTAGAAATTGTAGGGAAAAAACGCGAAACTATTGTGTTAAGATTGCGTTATTATTAGAAGATTGTTTTTTAATTGGAACCAAAGGCGGCCCAGAGCCGAAAATTGAATCAAGCTAAGGTGGAGAAAATTTCTTTTTAATTTTTTAATTGAGTCAATGAATACAGGCATTACTTTAAAAAATGTATAGCTCGACTTGGCTTTATTAAGTGGAATACAAGAAAAGGGGGCGTAATGGGGTTAAGAATTTGTGCTTAAAATACTCAATTGTGACGAAGAGTTTTACTTGGCTTGGTAAATTTTAGTATAGACTTAATTTCACTCAGCCCGTTTTGCCCCATGTCTCCCCCATTCAGCCCATCGATGGATAGAGCAATTTTATTTTATTTTTTAACTTTAGAAATTAATAATTCGATTTGACTTAATTATGGAAATAACAAATAGGAGATATAAAAAGGGGCATAATGGGCTGAAAATTGCAGGCTTAAATTACTCAATAGTAACAAATACTTCTTATTTGCTTAGTAAATTTGAAAATTTCAAATTAATTTCACATAGCCCGTTTCGCCCCATGATTTTCCCATGGAGGAATTTTTTCCTTTTTTAACTGAGCATGCATTACTTTTAAAAATGAATGCTTCGGTTTGGCTTAATTTGGGCAGTATCAAATAGGTTACATAAGAAAGGGGCGTAACGGGCTTAAAATTACTTGCTTGAATTACTCAACAGTTAAAAATACTTGTTCTTTGCTTAGTAAAATTTGAGTGTGAACTTAATTGCACCTATCCCGTTTCGTCCCATGACTTCCTAATTCAGTTTATCGATGACTAGGGTTTTTATTTTTTAACTGAGCCTTTCTGCGAGTAAAGGCTTTACTTTAAAAAATGAATGCTTCGATTTGGCTTAATTAAGGGCAATACCAAATAGGATATATAAGACAGGGGCGTAACGGGCTTTAAATTACATGCTTTAATTACTCTATCGTGAAAAATACTTGGTCTTTGTACAGGAAATTTGGGTATCAACTTAATTTTACTTATCCCGTTTCACCCTATGACTCCATTCAGTAAATCAATGAGTAAAGCTATTTCTTTTTTTTTTAATTGAACCATTACACGCTGGCATTACTTTTAAAAATAAATACTTCGATTTTTTTTAGTTAAGGACAATTTCAAATAGGAGATCTAAGAAAAGGGCATAACGGGTTTTATTTTTTCTTCCTAATATTTTTTTATTATGTATAGTATTTTATTATTTTTTTTATAATTATAAATTTTTACTTTTCTAAATTTTTTTCTTTAATTTTATTTTTTTTTATTATTTGTTTTATTATATTTATATTTAACTATTTCGGTAGTTTTGTACTTGTAATGATACTATTTTTCATTATTTATTTTTTTTAATTTTTTAGTTCTTATTTTTGGGTTTTAACGTTTATTTATATTATTAATTATTTTATAATTTAATTTTTGGTTTTCATATTTTTAATTTGTTAGTTATTTTAATTTATTATAATTTTTCGCATTCTTATTTTTTAATGAGCTTATTTTTCATAATTTTTATTACTGTTCTATATTTTTGTTTTTAATATTCAGTTTTTTATTATAATTGTTTGCATTTTGCTATTTTTTATTACTTTTTACCCTTTTGTTTTTTTTTTATTGTTAATTTATTTTGTTATTTTTTTTTATATTGTTTATTTTTATTATTTTATAATTTTTATTTCTTTTGTATTTTTAATCCTTTAAGAAAAGAGAAATCTTAATGTTTTATAGATAATATGTAATATTTTTATTTTTTATTATTTTTTTTTTTATTTTTATTTTTTATTATTTTTTATTAATTTTTTTATTATTTTTTATTAATTTTTTATTATTTTTTATTAATTTTTTATTATTTTTTATTCATTTTTTATTATTTTTTATATTTTTTCACTAATTTTTTTCTTTTTATTATTTTGTATTTTTTTATGTTTTATTATTATTTGTTATTTTTTTATGTTTTATAATTTTTTCTCATTTTTCATTGTTTTTTATTATTTTTTACTATTTTTTTATCATCTTTTATCATTTTTTATTATTCTTTTATTATTTTTTTTTCTATTTTATTATATTTTACTATATATTTTATTATATTTTATTATATTTTATTATATTTCACTATGTTTTAATGTCATTTTAATTAAGTAATTATTTTTTAGTGTCTCTTATTATATCTTACATGTTATTGTTATTATTTTATTCTAATTTATTTAATTATACTTATATCACATAATTTATTTTTCTGCTCTTTTTACTATTTTTTTTTAGTTTAAATTATTTTTAAATATTTGAGTTTTATTTTTTTAAATTTTTTTTATTTTCAATTATTTTTCACTATTTGTGTTTTTCACAACAAATGGAAACTTCATACTGAGTTTAAGTGTTCTGTGACTTTTACTTCTGAAGCTATTCGATTTAAAGAATTTCAATTGTATGGGCAGATTCACACCCCCCTATACAATGCCCATGTCAGTTTTTTAATTGGATGGACATTGCCAAGTGGCAACTACATACTGAGTTTGATTGTTATGCGGCATTTAGTTCCAAAGCTTTTCGATGTCATAATCTTGAAAAGTATGGGCGATGCCACGCCCCCTCCTCTAATGCTCACTCAATTTTGTCAGTCAAAGGACACGACCAAATGGTTCTTTCCGAGATTCATTGATTTTTATTAAAAAAAAAAGAACGAAAAACTGATTTTTAGCGATTTTATATGAGAAATCGAATGGGCGAAAGGGGATCGAGTATTTTTGCAATATCTCGAGAGCCGCTCATCTGATATTGTACAAATAAGTTTAAATCCCTTAGCATGACTGGCCCCGAACGCACCCTAAAAATTTGAACAACATCATTGGAACAACGGTTCAGAAGTGATGGAGTAATATACGGACACCAATAGATTTTTATATAAATATAATATAAATGTTGTTGTTGTAATTTTGTTAGATTTTTATTATTTCTTCCTTTAATTAGATTTTTTTATATATATTTTGCTATTTTCATTTTTAATTGTTAATAATACAAATTCTTTTAAGTTTTTATTTTTTTAATTTTCATTTTTAAAATTTTTAGTTTTTATTTTGTTATATTTTATTTTGTTATTTTTATCTTTTTATTTTGTTAATTTTTATTAAATATATTCAAATGTTTTTTTTTTCTTTATTCTTTGATCACACTATTTTTTTATTGTTTAATTTCTTGATTTCCTTTTATATCATTTTCTCATACATATTTAATTTTTTTTCCGAGTTTGTACTGTATTATTTCTTTTCAATTTTTCTATTTTATATTAATTTTTTACAGTTTTTATTTTTTTAATTTTTTAAGTTTTTAAATTTGTTAATGTTTTATATTTTACGGTTTTTTATTTTTTATTTGATAGTTTTAGTTTTTTATTTTAATTTTTTAGTTTTTTATTTTAATTTTTTGTTATACATATTTATGTATATTTATTTCTTTATTTCTTTATTAATCTACCGGGTCAAGCCCTTACAGATTACAATAGTTTCTTAAAGCTAGGGATAACAAAATTCATTTACAAATTAGGTTGAAACAAAAGCAAAATAAAGGCTAAATCATTTCAAAAGTTCATTCAAAACTCTTATCAAGACTGGTCTTTCAAGGTCAAAATCAAAATTAATAGAATAACATAGAGTAAGGCATCTAGAGACAGGATCGCTATGAGCATAGTTTTTTCTATGAACCTTAATGAAAAATACACAATGTTCTCTAAGCGGTCTAGCAGGAACGTGAAATGGGATAAGAGATAGGAGTTCGGGTAAATCAGTTTTGCCACTAAGTATATCTTTAATAAATAAAACACTCGATATGTTGAATCTTACTGAAAGCTTTTGGCATATTTTCTTGCGAATAAGTCCGACGAATCGCAAATTTTGTAAAATTTCTTTGTATTCTCTCAATCCGATCAATATCGTTTTGATATATAGGGTGCCAAATTACTTCCCCATATGCAAGAACTGATCTAACCAGGGAAATAAATTTTGTTTTTAGTGTAAAAGCATCTGTGAATTCCTTAGCATTTCGTTTGATAAAACCGAGTAGTGAATTTGCTTTAGAGATTACGTAGTCCCTATGGGGGCTAAAAGTAAGCTTTGAATCGAAATAGACCCCGAGATCTTTGATTACGGACACTCTGGCAAATCTAATAGTCTGATGATTATAATTGAACGAAATCGGTGAAAAATTTCGTGAAAACGTTAAAAGCTTGCATTTCGAAAGGTTCAATTTCATACCATTAATAGCACACCAGGTTAGGAAAGAATCAATATCTTTTTGTAAGCTCGTACAATCAGACAACGTGTGTATTGCTGCATACACTGCCAAGTCGTCGGCGTAAAGCAAGACAGAGCAATAATTAAAAACTTCTACTACGTCATTGATAAAGATTATAAACAGTAGGGTATTTTGATTATAACAGTAGTTATGTGCTTTGAATGGTTTTAATTTTTTTATTATGTTGAGTACTTTTCGTTATTTTTTTGTATAAACGAAAAAAATCGTAAAAAACGTAGTAACAATAAATACAAACAAATAAAGTAAAATATATCTTCTTTTGCAACTGGTCTCAAGTCGAATTCTTGTTCACACCGAAGCTTGAAAAGTTACTATGTGATCTATCCTCTATGAACATTTCACAAAATGTTTCTATGGAGGCTTTCATGTATCCATTGAAAAGTTTTCCATAAAAAATTTTTTCGTAAAAGTGATAAAACTGAGAATTCTCTAGTCGATTCAGTTTTAGATTTTAATTTTGATTGAAAAATATGACTTTTTTTACCATTTTCTATACGAACGCCAAATTATCTAAAATTTAAACTTTCATTTAATCAAATTGATCACTTTTGATTCGAGATATGTTTTGACTTTGTAACTTTATCAAAAAAATGTTAAATTATTGCTATTTTTGTGTTCAGTGGGCCCGAAACCTAAAAGAAAAGTATCGGTACTTTCTTATTTTATCACCTAATGTTCTTGGATAACCTTGAATATTTCTTACTTTAAACAAATGCAACCCCTTAATTGTCTTCAGATATAACTTGGCTTGGGTAAAATTATTTCCATTTTTATTCGTAGATTTAATTTTCGCAATTTTTGCACAAATCTTTTCCGAACTAATCTTGCAACTTTATTATATTTACCTAAGTTTTAGGTTTTTATCGCCTATGTTTGCAGAACATATTTAAGTTTTTTTTTTTTTCATTTTTATTATACTCGTAGCTCCATATTTAGAAAAATTGCTACATTATATTTTTATGGTTCCTGTGCTACCTATCGCTGTGAGGCCTGACGCTGATCAAAGTGAAAACATATGCGCTGCTATATGATCTCCATATGATTCATGCCATTTGCCGACTGTTGTTGTTTATGTTCATTTGAAGAATTTGACCCACTGGCACTGAACACAGTACATTGCTGGATGTTTAATGTTAGTTGTTTTTGTATTTTTTGTGTTATTTTAGTCATTTACTAGGAATTTTTATGCCTCTGTTTTTACATTTACGCAAGTAAGAAGAAAATTCTACTTAAACCGCAATAAAAACTTAAGCATCTAATTAACCTCAGGCAGCTATTAAGACAACAAAACACAACAAACACAAATTAAGCACAATCACCGCTAGCTATCAGCAGCTGATAGCCGAACAAGTTGTTGTATTAAGAAGAACATTAAATTCCACGCATATTAAGCGCCGTGATATCGCAGAAGCCTGCAGCAGCTTTTAATTGGAAAACTTTGTCGATAAAAATTGTTCTTGCACACAAAAAACCAAAACAAAAAAAAAAAAAAAAATAGAACGAACATAAAAAAAACACAATAAAACAAGCAGAATTTTCTTTTTGCTCTATTGCGCCTTTATTTTAATTAGTTTCCTCTACGGAAGTGCAAACTTAAAACATCGAACGGATATCCCAAAGCGGAAATGGCAGAAAATGCTTAAGAATGAAAACTTAAAAGTTCTCATTTAAACTAAATACAACAACATTCCAGATAAACACGCGGCAAGCTTAATGCAAGTGTTGAGGACGAAACTTGAAAGGCCAAAGAATTGTGGTGGTCACGCTACAAACTTTCGGCTACAAAATGGAACTTTCGGCAAGAATGTCTTTCGTCTTCGTTTGCACTGCGAGAAATGACAAGCAAGTGTGAGAGTGGTGAATGTTTTAAAAGTTAGAACTGCGGCGGAAAATAACGCACCGCAAAGCACACTTTTTTATGAACATTTTTTCATAGCTTGAAAGTTTTACGATTAAGATGAATGGATGTGGTTTGACACAATAATGAAGTTTTTTATTCAGGCTAAGTTGATGTGAAAAAATATTTGGAGTGGAAAAACTCCTGCTGCTAAAAGCAAAATAAGCTTAAGAAATTGCAAATAAAACCAAATAATTAAGACTCTCGACAAACATTTAAAAAAAAAAAAGAAAGATAAAGTTCAAATAATACCAGATCTCTGACAAACCCATATAACAGAAGGAACAACGATACAAAGATTTTTCTAGATTTTTAAAACTTTACTCTAACGAGTGGTTGTTATAAAATCCTCGACGACCTTTAACTTAAACGCAAACGCAAACGAAAAACTGACAATGATTTACGGATATCACTTGGAACGTCCGAACCATTAACTGGGATGGTGCCTCTATCCAACTGATAGATATCTTGGAAAGACACAAGGCTGATATCACTGTAGTCGAAGAAATGCGATGGAAGGGACAGGGTTGCTCACAGCAAGCATCTTGTGATATCTACTACAGCGGCCATGCGGAGACGCATGAGTTTGGATGCGAATTCGTGGTTGGCAAAAGACTACGGCATCATGTCCTACGATTCACACCTGTGAACGAGCGACTTGCCATAATCCGTTTCAAGGCCAACTTCTTCAATATCAGCCTGATTTGTGCGCAAGCTCCGACAGAAGACAAGGACGATGAGACCAAAGACAGCTTCTACAAGCGCCATAAAGAGGCTTATGGGCAAAGCCCCCGCCACGAAATAAAAATCGTGCTTGGTGACTTCAACGCCAAGGTGGGAAAAGAAAATATCTTTGGTCCAACATTCGAAAAGTTGCCGCAGCGTGAAACATTGTCGTTTTTAGCAGTAGATTCAAGCATCCCAATATTCATAAACCCAGTAGGCTGTCTCCTGATCAAAAGACGCGCAACCTAATTGATCACGTTTTGATTAACGGCGGCCGTGGCGCAGTGGATAGAGTGCATGACCCATACGCCAGAGAACTCTGGTTCAATTCCATCTGTCAAAGAAAGTTTTTTCAATTGAATTAATTTTTCTGTTCAGTCGTCACCTCTCTGCAGACAATGGCAAACCTCAGAGAGTAAAGAATACCATGTAAAGCTTCTTGAGAACATCCACATTAGCCGTTCGGAGGCGGCATAAAACTAGTAGATTCAGTTCTCGATCAATTGTGTCCAAACATTTAATAACACGCACAACACAATTTGATCATAAGAAGCTCGATCCAAAGTCCTTTGAAGGGCTGAAATGGCCAGTTTATTGTATTTATTTTTATTGATTGGCGGAAGGCACTCTTTCAGAGTTTTAGATGTACGCACGAACCATGGTGTCAATATAGACTCGAATCATTATCTTGTCGCAGCCAAGATCCGCACACGTCTGTGAGCAATCAAGTATGCACGCAATCCAGCACAGAGAAAAGTAGACGTCGAAAAGCTGCAATCAAAACGAACAGCCGAAAACTTCGCCACTCGACTCTCACTCCTGTTTCAAGAAAGCACTTCTCCGATCGACGATATATGCGCGCAGTGGACCAACATTTTCCACTCTATGCGTACAGCTGCCGAAGAGGTGATTGGCTATCACCGCCCTCGCCGAAACCAGTGGCACGACCAGCAGTGTCGCGACGCCACTGCAGAAAAAGACGAAGCTTACAAAGCCACCCTGCAGTCGGTTGCAACGCTTCCTGCTAAGGAGCGATACAAAGAGAAGAGGAGAGGGAAGAGAGACGCATTTTCAAGCGAAAGAAAGAAGAAGCAGAAAAGCGTGAGTTCGAGAAAATTGAGATGCGGACTGAGGTTCAAAAATTTTTCGAAAAAAAAATGCCTGGCCGATGGTTTCAAGGCCTCTTTCTGCAAGGATGAAAATGGGAATCTAGTGACAGATATCCAGAGTACACTGATGATGTGGAGGAAACACTTCTCTAGGCTTCTGAATGGTGACGACGACAACAATCCCGCCAATAGAGATGATATCCCGGAATCCCCAATTTTGGACGACAGCGTTGAAGTTCCGCTGCCCGACCTTGGTGAAGTCTTGAAAGCTATAGCTCGGCTTGAATACAAAAAGCCGCAGGAGCCGATGGCTTACCTGCTGAGCTCTTCAAGAATGGAGGTATGCTATTGTATTGAAGCTCTCAATGCATTCATGAGGTTCTATGCAGAATATGGTCGGAAGAATGCGTTCGAAACGATTGGAACCTCAGTTTGCTCTGCCCAATCCACAAGAAAGGCGAACCCACAATTTGCGCCAACTACCGTGGGATAAGCCTTCTTAATATCGAATATAAGGTCTGTCGAGCGTATTATGTGAAAGACTGAAGCCCATCGCAAAACGAGCTGATTGGACCTTATCAGTGTGGCTTCAGACCTGGCAAATCCACCATAGATCAGATATTTACGCTACGACAAATCTTGGAGAAGACCCTAGAAAAACAAATCGAAACACACACCATCTTTTTGTCGATTACAAAGTCGCCTTGGACAGTCCAATAAGGAATCATCTATACTCCACCATGTCTGAATTTGGTATTCCTGCAAAGCTCATCCGTCTTTGCGGAATGACATTGAGCAACACCAGCAGCAGAGTTAAGATCGGGAAGAATCTCAATCCTCCATTCGATACCAAACGACGTTTCAGACAAAGTGATTCCTTATCGTGCGACTTTTTCAACCTAATGATGGAGAAGATCATCCGAGCTGCTGACTTTAGACGCAGTGGCACGATATTCCACAAAAGTATTATGCTGCTGGCGTATGCTGATGATATCGATTTAATTGGCCATAATACGCGCGAAGTCAGTGCAGCATTCTCCAGATTAGCGATAGAGTCGAGTCGAATGGGTCTTGCAGTAAACGCAGAGAAGACGAAATACCAAGTGTCAACAAATAAACAGTTCCAGCGTCTTGGAAACCACGTCACTGTTGACAACATCTGCTTAGAGGTTGTTAAGTACTTCGTCACCTGGGATCCAGCATAAACTCCTTCAACGATATAAGCATTTAGATTAAACGAAGGATAATTCGTGACAACAGGTGTTACTTTGGGCTGAGTAGGCAATTGAGGAGCAGAGCCCTCTCTCGGCGAACAAAATCCACGCTCTATAACTCACTAATCATGCCCGTCCTATTATATGCAGCACAAACCTCGACGTTGAGCAGTTCTGATAAAAAGACTTTGGGAGCCTTCGAGAGAAAGATCCTTCGGAAGATCTTCGGTCCAAACTGCATCAATAGCGAGTACCGAATTCAATGGAACCACGAGCTATATGGGCTGTACGCTGACATCGACATAGTTAAACGCATTAAAATCGAGCGGCTCCGCTGGCTAGGTTATGTTGAGCGAATGGAAAACGACGCTCCAGCGAAAAAAATATATGTTTCGGTGCCCGGTGGTGGTCAACGCAGAAGAGGACGCCCACATCTACGTAGGATAGATCAAGTGTTGGATAGTCTGACTACGCTTGGTGTTTCCAACTGACGTCAACAAGCGCAAAACGGAAATGGCCTACTCAATTTCTTATACGAGACCAAAAACGACCAACGGTTGTAAGCGCCGGATAAGTAAGCATGGAAAAACGTTGGATGGAATTATAACTCCGTGACTAAGACGGTAAATACTAAACTTCTGCACGAGTGCGCTTGAAATGCGTTTCCAAGCACTCGTTTGTAGTGCAAGATTTTGCTATGTTTTGCTCTCATCAATGAAATCAAGCCTAACACTACAAAGAGCACTCGTCGCTTGAGCAGAACAAGAACAAACTAAAACCAAAACAATGTTAGGCACGATTCGAAAAAGAAGTGTGCACTGACTAGAAAGTTATGTTGTTATGCACACAACAGCAGAACGCTTGGAGTTATGCTGTCTTTGAATAGCTTTGGAAGTAAATGCCGTATAACAATGAAACTCAATATGTATGGAGTTCTTACTTGGTGATATCCTTCTACTAGAAAGTAGAATATGGGAAGTAGGGTACTGGGATGGGGATTTGACAAATGGGTGTGGCTCCGATTCAAATAATTCAAGTATCCAAATAATTCAATGAAGTGTAGGAAAAACTTAAGCGTATTAAGACCGTTTAGAGTTCTGTAGATTTCGTGTTACGCCGTTTTTGGGGGTAGCTGATTTCGAATCTGATTTCAGAATTTTAATATTAAAGATGGTGGATAGGGTTGCCACCTACATTTTTTATAGTTTAAAAAATTCGGTGCTGGGGTGAACACTAGGTAAAAATTGGTCGCTGAATCCGAATCCGTTGTCAGATGTTCAAAAGTATGATATTTTAACAATAGGGTTGCCACCTAATAATATGTTGCTTTTTAAAGAGTTTTAAACATTATCTAACAGTTTTAGGGGGTCGCTGATTTCGAATCTGATGTCAGAATTTTAAAATTCAAGATGGCTGATAGGGTTGCCACCTAATTTTTTTTTATTTTTACGAATTCGATGCTGGGGCGAACACCAGGTAAAAATGGGTCGCTGAATCCGAATCCGTTGTCAGAATTTCAAAATTATGAAATTTTTAACCCTATAGGGTTGCTACCTAAAATATGCTTTTTTAAAACTTTTAATCACTATTCTACAGTTTTAGGGGGTCGCTGATTTCGAATCTGAAGTCAGAATTTTAAAATTCAAGATGGCTGATAGGGTTGCCACCTAATTTTTTTTTCATTTTTACGAATTCGATGCTGGGGCGAACACTAGGTAAAAATGGGTCGCTGAATCCGAATCCGTTGTCAGAATTTCATCGCTGGGAGCAAAATCGCCATTTCAAAGCGTTTAAATGCAGCCGGATACATTCAAAAGCAAGGAAATTGGGTGCCATGTGATTTGAAGCCGTGAGATGTGGAAAGACGATTTTGCATGTCCGAAATACTGCTTGAACGCTACAAAAAGAAGTAGTTTTTGCATCGGATCGTGACTGGGAATGAGAAATGGATCCATTACGACAACCCGAAACGAAAACATTCATATGTGAAACCCGGACAACCAGGACCTTCCCAGCCAAATGCAAATATCCATGGTGCCGAGATAATGCTCTGTATTTCGTGGGATCATAAGGGTTTGCTCTACTATGAGATGTTAAAATCGGGCCAGACAATCACAGGTGACCTCTATCGAACACAATTGATCGAAGCCATAATTTTTCAACATGACAACGCTCGACCACATGTTGCAAGACCGGTTAAAAACTATTTGGAAAATATTGGATGGGAAGTTTTGGCTCACCCGCCTTTTTTGGCCCGGACCTGGCCCCGTCCGACTATTATTTATTTCGGTCTGTGCAAAACGCTCTCACCGGGATACGCTTCATTTCAGAACAGGGTATCAAAAATTGGCTTGATTTATTTTTGGCCTCAAAACCGGAGCAGTTCTTTTGGCGCGGAATCCATATGTTACCAGAAAGATGAAAAAAAGTAGTGGCTAACGATGGACAATACTTTGAATAATTTTTTTTTTAAATAAACGTTAAAATTTAAAAAAAAAACTACACGAATTAAGTTATAGACCCAATATATTCCTACTAATCACTAACAGTTCTACCTTGTCTAGGATTTAAATTTATAGGCAGATTAAAAAATACAAGTAATTCACGCTAAATACCGTAAAAGAGGAGAGTGGTCGGATTGACCAAATAAAGAAATGGATTAATTCTGGTTTGATGACTCAGACATCAAAACAAAACAAAAAAAAAAACAAAAAATAAAAAAAAAACGAAAACATTTTAAAGATAGACCACATTAACACCGGTGGCCTTTTATATAACAAATATGATGAAATACACACAAAGAATAGAACAAAAACAAAGTCCAAACAAAGTTTAGATTTCTTTTTAGCTCGAATCATCTTTAGTGGCAGTTAAACATTTTGCAAGATTTTTCATAAAATTCTCATTAAAAAAAGAAAAGGAAATAAAAACCAAATTAAGAAATGAAATCATATAAAAAAAAGACCAACTCTCGCAATAGTTTTTTTTTCAGTTTTTGGCAAATTAAAGGTAAAGCTAACGCGAAGAGAGAGAATGGACTAGAAGAATAACCGTCACATTTTCTAAAGCATGATACCGACTCTATGATGCAATATATATACAAGTTTTTGTTATTGTTATATAATCTTTGTTGCATGTCGTACGTACGATACAACCTGCATGTTTCTTAGTTTTGTGGTGTTAAGAATTCGAAAAAAAAGAAAGCAAAACAGAAAAAACTGAACCAACAACAACTACTAACAGTGACAGCTACTTGCTCCTATTTTACATTTATACATTCCATACACGTTTCTAAATAGCGAACGAAAAAGAAGAAGAAGCAGAAATAAACATAATCCGTAGCTGCGCAAAAACAGCATGTTTAAAATAAAGAACTAACAAGAAATACAACGAAAAGAAAAAACAACAAAATAGTATGAGAAATAGTAGCAAGAAAAAACTGGCGTATATGTAACAACAAGAACAATGAGCTAAGCAAAAAAATTTTAATAAGAAGAAGCACACTGCGTTGCACACTTTGGCAGTTGAATCATAAGTGTAGCATCTGTTGAGTATCCGCAGTTGAAAGTTGGTTGGTTGTTCAGTCGGTCGATCAGTCGGTCGGTCGGTGTTAGTGCGGTTTAGAACCACATCGCCGTGCAACGCGGCGTAAACAATTTTCAATGATGATGGTTTACTTTTTTCGCACACTCACACACACGATTGCATAGTATCGTAGATACTAATTCTTTTACGCTTGCCGCCTAATCAGTACTCACAGATACAGCAGCAGCATCATTAAAAGTTTTACAGTTTTAGTTATTTAACCATTTTTTAAGCTTTAACCAAAAAATTCCATGACATAAAAATTAACAATTAAACAAAAATATGACGTTAATCATTTATGGCCATTCTTTTTTCCACAAACCACATATGCAAGAATGCACCTTAATGTGCACGAGGGCAATTTGAGAAGTCAGTGACTTTTGAATTTCCCACTTAGTAACTTTAAATGCAACACTGATGCTGTCAACTATCATCTGTTAATAAACTACTGTCAAGTGTTGAGCAAGCTGCGTTGTTTAGTTTGTGTTTGACAGCCATTAACAGAAGGGAAGCTCTACGAAAATGGAAAAAATGTGAATTCGTACTCATTAAGCACTCATTTACTCAAGTACTTAAGTACTCATTAAGCATTATTTTATGCATTAAAGGAGCATCACCGTAAAAAAGGAAAGGCTTCATATATAAAGTGGTTTCTTTTTAAATCACAGGTTATTTTGACACTGACAGCTGTTTCCCGCTTGAAATATTGACATCAAGTCAGTATTATACCTCCGCGGAAAGAAGTGAGTCGCTAAACGCTTGAACAACGTTGGGAATTATTGGAAACTTATGTCCAAAGTGAGTGCTGTGTAGTCCAAACAGTGCGTTATTTCAAAAGAAGTTTTGGATGAAATGAGGCACCCACCAGAGAACTGCTTGGTTGCATTCAAATGACCTTTCGAATGTATCCTCAATATACAAGCACCGAATGTGCCTTCTGCATTAAAATTAATGCGCGAATACATGCACCAATCGCTGCAGACACGAATAACATAGAGTACGAGCGGTCGCGATTACGAATGCCTACGACACAAGAATACCCAACGAAGTGAGACATGAGCAACATTCGCCAAAAGCAATGAATATCCATGCTTTTATATCCATTCGCACAAAGAAAAAAAAATGGTAAATATCAAAGCAAAGAGAAACAAACAACACAAAGCGCTGCTAGAGAACGGCAGAGAAGTATTAAAACAACAAAAATTCATGCAGCAGCAAACACTCGAGTGTTAAGCGAAGCATCCGAATGTCTGCATTGTCTGGATACTGCCTTTGTATATATTCGCAATCGTTACAAACTGTGCTTAGCACCAATCGTTGTTTACAAACTCGAGCGGTATGTGTGCATTAATTTTTGTGTGCGATTGTGGCTGACGACGATTGTTATTCGAGTGGCAAAAAATGACGATTGGGCTTGTGCAAATCTCTGGCACCTACGGAGCCTGCTGTACCCAAGTTTGTTCAAAAAGTTCGTGAGACTGGTATGCTAGTGGTCAACATTCATGGTCCCCGTCGTCGTCCGGGCGCACAGACGAGAATGTGGCTGCTGTAGCCGAGAGTGTGAGACTCAATTCACGAACATCAACTCGCCATCGATCTAAACAGCTCAACATTTCACGCACTAGCCTGAGGAGAAATCCGCACAAAGATCTCGGATTATTCGCTTACAAGGTCCAATTGACTCAGCAATGGAAGGTGCACGACAATCTGCTTCGCAGTTTGGGCCAATGATCAGCTTGACTTGGTCAACGATTTTGGGCGGCAAACCATCTTTACTGACGAGGGGCATTTTCATCTCGACAACTACGTTAAAATTGCCGCATCTGGGGCTCGGAAACCCCGCACAATAACGTGCCGAGAGAGAAAATTCTCGAGCAGCCGAGAACCCGCACGTTATTGTCGAGAAGCGGTGCATCCACAGAGAGTTACCGTTTGCTGCGGATTGTGGAGAGGTGGCACCATTGGACAATTTTTCTTCGAAAATAAGGCTGGGAACGTTTCGGTAAACGGTGGGCGTTACAAAGCCATGTGAACCGACTTTTTTTTACTGAAATTGGAGCCATGAATTTGAATGACCTCAAGTTCATGCAGGATGGGACGCCATGCCACACAGCCCATGCTACAATCGATCTTTTGCGAGCGAAATTTCCAAATCATGTTATCAGCCGTCTTGGCGATGTCAATTGGCCGCCTGGGAGCTGCGAAAGGGGCCACACTTTGGACTTTTTTTTTTGTGGGGAACCGTGAAGGACTGATGTTGTGCCAACAATCCGGAAACGATTCAAGCACTCTAACTGAGTGACGCTAAGCGTTCAGGTCGACCAAAAAAGTCGTCACGCCAGAAATCAACGATAAGATCCATGCAATGATATTGGACGATCGGAGAATAAAAGTGCGTGAGGTGGTTGAGGCTGTAGGCATCTGAACTTTCCGGGTACATCAAATTTTATACGAATATTTGGATTTTATACGAATATTTGGATATGAAAAAGCTATCCGCGCGATGGGTGCTGCCATTGCTCACCGTAAGTGCAGCCGTATATTCAATTCAAAGGAATTTTTGGCGATGTTTAACCGCAATCCGAAGGAGTTTTTACGCCTTTTCGTAAGTGTAGACGATACATGGATACATCACAACGCAATAGAAACCAAGGAATACTGAAAACAGCGAATTTCTCCTGGTGATTAACGAGCCGGGTGAACCAAAGAAGGCCAAGGTGAGTCTATCGGCCAACAAAGTCATGGCGACAGTTTTTTGACACGCATGCATAGTCATTCCCATATATTTCCTTGAAAAGGGGTTAAACGATTACCAGGGAATATTATTCTCAGCTGTTAGACAGATTTTGACGAAGAAAAAGTGCCAAGAAACTGTCAAAGCAGGCCTCAAAGAAGACCAAGGTTGGTCTATCGACCAACAAGGTCATGAGGTAAAACGTCAAGAGTAAAAAAGTATTCACAGCTATTGGACATATTCCACATTGATTTGAAGCAAAACCGAGCGCATATGGCGAAGAAAAAAGTGCACTTCCACCATGACAACGCACCAGCACACACATCTGTAGTCGCTATGGCAAAAAACTATAAATTGGGATTACAAACTGCTATCCCATTCACCATATTCTCCAAATTTAGCCTCCTGAAACTATTTCTTATTTCCGAACCTGAAAAAATGGCTCAGCAGTAAGAGATTTTGGTCGAGTGAAGAGATCATCACAGGCATATTTTGGAACTTTGATAAAACCTATTATTTGGCAATAAAAAATAAAAATTAAAAAATAAAAATTAAAAAATAAAAAATGGAAAAATGCTGGACTAAATGTATCGATTTAAAAGAAGAATGTCTGCCCTGTTCTGAAATCCGATAGATTCCGATCCGATCGTAGGTGTTCTGCAATCCAATATTTAACGGATTTTCCGGTATCCGAAATATCCGATGCATATTAATCGGAACTGCTAGAAATGTTGGAATTTACCTGTTCTGTATTCCGATAAATCTCATTTACTATCGGTTTCAATTCGATCAAATGTTTGGCAACCATTTTTATTCCGATAAAATTTTGATTTGATAACATGTGAGTAAATATAAAATTGAACAATGAATAATTAAACTTTTGTGAAGGAAACACAAGAATACTGCCCAAAACTCCGCCATGCTTATGTTTATGGAGGAGCATCCAGACATGGCAAGGGGTCACACTAAAGGAGACCGCGTGGAAATTGTGGCGAAATAGAGGCAGCTGGCGGAGTCGCTAAATAGTCTTAATCCACCAAAAAATTATACTAATGGATGAAAGATGGTAACAATGCTGTTTTTATTTACAATTTTAAAGTCTTTTTTCCCAAAAGGCTAGAACCAACTGGAAGTTCGAGGTGCGAAAAAAGTTGGCACGCAACAAGAGAGAAGACAGAGCGGAAGACATGTTACACACTCTAATAAAACTGCAGTCAAACTTATCAAACTCATTTTATTATAAAAATTGCAATTATTTCAAAAAATTGTTTCATTAATGCACAAAAATTGTTTTTCCAACCTCATAAAACAGCTGGTTTTAAATCCGATCGGAATTGAATTCCGATTTTTAGGCAAATCCGACTCGGAATTCAGAACAAGGCAGTATGTTGAAAAATAAAAAGCTGTTTTGCCGAACAAAAACCTCCTTTTATTCAATTCGTCACTGAAATATCAAATTACCCTCGGTTGGCTTTAGAAATGTATCTTTGTATGTCAGCCAAGTCAGCCACTGATTTCAGCTAAAAACTTTACTACTTTTGTTCATCGTGTGTGGCAAGGCAAGCCAGCCAGCAAAGACATAAAAATTCTAAAGTTTAACATTTTTTTTATGGATTGTATTTTTGCTTTAATAGCGACAGTTAAAATGCATACATTTTGTATAAATGTAAAAGTGACCTATGCACTATTGCAATACTCGCAATACTCTTGATGGCCACACAAGCCGCTTAGGACTGAGGAGTCCAATGCTTGGGTGGTGTTATTTGATATTTGTTGTATTTAACTTACGTATTTTAAAGATAAATATTGGCATTTTGTTGACACTTACCTAGAAAGAAAAAGAAAGAAAAGAAAAATATTAGTTTCATATCGATTTTAAATGTTACGCAAAAAATTTAAGAATATAAAGTATAGATCAGAGAATAAATTTAAAAAAATGTATTTTAATTCATTCAAAATATATTTTAAAAAAAAAATCTAATTTCCTTAACCCTACTGTAGTTGGGTACCTAAATTTAACATGATTGGTCGTGCGGTCTACATATGTATGCTATTTTAAACCTAAAAAGTTAAGAATCAAAATTTAATGATTCTTGCATATTTATTTTTAAATCCTATTATCATTATATTGTTCATTAAAATTAATCAAAAAGAACATTAATAAACTTTCTGTGCTTACAAAAATCAATTAAAGCCATGCACGATTATTAAGACATTTGTAATTTAACATGAGTTGATTGATTACATAGGTATGTAGACCGCGCGACTACTGCAGGGCAGTCGTAGCATACTTTGTTTTGGACATCCCTTGCGTTGGAACGTTCCTATACCTTTCCTTTCGTTTCGTACTTTTACCTTTAGCAAACTGGAAAATTAAATTCTGCTAGGGTTTCTATTGATTCTTCACTACTGGTGCTCAAGAGTGATGAAACCTCTTGAGAGCTTGGATTAGATGGTTTTGTTGTTAAAATTCAAGTTTTTCATGTTTATAAATGACATCGTCTATTCTGTATTCTGTTAAAACTTCTCTAACGATATCAGTATCGAATTCGAGGTTGGATCAGGTTGAAGTGGCCGTTTCTAAAGACATATTGAGGTTAATAAGGCCCATTGTGATGCGAGGGGTTAATTTTACCTAAGCTTTAAAGAAGTTTGAGCTTTTTTAAAAGCTAATAATCGGGTTGACAGAGGATATCGAAATCGCCTAGGTCACTATAAAACTTATTTATTTATTTATTATCTAAGATAGTTTCTAGCAAGTGCTGGACATATGCAGAGAAGATGTGTTATAGATTATCCCTCCTGGGCAGGAATTTTGTAAGGCCGATACTCGAGAAAGCGTCTCTGTAAAATAAAAGGTGATGAAATTTTCTTTCATATGGGAAACTTTTCAAAAATATCAATATATTGCGAAGGTTGTAGATGTTTTGGGGTTTTCTCGTGGCAAAGTTATTAATGCCATACATTTTCTTAAAAAAGAAAAACAAAACTTTTGAAAATTTACCCCGTAGAAAATTTACCAGTTCTGACGCTTGGCTATATTTCTATCCCTCTATCCATTCTTAACCTCTACTGCAATCAGAGCATAGTTAGAGAAGTATTCGGCGTACAAATCTCTGCGCAAACTTTCCGCGTTTAGTAGGACTCACAATTCTGGAAATTGTTGGTTTGGAGTGACGAATCGAAATTCAACGTATTTGGTAATGATGGAAAACCAAACGTAAGGCCTGCTGCAAGAATTGAACTGAGATACTCCAATCGGTGATGGTGTGGGGCTGCTTCAGTTGGTCCGATAATAAAAAGGGACTGAAAAATGACAAGTGAAATGTACAGGGTTATATTGGAGAACCATTTAGATCAAACATGCCCACGTAGTTGCCCGTATGACCCGCGTGGCCCTTCATTAAAATTATTTTTTTATTTTAATTTTGTCTTTGCGATGAGCCAAGATCAAAGAATACCTGCAAAAAACAACAACACAAACCACACTCGTTCAGTGTTCAGCACATTTTCCAGCGAACTTTACAAAAACAATTGCATGCAAAGCCAAAATAAAATAAAGCACACTTGATGATGTCGATGCTGAAGCTGATTGTCCCGTTACTTGTGTGTCGAGTAATTTTCGTGCAAGCATTGTTATTGTAATAGAAAAAATCCTTGTCGCAATGCACTGTCAAATAAAATTGAGTTCATTGATTTGTCATGATTGCAATATCTATCAAACATTGAATATATTTTAAAAAAAAAAAAAATCAAATTTTTTTACAGTGTACTTCATGACATGTGATTTTATTGCATTGTAATTGTTTTTTGTTTTGTATGATGTTTTGCCAAACACAACAATGAGCAACATTTTGTCTTTGTTTTTTGTTTTTTTAAGTTTTGGGCCGCGCTTAAAATTTCTTGGGCCCCACTTATTTAGATGGTGAATATGTGGATAATTTACCGTTAGCTTGAATATTCCAAAACAATAATGACCTTATTACACTTATCTCACAATCAAACTGGCATGTTTCTACGGCTTTCCACCACGCATTGAACATCCTACACATGTTTCTCTTGATTTCCCTATCCTTCCCATTAATCTCTCACCCCATTTCGAACCAAGGCAGACTTGACTGAATAAGTATTACACCTGAAATACTTGGTTCAAAACTAAAAAAAAGCCAATTGTTTCTTTATAAGTCGATAATTGATTGATTGTACAGTTGCGAGCGAGGACGTCTACTTTGCAGTTTCCTGGAATGATTCTATGTCCGGGATTATTAGAGATCATTTAGAGATTTGGTTCAGTTAAGAACTGTTGCAGAAGTTAATTATTTCAATAGATATCAGGGCTTACAATGGCGGCTTGACCGTCAGATAGTATACTACTAACCGTAAATTATATCGGATTCATGTCAAGTCTCATCTTAAATCAAGCCACAGTTTCATGTATTGCGAAAATTTTCACTAGGATGAAACTACAATGGTCGGCGAGCCTAAACGAAAAGAATGTTTAGTATGTTAGTGTAGCCTTCTACCCCAACTGTGTCATATTATTTTGATAAATCATCATGAATTTCAATGCTCGGTAAGTTTCCATTCGGTTGTAAGCTTCCATATGGAAGGAAAGTTTTTGTGTGATGTAGTCTAGTACAGCTTTGTGTAAATGAGAAAATAATTTCTAGATATCAGTGTCCTATGAAGCTCTGTATTGAGAGGTACCTTTTCTCGACAGATGGCTGTATTAATAGCCATATGATTTGTTAGGGTATTGAGTCGTATAAGGAAGAGGAAGTGCTTAGTGTGTCTGTACACTAAGGGAAATAACGCATATTAGCATTATCCACGCCTGAGTATAAATTTTATTCAAATATTTACGTGGATAAATCCAATGTTTTCCTTACAACTCGTTTTTTCCCGTATTTGAATTTTATTTATACCACACATGTACACACATATTCCATACAAGCAACAGCATCGCACACGTACACACATACTCCGACAAGCAGCAACAGCATCGCACTCTGTTTCTGCAGTTTATTTTTTGCATTTGCAGTTCTTATAGTTCTCATAGTTCTCATTTAGTTATTGTTTCAGGAGTAATATAGTATGCATGTTTGGCAACGAAATGAAATTATGTAGGGTGGAGTGACAACTCGGTGTTTTCTTAAGAACATCTTGGATCGGTTGTCATTTACCTGCATAATTTGCTTCTACCTACATATATTTTGTAAATTACTTTTTCGTTCTCTATTTTATACTATGTTTGACAGTTGGTGCAATATTAGGGCACCAACTGTCAAAATAGTATAAACTAGAGAACGAAAAAAGTGAAGCGATAATAAATTATACAGGCAATGGCATTTGATGAACGCAATATGAAGAAAATAATACCATAAAACCACTAATAACATATTCAATTTAAATGTGTTTTTTTTTAATTCAATATTTTTATATAAATTTTCTTCAAATGCGATAGTTTATTTTCAAATAGTAAATATTTGAAAGATATTTTAAAAAAATTCGTGCATAATTTTAATATACTTTTTATTAATTCTGATTAAATATTTAAATATTTAATTTAATTAAAAAAGTATTCCAATAAATTTTAAATATTTAGGTAGTCGATTTATTCAAATGCGTTATTGGTGCAAAAATGACTCGCTTTTTGGATAAATTAAAAAAGTTTTTGGATAAATTTAATATTTTTTTCCCTTAGTGTAGGAGTGGATCTGAGTGCTTTGCTAGTGCATTGCTCTGGTGACTTTTTATTTAAATATATAGTATGTGTAGGTTTGTGTGTTTGTTCAGAGATTGTCACCGGATCTCTGATTGGGATTTCCACCGAATCACACCTTATAACAATATTGGTCTTATAAAGCCAATATGTATTACTTAGTTGTAGTGCCCGCTTGTTATGTACCACTTTTTGTATGAATGGAGGGCTATATTAACTTTTCTGGCGTTGTAGAGCAAATAGGGTTTCCAGTTTAGTTTCCTATTTACGATGAGATCCAAGCATTATGCTTAATCTGAGACACTTGGTCTTACTATTTTCAACAGCTGATAGCTCAATTGAAATAAAACGAATAATAATTCTGGTAAAGAGGTGTAACTTTTGGCTCATTATAGGTAGAAGTGGGGCACAAAAGCCCTCCCTTGACGTACAAAACAAACTTTCTTAAAAACAATACACGTTAAGCTCTTCGGATGACAAAACTTTTAGAGCTTTCGGGTGAAACATTTATCAAATGTCAAAAATACGAAAATATAGACAATTGTCTGACTCTCTCTTGATAGAAACTCCACCTGTTCTCACGAGCAGCCTGTCCAAAGCCAGGATAAAGAAGGATGGTTGCAAATATAAGGAAGTTTCTAATCCTTTTGACCCTTATATCTGTGTAAATAGAAAAAGGCCCAATTTGAGCCTGCTGTGTGTCCCAGCTTAATCTTGGAGTAGGTTGAACTATTGCATATAGTAATAGTAGCCTTTACACCTATGAATGCAGTAGCAAAAGCAACAACATAATTTATTAGCACGGAAATAGTCATCCACATAGAGTAGCCGTGGAAATATCATTGACGTGAGTTGGTGTGATTCAGTGTTTAAACAACAGGAGAGAAAATTGTCAATATCTTTGGATATTGGCGAGAAAAAAGAAACAGCACTCTAGTTTTCACGAAGATACGTTTAGATTTACGTCATCCTAGTTTTCACATTAAATTGTATTAACGAAGACACGTTATGGAGGAGGAGTACTCAGTACAATTTAGTGACAAAATGTCACAGACAAATGGAAGTGCTCAAAGAATACTTGCTTATAGTTTGGTGATTTTGATGTGGTTATTCTTTGTGGAACTTTTTGCTAGGGTGACTATTGTGGGCTGGCCCATGGGGAAGTATCGTGCTGGCTGTAGTAGTTCAACGTCGCAACGTGGAGTTGCATTTCTTAACAACCGAGTGGCAATGCCCAAACATTAGTCAGAGATTTTAGATGGGCCTCGTTTTACAACGATAATTGTGGAAGGTTATAACACTAGCCGTCCATAATTGGTACTATTGCCTTCCAATACTGGTAGTTACCAGTATCCAGTATCCAGTATCTATACTAGTATCCATCCACAGTATATTAACTAATTTAAATATAACACACAAGTCACGAGACTAAGTAATAAAAAAACTTTTTTTGCAAATATTGTTCTTTATTCATCAACATAGGTTCCTTCAAGAGCAATGCATTAATTCCACCGCTTTTCTAACTTTTCAATACCGGTTTTGTAGAACGATTTGTGCTTCGCCTCAAAATACGCTTCAGTTTCAGGCATCACCTCTTCATTGGAGCCAAATCTCTTGCCGGCAAGCATTTTTTTGAGGTCAGGATCCACCTGGTGGATGAAGAAGCAATTCGAAGCTCAATTCGTGCATTTTCGCAATCGTTTTCATCGATTTGTGACACGGTGCATTGTCTGGGTGAAAAAGAATTTTTTTTCTTCTTCAAATGGGGCCAATTTTTCCCGATTTCACCCTTCTAACGCTCCAACAACGCTATATAATAATCGATATGGATTATATTTTTCTTTTCGAGATAGTCAATGAACAAAATTCCATGCGCATCCCAAAATACAGATGCCATAACCTATCCAGCCGAATGTTGTGTTTTTGGTCGCTTTGGCCTGCTTTCATCGGTTGCTCTCCACTCAGGATCCATGTTTCATCCATTGTCACATACCAACGCAACACTTCATGTTTATTCTTTGTAAACAGCTCTCCGAATCATCGACAAGTTGTTGTTTTTGGTCCGGTGTGAGAAAACGCGGCATCTATTTGGAAAGCAGCTTTCTCATCGACAAATTTTCCTGTAATATTGTTCCCACACTGCCTTTCGATATCTTCAGAGACTCAGCTAGCTTGCTCACCTTCACTTTGCGGTCGGCCAATACCATTTCGAGAACTTTTTTATGTTTTATGGAACAACTGCTTCATTTGGGCGCCCTGAACGTTCAGCATTATTTGTGTCTGTACGGCCAAGTTTAAACTCAGCATACCATCGGCACATAGTTGCTTTTGACGGAGCAGAGTCCGAATAACACTTTGGAAGCCATTGCTCAGTTTGGACGGTATTTTTTCCCATCAAAAACAGTGATAAATCAACACACGGAATTGCTTTGAATCCATTATTTTGAAAATATCAACAGTAGCGTCACTTAAATCACTGCAACTTCTGAACTAAACGTTAGATTGTCATGAAGTTTGTACACGTATTGTTTGAAGGTTGGAACTATTGAAATATTATATCGATATTTCATTAGAGGTGCCACCTAGTAGTAAGTCTCGGGACTTATTGGATCATGCGTTACAACTTAAGTGTGGTGTGTATACTATAATGGGGCGATGGTCGCGTCTGGAGTCATGGAAGTGACACACAGGAAATTCATTTTTTGGGTGTCATTTCCATGAACCTCGATTCCTGTGTAAAGGGGCACCGTAGAATTAGGCCCATACGGCAAGTGTCTACGTTAAACACTGTGAAACACTTTCTTGATAGAGAATTATCTGAAATGTTACTGAGCTAGGATTCGAATAACGTTTATGCAGATAAGGATTTAAGATATAAGTTTATGTAAGCTTTGACCGGCTCAGCTAAGCTCAGTCCAGCTAAGCTCGGCTCAGCCTTGATACAAAACAAGTTGGATTGTTGAAGGTTCAATTGATAAATTATTTTGATATTTTCAAAAGTTTATTGGTTCGAAACATTTTCCTTATTTGAAATTCAACGTTTCTGGTTTATTTTTGCTTATTTCTTTCGTGTGATCTTATTAAGGATACATTTTCTATTTATTTATATTAAAGCAAAGGGATTATCTTGCCATAAGGTCGCAAGCAAGAAGAGTACTCCAACATACAGACGTGTTTCAGTACGTAGGTGGCTCAACTTGCTGCTGTATAATCGTAGATTATTTTATTTCTAATCATGTTATATTTCGTCCTTGCCGCTGTTTCGTTTTACAACATTTATAATTATAAGGAAAAGCAGAATTATTTATTAATTTTATGACTATTTAAAGGGTAAAAACAAAATAATGTTGAAAAATTGTTTTTTTTTTTTTCTTTTTGTGCTAAAAACTGTAATAATTCATTTGGATGTTGTCACATCTAGGACAACATACTTGCTTCTAAGCGACATTTTAATTTTGTTCTTAACTTTATTATTGCTGTTGTTAAGAGAAAAACAAACATATGCGTAGGCGCTGCTGCTCAACATGTTTTCCAACAACAAATTTTCACATAAATTTAAGCTGCTCTGTGGCTCCACTTGTCCTGATGAGGTTTTTGATATGATGCCGTCGTCGTCGCCAACGTAAAGGCTGCCGCCTACATGCAAATATCTAAGGACTAGCACTCGTCCGTCCGTCAGCCAGCCAGTATGTTTTTGTTTTTATTCTTGTGGGCTTTGGTATTAGACTTCATCTGAAAATGCCGTAAAGTATGCATCGATTATTTGGCTCTCAAAGGACAACTGTTTTATCGCTTACACAATAAGGCAGCGCATTTCTCATTAAAAGTCTCATTAATTTCAATAAGCACATACTTGTTTTTTTTTTCGTTTATACGAGGGCCTTTTGATAAGTTAGTGACTTTTTAAATAAAAAGTTGATTTTTTTTCGGTAAAAAAGCGTTTTATTTTTCAACACGTTATCGATTTCTTACATCGATACATTTAATATAGCTTTTTTACAATTTTGTATTCCTTCCAAGTAATAGGTTTTATCAAAATCTTCAAAATAGGCGTTTGTTTCAGTGATGATCTCTTCATTCGACCCGGTTTGGAAATAAGAAATAGTCGCAGGGGGCTAAGTGTGAAGATTATGGTAGATGGGGTAGCAGTTCGTAGCCCAATCAATGTAGTTTTGTCCTGGCAACTAAAGACGTGCGCGCCGATGCATTCTCATGGTAGAAGAGCACTTTCTTTTTCGGCAAAATCTGTCCAGCATCTGTGAATAGTGTTCGCCTCTGATCGTGTTACCTTTTTCAAGATAATCGGTAATCAAAAAACAGTCTCCATGACCTTTTTAGCCGACAGAACCAACCTTTGCCTTCTCTGGTGCACGTTTACCCGAAGAAGTCCACTGCTTTCACTGTTCCTTTAGGTGTCTGATGTGCTGTGATGTATCCATGTTTCGTCTACGGTTACGAAACGGCGCAACACTCCTTCATATTGTGGTTTAATATCGCCGAAAACTCCTTTGAAGTGATCACACGGCTGCGCTTATGATTGAGTGTGAACCATCATATAAAATGTGATGTACCTAATCAGTTAAAAAACCTACAGCCTCAACTACTTTACACACTTTCGTTCTCCGATCGTACAATATTATTCCATAGATTTGATCGACAATATCTGGCGTGACGACCTCTTTTGGGCGACCTGAACGTTGAGCGTACTTGGCCACAACGAAATTTTGGTCGAGTGTGAGCAATCGAGACAGTTAAGATGCTTACATCCTCGTACTTTCATTCTCGTCCAATATCATTCCATGGATTTTATCGATTTCTGGGGAAATTAAAAAAGTCACTGACTTCTCAAATTGCCCTCATTTGCTATTTACATGTATTTTAATGAGGTACTTTTGCTAATTTTTTATAATGTCGAAGATATTTCTTAAATATATCTCAACGTTGCTAGATGATGCTGTGGATAGCCTGACATTTAGAGCTTATAATGATTAATCATATAAAGAGAGAGGCGTGGGCTGCGATTATATATTTTTTTTTTAATTTATTTATTTATTTTTTTCGTTTTGTTATCTTGATATTTAAATTATATGCGGGATGTTTTTTATCGTTTGTTTTCATTTCTATGTTTAGATGAAATTTCGTCATCTTAACAGGCATTATTTTAAAAAAATCACTTAATTATACCTCGTTGCTCTCATGTCAACGTGTCTTAGTCGCTTGTCATCATTGTATGTAATGAGCGTAAGACGTGACCTTGCACGACCAAAAAGGCAGTAACCAAAAATTAGTAGCAAGAAATTAGCGTGAAATAAAAAGGAAAATGGTTTGATTAAAACTGAACTTTTTTTTTATATAATGAAATGGAGAAAAAGGTTGCCTTTTAAATTTTTTGGAGTTTAGAACTATTTTTTTCTAGAATAACATTGTAATCACATTATAAATTCAATTTATAAGTAACAGTAAAGATAAAATTTGTAATACATATAATTTGCAGGTAGTAAAATATTTTTACATTGTATAGAAGGTGCTTTTCATAATCATAAGACACTATCTTTTTGCCGTGACTAAAGAACATTTTACCACAGGTTTACAAAAAGTTAAAAAAAACAAAAAGAAATTCCAAAATACATCGGCGTTGCATGGAATTTTTACTTAATGAGAAAAGAGGTACGATAAAAGTAATGCCACAACAGTATCTGGTAATTTTTATACTTTATGAAAAAATGTAAAACAAAATTAAAGACGTCAACGGAACGTAGCAACGAAACTTTACATTTGTTACATAGAATTATAACGCGCTATGTATAGGTGCCCTTAGCCTTAGCCCTCTTCACAAAAATAGACAAAAAATGCATAAAGTTAGTTATGAGGCCGCGGAAAGAACAGCTACAAGATAGAAAATTCATCAATCATGCAACGGCGTTGCATGGAATTATTGCTCGATGAGTATATGCGGCACGGTACATGTTATAAAACAGAAATTAATGTTTTATACTTGGCGTTACGACAAAAATAAACAATTAAATTCAGGTCACGTCACGTCATTAGGTCACGGAGTAGTAGCTTATGCAACAATAATGCATGGTGGTTCTTTAACCTTATAACGAAAATGACAAAAAAAAAAGTTGATGTGTTATAACTAGAATAAGAACATTTGTTTGGCAGACTGAAAACGGTGAAAGAGGTTCACAAAGCCGTTGAATTGTTTTTGCCCATTTTAAACTTCAAAACGGAAAAAAAACATATTGATTAAGCTAAGAAATTTATGCTTGATAATCGTCGTTTAAACCTCAGAGAGCTAGCTGGTAAATTCAAGGTTACTTATGAATCAAGTCGCACTATTCTGGATGATATTTTCCACATAAAAAAAAATGGCAACCCAACCCTTTCAAGAGACCTCAATTCGCTACAGATGTACCACTAAATCTTGAATCAGGTCGGACTATTTGCATGATGTTTTGCACATAAAAAGCGTTGCAAGCCGTCTCTTTTCAACAGATAGACCATTTTGAATCATGAATCAGGTCGGACTACTGTGGCTGATGTTTTAGACATGAAAAAGCGTTGCAACCCGTCTATTTTCAAAAGACCTAAATTTTTTACAGATGGACTATTTTTGTTGAATGTCTGAAGACATGATAAAACAAGCAAATTTAGACCAACACATTCATCGAACCTTTTATTACGAATTATGAGAGTTGGGTTCAATGAACACAACATTCAAATTTGTCAGCAATCATCAGAATGGCGCTTGTCGAACGAACCGAATTCTAAATACTTTTCACCTTGGCTTGGCCAAATTAAAGCTTCTTCTCATTATTGTTTTCTCTATATTCACAAAATTGGTCACCCGGAATAGGTTTCGAATGATCAAACAAGAAATAAACAATACTTTATGAATGTAATGGAGCCTTCGACATAAAGTATTCGAAAAAAAGACCAAATTTTTGGAAGAACTATTTGGCGATTTTGCACCACAACAACATACAGTCTTACCTTGCCATTTAAGAAATAAAAAATTTTAACGAAAACCACAGAAATACCATCGAAAACCCATTGTATTCATCAGATTTTGAAGAAACCCGATTAGCAAGAGAAATTTCGATCAACAACGTACAAACGAGTTCGTTGAAGACTCCACGCAATCCTGGAATATGCTTTAAAAAAGTGTATTGTTCATTGGAAGAAATGTATTGCATAAAATGTAATCTACTGTAAAATAAACTCAATAAATTTCGATTAATAGATCATATTTTTCGGGCTATTTGATCACATCCAGAACTTGTTTTGACTGAATATATACAAAAGAAGTAGCCACATAGAAGGATGATATTAAAATTATAGGGAGCAAATCGAAAGATTAGCTACTCTTGATGCAAGTTATAACTCGCTAAAGACCGAATTTTTTTCTTATTAAAAGTAGCTTTAATGTTTTAGAAATATTCACTGTTCTGATATATGAACCCATGCATTTTTGCATTCCTGGATATAAGTAGGATTTAAACCGGATATAAACATTCCCTTTCGTTAGGCACTCCATTTCTTTTAATACGCACTATGTCATTGGAGGGACACATTCCTCTATGCTGTCTTAGAAATTAATGTGGAAACATTCCTCTCCGCTGTCTTAAAAATTAATGTAGAAACATTCCTATCCATTGTCTTAAAAGTTAATGTGGAAACAACAACAAATAAATAACAACTAAAAATGGTTAGCCTGCTTGGGACTCGAACCCGGGTTGTCTGTCAAGCACGCTAACTTCTCGACTACCAAGGCTGCTTAATTATTCGAAATTTTTTTATTAGAAATAAATTGAAATTTCCCGAAAACCAGCCAAAGTTTCCACATGCATTCTTTAGGAAGCGGTAAGGAAACAACATCGATTGATTTAAAACCACCCAAAAGTTTTCAAAAGACACGATGAGGAATTATTCTTCCAATGCAACTATTTCCACATACATTTTTAAGAAAGCAGCTTGGAAACAATATCAATTTAAAACTTCCCAAAAGTTTTCGAAAGATACGATGAGTAATTTTTCCATATCACTTCCAATGCTACTGTTTCCACATACATTCTTAAGAAAGCGGTTTGGAAACAATATCAATTTAAAACTTCCTATAAGCTTGCAAAAGAAACGATGAGGAATGTTTCCCCATCACTTCTAATGCTACTGTTTCCACATACATCCCTATCTAATTTAACAAGGCATTCTTCAAAATGGTTTCTGGTAATCCACACCTTAAAGTTTGCTTTATAATCAACGAGTAACAACTTAACACCACAAAAGCAACGCAGCTTGTTACTTTTCCCAATCATAAAAATTTTAAGTTTTTCTGATCCATCCATATATACTGCCAGCATCAATGTTCCCCCCTTGGTATGTTTGCCACAGTGGCATTGCTTGTTCTTGAAAGTAAAGGTTATGTCAGGTAGGCATTTGAAAAAAAAATCCCGTTACGTCTGCAAGAAAAATATCGCGTTGATTGTATTAAAAAATAAGTAAAATAATTAATAGGGGCTTTATCTACAGAACAAAATTAAAACAGAAATGATAAGAACGAGACGAAACGAAAAAACAAAACGAGCACATTTCAATGTTTTTATTCGAGTTACGAAGAAAATCGAGTTATAGAAGTTCGAGTTATAGAAGTTGGAGTTAGGAAAGAAGAATTGTACATATACAATTCTTAACGCTAATCTCTTAACGCTACTGCTACTCGATTTAGTTCGAGTT
The DNA here is from genome assembly GCA_943735915.1 of Pherbina coryleti. NCBI lineage: Eukaryota > Metazoa > Arthropoda > Insecta > Diptera > Sciomyzidae > Pherbina > Pherbina coryleti. Next base: position 52,307,173 of record OX030948.1, on the reverse strand, counting down.
AAAGAAAATTCGAGATTTAGAAGTTCGAGTTTTTCGGAGATTTGACTGCACGCAAAGAAAAAAAAACGTTTGTTGCCAGTTTGCCGCAAACGAACTTCGTTTGTCGTGCTTGGGATCGTTATTTGCAAACGTTTCAACAGTTGTCATAATAATAGTTCAGTTGCGAGAAACGCGTCATTTAGTTGCAGGTAATTAATTTCGTTTGTCATATACGCGAATGATTCTTAAATTGCAGCAACAGAAGAATTGTTTTTCCCAACTGAAAACGTCCTTTGTTTTTCCCTTCGTTGTACACACACAACGCTTATAATTCAGAGTAACTTTTTGGACAAACTGTTCTATATAAGCAAATTGGTAAATTCATGAATGAAATTTTATTCCATTAACAATGGTAATATTCGTGAGGATCTTAAGGAACTTGAATTGGCTGTTGTCATTCAAATACCTCTTTTTCTTTGGTATTTCGTCACGCATAGAATATTATAGACATGTTTGAATTATTTGTTTCTTTTTTTGCACTAATCTATTATCTAATTTTCAAATCCAGACGGATTTAAGTGACTAGGTGAATAGGTGAACACCTGAATTCCGAATAATTAACTTGTATAACAAAAAAGAAGTCCTACCAATGATTTTCTATAACACAAAAAATGGACACACCAAATATAAATCAAAAACATGGACTCAATATTTCTGTTATAGTTTGTGGAAAAGAAATATTAATATGGATATCCTTTATTTTTTTATTTTTCGTTGTTTTTTTTTTTTTTGTGACTACAAAGTTTTAAACGTTTTGGGCCATTCCAATGATTTAGTAGCTCGAATGAATTATTTTGCTGTCGTTTGCAATAGATAGATATCGATAGCAGAATAGTTTAAATTCCTTGCACACACATATGTGTCAGTGTGGGAGTGTAAGCATGCTGTTCTATGGAATCCTGCTTCCTACACAATTTTTATTTTTCATGGCACATTTTTCTTTTTTTATTTGTGTTACATTCCAATGCATTTAACCAGACCAGATATCGAGCGAGTGCCCAAGTTTTTTTTTTTTTTTTTGGGTTAGTTTTTTTCACTTTGGTGCAATGAAAAAAGGGGCCACCATTAGCTTATGTGACCATTGTACAGTGTCATTTTTATTTTTTTTATCTGAGTGGGAGTGTGGAAGCTAGCTTCCAATATTTATGGTTTTATGTTTTTGACAGTGAAACAAATATTTTAACATGATTTCTGAAAAAAAGAATCACTTATGTTAAGGTCAAGATGTAAATATTTTTTGACACCTACTCGAAAAGAACGGATTTTTTTATGTTTTCTTTAAAAAAAAAATACAGTTATGTGCTGCTGTAATAGCCTGCTGATGTTGTATATAACAGAAGTCCAAGCAATCGACTAATGTTAAAGAGTTTCCAGTATATTATGTACGACAAGATAAAGTGATCTACACAAATCTCTTAAGTCTAAAGTTAAGCACGATCAGTCGAGAATAAAGCAAAAAACTTGTGTGATTGATTGATTGGTGTCAGAAATATGCTGGTAACTAGCATGCAAAGAAACCGGTACAACTAGTCTGGCCAGAGTGGCTTTACAAAAGCTTACAAAGAAACTGTAAGTATTTTTTTTATTTCGGATCGTTAGGTTGTACCTCAGTCAATTTTACGTAGTAAGCTATCATCAACATAAACCTTCTTTGCCACAAACTACTCAACTTTTGAGTCGTAAATTAAATTTAAATTTCAGTTTATTCTAAATGAGTGTATTCTAAATGAGGACCTACTCAAGTGTAGGGTAGGGAAGCTTTTTTAAAATGTGAACAAATTTCAAAAAAGTTTAATTTTATGACAAAAAAAAAATGGAGTTCAGAGGGTAAATTGAGGTAGCAGTGTTTACCAGCTGAATATGACTTCGGAAGTCCAAAAGATGGAAAAATGTAATACTTCCTAAGCCCTTTTCAACGTTATATCATTTTCTAAGATCGGACATAAAATGCGTAAATCATGGGTGGTTTTTCCGGGGGTTCATAAAAATTTGTTCGTTCTTTGGAGTTGTCTCGATGTCATCTTTAAAATAAAAGGTATTTTTTTTTTTTTTTTTATGGAGACCGACCCACTCTAATGTACAGCAGCCAAACACATTAACATTTTAAAAGTGGTTTGTGTCCACAATAAAAGAATTTTATTTCTTTTCGACTCAAGAATTCACGGTAACTTTTTTGAAAGTAAAGAATTCATTACCACGGTGGTCAAGTATTTATTAAGATTTCGTTGGCAAGCATTGATGAGTTACAAAAGTAAATGAAGTAAACTAAGGAAAGATAAGTATTATCATTGGAGCAACATGTGTGTTTGTGTTCACAATAAAAGAACGTAATTTCTCTTCGTCTTTAGAATTCACAGTAACATTGTTAGAAACAACAGAAAATATAACACAATGCTTAAGTTTTCACGTATTTCTTTAGATCCCATCAACCTTGACAGATTATGCAATCTGTGAATTGTGTTAATGGAGTAAACGAAGAAGGGATAAACATTTTCGTTGGGGATAATATTTTTCACTTTTTTTTTTTTTTGGGGAGTTTTTTAACTTTTATTTAATTAAAAGTTTTAAAAAATTAAAAAGACAGAGAAGTTAATTCATTTCTAAGCTGAGAAAAGGATATAGAAAGGTCCGCTCATGTACACACGCGAGCCCGTCTCGCACTCATATTAAAACGGAGAGTAGAATTTTAATAACTATCGTACTTATTCTAGATCGAGAAATAAAATATTTGTTCCGCACGCGCATTGAATGCGTACGTATTGAATGCGTATTGAATGCGAACGTAGCAGGAATATAGAGCTCACAAATGACTTACAGGAATTTATATGGTTCTTGGGACTTCTTCAACAATAACCGATATTTTTGACAAATGTGTTTCACTGCGACTAGATGAACCAAAGTAATTTTAATGGGTTCAAAAGGGTACTTGGAAAAATATCGGCTATTTTGTTGAGCTATTGGAGATTTTTGAGTTTTGTACTTTGTTTCTAAGGTCAATACGTTCTAAATGAATAATCTTCAAAGCTTAAACAAAAATCTATGATTTTAAGGTAAATTCAAAGATTCCAGTGAGATTATATAGTAACTATTAAACTCCATGGAATAAAATCTATGAATATTGGACCAGTAGGTTACACTGGGATTATCTGTGGAACTAGTTAGATTATTGGAATTTTTTTGGATTTTGTGGACTCCTTGGACAAAAACCTATGAGTCAGATAGATTCCACTGAAATTATTTTTGGAACACGTTGAATTAATGGATTTTTTAAGGTTTTAATGGTCTTCTTAGACAAAAGTCTGTTAATTTCAGTCAAATAAGTTTAACTGATATTATCGATGGATCTAGTAGGATTATTCGAATTTTTTTGAGTTTTATGGAATTCTGGGATAAAAATATATGATTATTCGCCAAATAAGTTCCACTGGGAACTAGTTTGAATGTAAAAATTTTGTTGGGTTTTGTGAACTCCTTGGAAAAAACTCTATGATTTTCAGGTAAATAGATTCCAGTGAGATTATATGTGTAACTAGTACGACTGTTGGAATTTTTTTGGATTTTGTAAACTCCTTGGAAAGAAACTATGAATATCAGTCAAATAGGCTCCACTGGGATTATCTACACAACTAGTTAGATTATTGAAATTTTTTAAGTTTTGTGGACTCATGGACAGAAATCTATGAATATCAGTCAAATAGGTTCCACTGCGATTATCAAAACAACTAGTTAGATTATTGACTTTTTTGAGTTTTATGGACTGCTTAGATAAAAATCTACAATTATAAGTCAAATAGGTTCCACTGCGATTATCTATGGAAATAGTGGGATTATTTGAATTTATTTGGCTCTTGTGGACTTCTTGAACAAACAGTATGAATATCAGTCAAATATGTTCAACTGCGATTATCTATGGGGATAGAGTTGGATTATTGAATTTTTTTTTTTTTTTTTTTTTTTTGCGGACTCTATGGAGAAAAATCTTTGAATATTAGTCAAATAGGTTTCACTAGGATTATCCATGGAACTAGTTAAATTATTGGAAGGTTTTTAGGTTCGATAAAGTCCTTGGATAAAAGTCTATGAATATTAGTCAAATAGGTTCCACCTGGATTAGCCGTGGAACTAGTTGAATTAATGGATATTTTTGGGTTTGATAGACTTCTTAGAGAAGCCTAAGCCTATGGAACTATTTGAGCTAATGAAATTTTTTGGGTATTGTGAACTCTTTGGACAAAAATCTATAAATATTAGTCAAATAGGTTCAACCGGGATTATTTATTATACTAGTGGGATGGTTTGAAATTGTTGAAAATTTTTGGGTTTTGTGGACTCCTTGGACAAAAATCTATGAATATCAGTCAAATAGGTTCCACTAAGATTAAACAAGGAACTAGTTCCACTATTGGAATTTTTTTTGTGTAGCCTTTTTTATGACTCTTTTTGATATTTCTCTGGACAAAAAACTATGAATATTAGTTAAATAGGTTCCACTGGAATTATCTATGGAACTATTTGGATTATTGAAATTTTTTTGGGTTTTTGCGGACTCTTTGGACAAAACTGTACAAGTATTAGTCATATAGGTTCACTGGGATTATCCATGGAACTTGTTGAAATATTGGAAATTTTTTGGATTTTATGGAATCGTTGGACAAAAATATATGAATATCAGGCAAATAGATTTTCACTGGGATTATCCATGTAACTAGTTCCGCTATTGGAGTTTTTTTTTTTTTGAGTTTTATAAAATATATTAACCCTCTAGTGCTTTTTTATGGCTCTTTTTGACATTTCTCAACAACAAGTTCAAGAAAATATCCCTTAAATGAGTCGTAAAGATTAAAAAATGCAAAGCAATCGTTACAAATACCATTTGAAGATTTGGACAAGATATATTTAGAGCTTCTATGGCAAAATATAGTGAAGTTTTAATTATTTAAAATACAATATTATACCAATGAAATCTATACAATTTACTAAGCGTTGAAACAAACAGAATATGAGCTTTTTTTAATTAAGATAGAAATCAAATAAAAAAAAAAATATTTAAAAAATATTGACTGGTTGAAAGTACTTTTAATTACGTTGTTCTGTCATAAAAATTAATGACAAAAAACTTACAGAAATTAAAAAAATAATCATCAGCAAAGCAAACTCGCTTTTATCATTATTTTTAATTTACCGCCAGCTAAGTACAAGATGCAGTCAGTATTTTATGTGTTTTTTTTTCCCTGATGATGAAAATGGAAAATTTTTTCGCTAGCTTATCGAATAAATTTTAAAAACAAAAATGTATATAAAAAAAATATGCTTACATTGCTTGTGGAGAAAAATAATTGCCAAAGATTATCTCTGCGTCGTTCATTACTTTAAACACGACGGGTTGCTCGACAAAGTGTTTTCCACTTTGTTCAAATATTCTATATACAACGGTACATATAAACATTTATGTATAGTATAAATATATTTGTATGTTACTGTGAGAAGAATAGATAACATTTATTTTTAATTGGCGCCATAGTGTTTGCCAGAAAAATTTAGCTATTTTTGGCTAAGAATTCGCCGCGTCAAATGGCGAAAGAGAGCCAACGAAATAGAAGAAATAAAGACACAAACGACAAAGAGGTGGAGAAAAGTTCAAGGCAAAAAGAACTGCACACGACTGCGTCACATGCAAATACAATGAATGCAATGCCGGATAATACTAAAGAGACAACAACAACAACAACTACAACAACAACAATAACGACCACAACTTATCATTGATGGGGGCAACGTATCCATTGACAGCTTAAGAATGCTCGTTCACAAAGAAACAAAGTTAAAAAAATGCAATAAAAATAAAAAATTAATTTTTAAATCTAGCCATGAAAATTCCAGCAACTAGAAGAAATCAATAAGAAATCTATTGAAGACTGCATGCAAAATGAATGGAGTATGTTAGAAATAATTTTGTTTTTTAGTATTAACCATTATTTTTTTAAATAGGCTAATTGAGCAGAGAAGAAAGCTTAGTCCGCTTAAGTATGCACGCGAGTTTGTACATTGCTCATTTTGGCTCGTCCACGTGAGCGCAATTTAAAGAGCAATCGTACTTGCTCATGTAATAGAAAAGTCAAAAAAGTTGTTTAACCCACGAACGTGTACATAAATGGGTCTATTGAAACTTGTAACCTTTCTGTGTTCTACATCCATTTTACGGTCGACATAATCGTTCATCTGAGTGACTACTTGGATTAACCATGGATCGTTTTCGCATCTCGCATACTCCTACTAATAATACGCATCCGCAGACATGTACGGTGCGCACAAGATATCTAACACAAGAAAGAGTATTAGTGCATTTAAGTCAAAGATGAACTTCCACTCATACTCGTTCACGCATGGCAGACCTAGAAAGTGAGTGCACAAAGAATAAGTTATCTGCTGATATGAACTGGTGCAGTGCTCAGTCAATCGTTGAGTCAATGGATTTATTGTGCTATACCGTAGTGAATCACAACACCAATAAACACCAGAGTTCGGTGGAAAGACTTAAGTTCTTAGAGTCAGTTTAAGCTCAGCGTTCTTGTTATTTGATACAAACAATAACTGTTTTGCAAAAAACATAAGACGCAACACAAAATAATACTCAGCTCAATCATTTTCTCACACGAGAGAGTAAACAAATCAGCAAAAATCGTCAGCAAAGGCATACCACAAACTAAGACTTAACTCACTCATACTTATTTTCCTCTCACATGAACAAGTCAGTCACATCAAATTATTAACCCACAACCGATAGAGTGATAATTTGCCGACACACGTGCTCCTACACGTACAATGAGTATTTTTTGGTTTTAGTGGAAATGAGTCAAAGTATTCTTTTGAGTTGGTATGAGTACACATTTGCACTAATAGTCATGACCAAGAATGATAGAAACAAGATTACGCGTTCCGCAGTCCCGTTATCTAATGCTCTCTTTCTCAACTGATTGCGTGACGTCACACAGTAGTTCTGCTTGACAAAAACGTATGCAAATGTGCGATCGCTTAGGCAAATTGACGAAATTGAAAATAAATTCTTTCGGAAAAGTAAAGTAAAAATATCTATTCTTCTGTATAAAAATATGAATATTTCATATACAAAAAAATATGAATTTTTTAAACTTTCAATATTTTTATCTCCTAAACTATTCGAGACTGACTAAATTTTATTATACCAATAGGTTTAGGAGGTCCATATAAAGGGTGTTTGTTTTAGGGGTTTGTTTTTCGAATAGAGATAAAATTGGCATTTTGTGGTCAAATCTGGCAACTCTCATGTCATTTATGTTCAGTTTGGTTTGCCATTTCATCATGAACAGGTTGACAAAAGAACAACGCTTGCAAATGGGCCGAAAATGAGATTGATCTCGATGCTGATTTTCATCGCAAAATTTTGTTCAGTGATGAGGCTCATTTTTGGTTGAATGGCTACGTCAACAAGCAAAATTGCCGCATTTGGAGTGAAGAGAATCCACATGAGATCCTTGAGACGCCATTACATCCACAAAAACTGACTGTTTGGTGTGTTCTATGGGCTGGTGGAGTCATTGGGCTATACTTCTTCCGAAATAATGCTGGAGAGTCAGTTACCGTTAATGGAGACCGGTATAGAGCCATGATAACCGACTATTTTGTTCCCGAATTGGATGGCATGAATGTGGATGAGTTGTGGTTCCAACAAGACGGCGCTACATGCCACACAGCGCACGTCACAATCGATTTATTGAAGGAAACATTCGATGAGCGCATAATTTCGCGGAATGGACCTGTCAATTGGCCACCAAGATCGTGTGATTTGACACCATTGGATTATTTTCTTTGGGGATATGTGAAGTCGCTCGTCTACGCCAACAAACCAGAAACGTTAGGGGACTTGGAGGCCAACATTCGTGGCGTTATTGCCGACATACGGCCCCATATGCTCGAAAAACGGGTTGAAAATTGGACCTGTAGAATTGGCTTTATTCGAGCCAGCCGCGGCGATCATATTTAAACATTAATGGCATAAAATTATCCTTCCAATAAAGCCAAATTGATGGACATTAAAACGATTTTCTTGTGTTTTATCTCTATTCGAAAAACAAACCCCTAAAAAAAACACCCTATACATATTATAAAAATAAGAAAAAGAAACATTTAGGCGTGGACCGCAGGGTAAAATTATTCCTGAGTCTGACAATATCGCTTGTGACGTCATGCTCTCTCTCTCGCGGAACGCGTAATCTTGTTTCTATGATTCTTGATACCCAGTCAAGACTCATGACTTTAATATACTGATTTCACTAGAATTCATTGCAGATCTCTGATGCGCACCGAATAAACAATTGCTGCTGTAGAGCGCAGTATTGAGAAGGGCACAAATTAGTCGATTCGACATCGTGCGCAGCAATTGGAGCTGAGTTCATCCACTTTATGGAAATGGAAATCATACGTAAGGATCTTGGCCTACAACCTTATAAGTTCCAGCTCGTGCAAGAAATAAAAAGGACTGATAATCGTTTGCGCCGCACTTTCAGTCAATGGGCTCAAAATGAGCTGGGGCCAACCCAAAATCGTTTCATCACAATATTCAGAGATGAGGCTCCTTTTTGCCTCAATGGGCATTTGGAGCGTATAACATTCAAAAAATATTCTCAAGGCACCTTTATATCCACAAAAAATTACTGATTGGAGCCTTTTATGGGACAGTGGAATCATTGGTTACAAATTCTTTAAAAATGAGGACGGCGAGAGTTTAATTCAATTTTTTTTATATTTTATTTTTTCTTTTTGTTTCACTTTTGTATTTTTTTATATTTTTTTTTTTTACTTTTGTATTTTTATTATTTTGTATTTTTATTATTTTTTATTTTTCTTTATTTTTTATTTTTCTTTATTCTTTGTTTTTTTATTTTCAAATTTTTATTTTTTATTAATTTTTTTATTTTCTACATTTTTTTAAATTTTTTTATATTTTAATTTTTTTTTTAATTTTTTTATATTTTTATTTTTTTAATTTTTTTATATTTTATTATATTTTGTTTCTTTTTTAATTTTTCTCTTATTTCAACAAATTTTAAAATAGATGGGGGGGGGGAAAGACTCTTCTTAATTCTTTTATTCCTAATTTTTGCAATTTTCTCTTTGTCTTTATACTATTCATATTTATCTTAAATAATTATTTATTTAATCTTATAATCTTTTGACAGGATCTCTACAACGAGCCGGGTGTTCGCAGGTTTATATCATCGTCATAGTTTTCCCTACATTTAACTTTTACCTTTTCTTTTTTTACTCTTTTCAATTTTTTTTTTATTTTAAGGTAAAAAAAGAAAAAGATTCCTATAACGTATACTTATTTTTTAATTTATCTTTATTTTTTATTTTTTTATTTCTTTTATTTTTTTATTTTTTTTTATTTTTTTTAATTTTTTTTTATTTTTTTTTTTTAGATTTTTTTTAATTTTTTAAAATTTGTCTTTAATTTTTTTTTTATTTTTTTTTATTTTTTTTTATTTTTTTTTTATTTTTTTTTTATTTTTTTTTATTTTTTTTTTATTTTTTTTTATTTTTTTTTTATTTTTTTTTTTTTATTTTTTTATTATTCTTGTTTTTAATTTTTTTAATTTTTTTTTTAATATTTTGTATTATATTTTTAATTTTTTTTATAATATTTTTAATTTTTTATAATATTTTTAATTTTTTTTATAATATTTTTAATTTTTTTTTATAATATTTTTAATTTTTTTTATAATATTTTTAATTTTTTTTATAATATTTTTAATTTTTTTTATAATATTTTTCATTTTTTTTATAATATTTTTAATTTTGTTTATTAATTTTTCGCCGTTTGTTTTTATATATTTTTTTATTATTTTCTTATAATTATGGTTTTTTTTTTAATTATTTTTTTATTGATTATTTTTAATTATTTTTGAAATTAAATTTTATAATTTTGTTTATTTGTGCAAATTGTATGTTTACTTAACAAATTTCAAGTTAGAGTTTGAAAAAAAGATTCCTTTTAATTTTTTTTTTCTTGATTTTTGCAATTTTATTTGTATACCCCTACGTTTAAAAAACGTAAACGGGGTATATTAATTTTGTCACTCCGTTTGTAACGCCCATAAGAAGGCGTGGTAGGTATAGAAAAGTATATATATTCTTGATCAGCATCACCACCCGAGTCGATTTAGCCATGTCCGTCTGTCTGTCTGTGATCACGATTACAGCCGTACTGTTTAAGCTATCATCACGAAATTCGATATTTAAGCTATTCTCTAAAAAATAAAGGTCAAGTTCGCAAATGAGCCAAATCGGATGAAAACCACGCCTACCTCCCATACAGAGTGACTTTATCAAAACGGTAAAATCTCTTAGAATTCCACAAAAATTAATATTTAGACTTGAAATTTTGCACATGAGCTTTGCTATTTAATAAACACTCTGAATATGAAATTCAACTAAATCGGATGAAAACCACGCCTACCTCCCATTCGGCCCAGTCAAGGTCGTTTCTTACTAATTTTCTTGATTTTTGCAATTTTATCTTTGTCTTTATATTGTTCATATTTATCTTAAATCATTATTTATTTAATCTAATAATCTTTTGACAGTTCTATACCACGAGCCAGGAGTTCCTGAATTTTTCTCTTCGTCATAGTTTTCCGTATGTTTAACTTTAATCTTTTATTTCTTTTATTATTTTAATTTTTTTTTTACTCTTAAATTCTTTACTTTTAATGTAGAGGAAAGGATAAGATTCCTATAACTTTCACTTGTCTTGATTTTTTATATTTCTTGTTTTCTATTTTTTATTTTTTTTATTTTTTTTATTTTTTTCTACTTATTTTCAAATTTTTTATATATTTTGTAATTTTTTTTTAGTTCTTTTTTTTAATATTTTGAAAATTTTTCTTATATTTTTTAATATTTTCTTTAGTTTTTTTTAATATTTTAAAAATGTTCCTTATATTTTTTCATATTTTTTTTTATTTTATATTTTCGTTAGTTTTTTTTATTTTTTTTTTTATTAATTTTTTTATAATTTTTATTTATTTTTTTTATAATTTTTATTTATTTTTTTTTACTATTTGTTTTTATTTCTTATAATTTTTTTGTTTTTTATAATTTTTATTTATTTTTTTATAATTTTTATTTATTTTTTTTTTTACTATTTGTTTTTATTTCTTATAATTTTTTTGTTTTTTATAATTTTTTAGATAAAGAAAAGAGAAAGATTACTCTACTTTAACTTTTGTCAAGTTTATTTTATTTTTGATTTTTTTTTTTATATTATTTTCCTTTAATTGTCGCAATTTTATCTTTGTCCTTGTCTTTATATTGTTTACATTATCTTTATATTATTCACCTTTATCTAAAGCTTTATGTATTCAATCTTCTTCGACAGTTCTATACCATGAACCGGAAGTTCCTGGGTAAAAATTGAATCTGGCATAGAACATTTTTTTAATAGAAATTAATTTTTTGATCGGCCACCTGATGTGACGCTCTGATTTTTTTATTGTTCTTTTTTTTCAACATCTCTTCAATTTATTCAGAAAATGCGAGACATTTTCCTAAAATTTTTTAAATTTATTTTTAATTTTCTTTAATTTTTTCTTTAATATTTTTAAAATTGTCTTTTATTTTTTTTTACATTTTTTATAATATTTTTAATTTTGCTTATTATAAAAAATTATATAATGTTTCGCTATTTGTTTGAATGGGAGACATTTTCCTAAAATTGATTCTATGTATATATAATTATATCCTCCTGTATGTATATACCTTACGATCAAAAAATACCCTGAATACAGTTTAACTTGATTGCCGTAATGTAATCCAGTACCAATTTCCTTCGTCAGTCCAGAAAGTAAATAAGTAGTATTATGTGAGCGTATTACTCGCGTTTACAAGCGTTTGAGAAAATATTCGTCGCTAAAGGCCAGAATTGCAGAGAAACAATTCGTGGTTTCTTCACCACGACAACGCACTGGCTCACACATCTCATCTTGTACGCGACTATTTGACCAAAAATAACGCCCGTATCGTTCTGCAAGATCCGTATTCACCCGACATGGCTCCTTGTGACTTTTTCCTATTCCCACGATTCAAGTTACTACTTCACGGAAAGTGTTTTGAGACGATTGAGGGTATAAAGGTGAATAAGTAAAAGGAGCTGAAGGCGATTCCAAAATCAGCCTATGAAATGTGTTTTCTAGATTACAGGCAGCGTTGGAATATGTTTCTATTTCTTGCAATGAAGATTACTTTGAAAGAAATGAAATGAATATCGATGAATAATTGAACCGTTTTCGTTTTATTGAGGAATTCCGGGTATTTTTTGATCAGAAGGCATGTAGGTATACTCGAAATTCTATCCTATATTTATATGTACCTTTCTTATACTGAATTTATTTTGCTGTGGTTTTTCCCCGAATTTATTTTAAACTGTTTTTTATTGTTCTTTTTTATTGATTTAAAAAATCTATTTTTTTTTTTTGCAAAAAACCTTTCCTATATTTTTTCTAGCATTAACTTTATACTTTCACTTTCAAGTGTATTTTGGCAATTTCTCCGTTTGTGTTTTTCTTTTCTCCTTTTTTATTCTTGTTTTTTGCGTATCTCTTTTGTTTATGTTAACAAAATACTTTTCAGTTAGTTTTTTTTTTTAATTTCGGTTTATAACGTTTTTTTTTTTTTGTGATTGTGCAAAGTAGTGTATAAAAATGTCTGAAAAGTGTACAAAATACTCCCCAAAAAGTTATTTCTTCTGTACTCTTCAGTCTTCTCCCTTTATTCAATAATTTTGAATTTATAAAAAAGTATTAAGAAGGATCTCATTACATTACTTTTTTACTTCGATTTTAAAATCAGATTTAAAATTTGAGACCTCACCCTCTGAGGGTTGCAGTACTTGTATAGTCCAAGTAAAATATTAAATGTTACTGGTTATTTTTACATATCTACTTACGAATTTTTTGAATGACTTACGGATATTTATATTTATCTGTGTAGATAATTGGTAAACTTACCTAAAATGAGACAAGAAAAAGAAAAATTAGTCACTTGTATTGGAATAAGGTTACATAAATACTCGTAATATTAAAAGTATATAACAAAAACTGAAAACAGAGGCTTCCTACACTCAATTGGATGCATTTTTTGAGCGGTAGTGAAAGGATTTTAAAATAATGTCAAAGGATTATGGACCCTTACTTGTAAACTTTCTTCGGTATTTTTATAATAAAATTGGCAGAAACCATACAAGAGACAAAATTTCCATTAGATTTAAGAGGGTGTAAAACACTACAAAATGGGCAGCAGACACAGAAGGGTTGACAGAAAAGAATATTAATAGAATGTACAAAAATGCTTTGTATAAAATTACAATGGGGAGAGAGAACAGGATCTTATGACAGATAATAAGTACACAATTTTACTACAACAACGAAGGAAACATGATTTAAGGGAAGACTTTTTGTAATTTTTCGGCTTAAATTTCAGCTGGCAACATATATTGCTCAAGAAAATCAGATTATATCGGTTTGGATACTCATATTAAATGAATGAAATATATAAGATTTATGTCCTTTTTAGCTCAAGTCAACATTTACGCTTGGCTCTTTGAAGACATATAATTTCAGATGAGGATATTACAATAAGTGGGTTTGTAAGTTATACTAGCTCTCGAAATTTTATCAAATCCTTAGCCAATAAAAATTTATTTGTTTTGGCAAATTTTATGAAAAACATTATTACAATTACAACAAAGAAATAATGAAAAAACTACACTTAAGGATAAATGCCTAAGTGCTGTGTTGAGAAGTAGCAATATATTCGCTGCAACAAACAATGTAAGAAAACTTTTCTGTTGAAAATTGGCAACATGACAAGATTAAGCAGCAAAATGATGCCGACGACTTTGTTTTCTTAGAGAAATCTTAGAAGAAAATTAAACGAAATAAAAAATAAAAGCCTTCTACAAACAAGTGTCAAGGACTTCCTACAATATTGAAAATTTATTGCGCTGCCGATAACTCGCTATAACTAGCAGACAAATGCAATGAAATAAAATAAAACCAAAACGAATATAATAGAAACTAAAACAACAATCGATAAATCAAATGGAAATAATTAAAACTAGTCAATTAAACGTCAGCAGCAGTAAAGGAGACAACAATAACGACAATAGTAACAATGATTGCACCCAGTCATCGGGATATAATTAAAAAAAAAGTCGAGATAAAAAATACCTGTGGCAAAAAACTATTAAGCTCTGTGTTGAGGCATTAGAGACGGTGTTTAATGCTTTTAGTGGCAATACACGAGAAACAGAATCCAGCCAAGCTTTTTTTACTGCTAGACCTAGTGCACTCACCATAACTTTTTCCATTATGGTGAGTGTAACTTGGTCAAATAGACAAAAAGACAAAACAAAAAAAAAACAAGACAAATAGAGAAAAAGACAAAAAGACAAAAAGACAAAATGACAAAAAGAAAAACAGACAAAAAGAGAAAAAGACAAAAAGACAAAAAGACAAAAAGACAAAAAGACAAAAAGACAAAAAGACAAAAAGACAAATAGACAAAAAGACAAAAAGACAAAAAGACAAAAAGACAAAAAGACAAAAAGACAAAAAGACAAAAAGACAAAAAGACAAAAAGACAAAAAGACAAAAAGACAAAAAGACAAAAAGACAAATAGACAAATAGACAAAAAGACAAAAAGACAAAAAGACAAAAAGACAAAAAGACAAAAAGACAAAAAGACAAAAAGACAAAACGACAAAAAGACAAAAAAGACAAAAAGACAAAAAGAAAAAAGAAAAAAAGACAAAAAGACAAAAACACAAAAACACAAAAAGATACAAAGACACAAAGACAAAAAGACAAAAAGACAAAAAGACAAAAAGACAAAAAGACAAAAAGACAAAAAAACAAAAAGACAAAAAGACAAAAAAACAAAAAGACAAAAAGACAAAAAGACAAAAAGACAAAAAGACAAAAAGACAAAAAGACAAAAAGACACAAAGACAAAAAGACAAAAAAACCAAAAAGACAAAAAGACACAAAGACACAAAGACACAAAGACACAAAGACACAAAGACACAAAGACAAAAAGACAAAAAGACAAAAGGACAAAAAGAGAAAAGACAAAAAGACAAAAAGACAAAAAGACAAAAAGACAAAAAGACAAAAAGACGAAAAGACAAAAAGACAAAAAGACAAAAAGACAAAAAGACAAATAGACAAAAAGACAAAGGCAAAAGGTCAAAAAGACAAAAACACAAAAAGACAAAAAACAAAAAAATAAAAAGACACAAAGACCAAAAGACCAAAAGACCAAAAGACAAAAAGACAAAAGGCCAAAAAGACAAAAAAAATAAAAAGACAGTCACTAGATCCACTACAAACCAATCTACAAGATAATTAAATTGACAAGAGACTGCAAAAAACCATAAAAACCGAAGATACAAAAGGAAGTGTACAGTACGGAGCTGAAAGGGGGGGCTACAACGTACAGGTTGTACCTGCTTGAAATTATAAATACTCTTTTCTGGACTATAAATACTCTTTTGTTTTAAAATCTTTAAATTTTTTTCAGGATTTGAATTACTGACATTAAGTTTCATGTGTTTATTTTTAGATTTAGCTCTGAATGATAGTTTATGCTTGATTTTGAGAAATGGCTTGAGAGATCATCATTCAAAAATAATTAACAAAAAGTTTTTGTTCCTGCAAAATATTATTGCGCATTTTCTAATGAAATAAATAATGGCAAAATTCAGAAATCATGACTTGCACACGTCATCAAAATGTGTCGACATCATTAAAACAACATTCAGCCAGAAAAAAATAAAACAGTACCATTTTCAGCGTTTGTTTTAAGAAATATTGCCATAAACAGTAAATTAATGAATAATAAATGAATAAATTAGTGAAATAATATGAGGAGGACATGTGTTCAATATTAAGAATTGTAATTGAATTTTACTTGTTTCTGATAACGATTCATTCTTTGTAATTTTCCACTCATTCTGAAATTGCCATTAAAAATCGTTTGTATGGTTGCATTCAGACGATTTTAATAAGGCTGCAAAATTATATTATTTATATATATATATCAAAGAGTTCAAATGGGTTATCAGCATGTATAAATAAGAAATATATCAATGATGTAACTAATATTTAAAGCCATTGTCGCTTAGTGGCCATGTTCAGTAAGAATCAATAATTATAACACACTTCCAGATAAGAGTATTACCGGAATTTGTGACAAAAAAACTAGAGATTTTTGTATTAAATTAATGTCTTTGGGAGGTGATGTAACTGAATGTTACAGTTACTTATAGTTTTTATATTTAGTACTAGTTGATATACCCAGCAATACCTATACGATTTTAACAATCGAAGGGTGTGGTTCTTGTTCTTCAATGACAGAAACAGTTAATTTTTAAGTATTTTTAAACAAAACCCAATTTTGGGTCATATAAGGTCAAAAAATTGATCGTACCAAAAATTTCAATAGTTTTGAAAATTGTGAAAGTAGAAAATACAGTTTTGGTGTCTAAAAAGGATAATTTTTACACATCCACGATTACAATATAAGGGGTATATTAACTTTGTAACGCCCATAAATAGGCGTGGCAGATATATAAAAGTATATACATTAGTGATTAGCATGATACCAAATAGAAACTTTTTGTTTGGCATTTAGAAAAATCGAATGCAAACCACGCCTACATACCGAAAGTGACTAATTCAATTCCACAAAAATTAATCTAAAACCTTGAAATTTTTCACTTTTTAAACTTTTCAAACTTTGTATTTGGACAAAGTCCATGTTCAAAATTTGTCGAAATCGAGTGAAAACCCCGCCTACTTCCCATACAAAGTAGTGTCACCAAAATATCAAAACTTTCATAAATTTCACAAAAATGAATTTATTTACTTTATTTTTTCGGTTGAGATTTGGAAAAATTGAATCAAAACAACGCATTTAATTGATGCGAAGATAATAACATTCTTTCCTTGTTTTTTTTATTATCTATACGAAAAACATTTTAAAAAGTTACCTCGAAAGGTAGTTTTTTCATACAGACCGATTTTACTGCGCATTTTTTCGGATGAACGTGTGCAAGCTCCGTTCAAAACTCAATACTCAATTCTCAATAGTCAGTACCCAATACTTCAAACTGAATGCTCAATTCCCAATACTCAATTTTCAATACTAGATACTCAAAAAGCAGTAGTACGCATAGGTAATCAATATTCAATAGGTAATCAATACCCAACGATTCATACTCAATAGTCAATACTCAATACTGAATATTGAATTCTCAATACTCAATACTCAACACTCAATGCTCAATAATCAGTACTTAATACTTCACACTCAATATTCAATACAAAATACACATTTCATTACTTACTGTTCAATACTCAATTTTCAATAGTCATTAACCAGTACAAAATATTCAATATTACATGCTTAATACTTACTATTTACTTCTTAATAC
Organism: Pherbina coryleti; assembly: GCA_943735915.1. NCBI lineage: Eukaryota > Metazoa > Arthropoda > Insecta > Diptera > Sciomyzidae > Pherbina > Pherbina coryleti. The sequence continues at coordinate 52,289,603 of OX030948.1, read as the reverse complement.
CCAATGATCCATACTCAACAGTCAGTACTCATATACTTAATTCTCAATTCTCATTTCTCAACATACGAAATTTTCCGTGTGAAACTCATAATAAGCGAAAAGTACGACTGAATATTTTCGAGCGAAAAATACATTGCGGCGGAACTCAGGATAGGGGTGAATATTACATTCTTAATACCCAATGATCCATACTCAACAGTAAGTACTCATATACTTAATACTCAATTCTCATTACTTAGAATTCAATACTCAATACTAAATTCTCAATACTCAATAGTCAGGTCTTAATACTTATTCAATACTGAATACCCAATACTGAATATTAAATTCCGAATACTCAATGGTCAGTACTTAATACTTAACACACAACACTCAATACTCAATACTCAACTCATTACTTAAGTCAATAGTCAGTACACAATACTTAATAATAAATATTTAATGCTTAATATTTAGTTTACAATACCCAACAATAAATACTCAATAATAAATACTCAATATTCAATAACCAATGGTCCCTACTCAATAGTCAGTACTCAATACTTAATACTCAATTCTCATTACATAGAATTCAATACTCAATACTAAATTCTCAGTACTCAATACTCTATAGTCGGTACTCAATAATTAACACTCAAAACACAATACGCAAAGTTCAAAACTCATAACGCAATACTCAATACTCAATATTCAATGCTCAATAGTCAGTATTTAATACTCAATACTCAATACTCAACACTTAATTCTAAATTATCTATACAATCGTCATTACTCGATGCTCAATAATCAAAACTAATTATTGAGTACTCAATACTCAACACTAAATATTCAATACTAAATATTCAATACTCAATACTAAATATCCAATAATCAGCTCATTACTTAATGATCAATACTCAATACTCGATAGTCAACAGCTGGCACACAATACACAATATTAAATTCTTAATACTCAATACTCAATATTTAGTTCTCAATAATCAATTATAAATACTCAATACTCAATACTCAATAATAAATACACAATACACAATACCAAATTCTTAATACTCATTAGATAGTTCTCAATACTCAATAATAAATACTCAATACTCAATAATCATGACTCAATACCCAATTCTCATTGCTTAAAACTCAATACTCGGATCAAAATTTCTAATATTCAATATTGATTACTCCATACTTGATACTCAAAACCCAATAGTCAGTTCTTAATAGTCAATAGTCAGCTCTTAATATTCAGCATTCAATATTCAATACTCAATACCTAATACACAATACTCAATACTCAATACTCATTACACAATACTCAATATGTATTCAATACTCAAGAGTCAATAGTTAATACTCAAAAATCTTAATGCTCAATACACAATACTCAGTACTTAATTCTCAATATTCATTACTCAGTGCTCAATTCCCAATATTTTATACTAAATACTGAATACTCATTTCTCCATACACTACTCAATTCTCAAAACTCATCAATCAATACCCAATACTCAATACTCAATACTCAATATTAAATCCTTAACAGTTCACAACAAAAAAGGTCATATAAAAACTGCGAATTTTTTGTTAATTTTTTCATGTTCCACAAAGACAATCTAATTATCAACGGAATATGGAGTATAATTTATATGAATTTGTTTCGCAACATCTGCTCCGATCAAAACTCAATTCAAGATCTTTTTGAATTAACCTGAACATCACATAGCTTCGTGAATTAGAAGTGATCAGCTGATTACCCTTGAAACTTACTTATAAAAACGTACACTTACGATTAAAATATTAAAACCTGTCTATAAACTGGGGAAATCCTAGATAGAATCACCAAGGAAAGCGTTTATTCTGTGAAAAGAGTCATGCAAGTCAACTGATTAGAAAATATTGTTATGGCGCAATAAAATTCAAAGACTTCATATGAGTGTTTATTAAATTCAAGAATTATTAAAGTACATATAATCAAATAAGCAAATAAATAGAAACGTGTTTAAAAGAGCTTTGAACCCGCTGACGTAGTCGTAAAAGCAATCAAAGTCGGAATAATTTTATTGAGCACAAAAGAAATATAAGCTTTGCAATATTTTGACGACTTCAAGAGAATCAAGTTTTAAACTTAGATTTGAAAAACAAAAACAAATAAAATCGTTTTCAGGCAATACTGAGAAAACTAGATGCGACAAAACAAAAATAAAGCGCATATTATTGACATTATTTTGCGATAATATTTAGAACCAATAATAACAAAACTATTAAATATCGCACTTCCTGTTTTCAAAATTATTTCAACTGGGACGGTTTTGTTTTGAGAGACTGTTAAATGTGGAAATAAAAATGCAATCGTGGCTTAAAGCTCGATTTAAAATTTTTTTCAATTGGAACAGTTCTGTTTTGAGAGACTGTTAAATATGCAAATTAAAATGCATCGTCGCTTGAAGATCGATTTAAAATTTTTTCCAACTGGGATAGTTTGGTTTTGAGAGACTGTTAAATGTACAAATTAAAATGCAATCGTCACTTAAAACTACAATAATAATGACTAGTATTTGAAAAATTTGTATGATTGTATTTGGAGCATTTTGGTTTTTTTGTGCTATACGCGAAACTTTTTAGATGAAAATATATACCTTTTTAAGAAAATTTTCAATGATTTTAGCAAAATACTGAAAGAAGAAATAAAATTTTTTATAAATGATACTGATAACAAAAGCAAAGTCGTTAAATGCACACTAGAAACGCGAATTTGTAGGTACATAAGCCGCTGACTATTGAATTTAAAATAAAATATAAAGCTTCTTCATAAAAAAATAAAAGCCCATTAAATTTTTATTGAAGGCAACCAGAAAATAAGTGTCGCGTGTTCATCACATAAAAATTATTGAAAAACATAAAAATAAATACGCACATGACTGCAACTTTAGTGTGATTAAATAATAAACTGCAGCATGACCACACACACACACTTATATACATACATAGCAAATTATATTGGTATTCAACATATGCGCTTAAAAACATAAATCTTTTTATGATGACATACATAAAATAGAGCTTTTAATTAATTAAGCGTTTTTTTAATAACTGGATGTCGTTTGCGCTCTTTAAGCATGTGAATGATGAAAGCTTTGCAGTAGCAACAACATCAACAACTGCTCACATAACTAGACATGACAGCAGGATATCATAAAGCAGTAAGCTTCCTGAAAAAACTGCAAGAACAACTGCATTTAAAACCTTCAACCACAGCCGCCATAATTGACGTTTGAAATACTTACAACATACAACAAACAACACACTTAACAGGATGTTATATGAAAAACAACACGAAAATTCAATTTCCTCAACATCAAGTTAAATAACATGAAAAACCACAACAAAACTGATAATAACGTCAATTGATGTGACAAGCCAACACATCGAGTTTATTAGCCATGTCCTAGTAAAATAAACGTTTGTAACAAAGAGCTCTAGATTCAATGGGTGCAATATATTGAATAGCATTGGTTATGAAGAGGAAATAACAATATCAACAACAACAACAAAAGAAAAACACCCATAACTCTACGAACGAGATTGAAGCAATGTAGCAGTTACGGTCTTTATATGAAGGTAGAGAGATAATCTAGATTAGTTTACTACACTTTATAGAAAAAAAAGAATGTTTATCACATAATGGCCATATTGTTGGGAAATAGAAGAGCAAAAACGTTATGGAACGAAGAAATTTTATATAGTCAAGGTCTTAATATACTTAGTCCTGTCATAAGTTCTGTTAAAAAACTTTTTTTACACCTGAATTGTAATAAGATAATACTTGGAAATGTACCGTTATTTGTTTAGTGAATGCACATAAAGAAAAAAAAATAAATAAATAACTGGCCATTTCAGCCCTTGAAAGGACTTTGACCTAGCTTCTTATGATCAATAGTGTTGTGCGTGTTATTAAGTTTGTACACAATTGACCGAGAATCGGACCTACAGGTTTAACGCCGACTCCGAACGGCGATGAACGGAATGTTCTTGTTCTCAAGAAGCTTTACATGGCATTTGGATTACTCTCTGAGGTTTGCCATTGTCTGCAGAAAGGTGGCGCAGAAAGGTGGAATTAATTCAAATAATTTTCTGTCGCTGCTGGGATTCGAACCCGGGTCTCCAGGTTGGTTGACATAGAGGCCACGCACTTTAACCAACTACGCCACGAATGCCACCAAAACAAACCAAAGGCACATAAAGATAGGGTGACCCAAAAGTCACTGACATTTTGACTCGGTCACTTGTCTTTATAGGGCAACCATAAGAGTACTAGATCTATGACAGCAGTCAACAGCAAGCATGGAGATTTAGTCGTGGAGAAATTCTAGCAACGCGTGAAAATTTCGCAGTTCACGAAATCCGCACTCTTCTCGGTCATCATAACATATCGTCGTCTCGCAACACTTTGGTGGTCAATTTAATCAATAAAGTTGAGTCCACTTGGGAATTGGTTGTCCCCGATCCGGGAATATCTATGCCAATAAACCCCGAACGATTCCGGAGCTGAAATAGAAAAAGCCAATCCATTGCAGCAATTGATCCAGAATTACACCAGAATGTCATGGAACATTGCATGAAAGGGCTCGGATTGGTGCGGATTGTAAGCCGGAGGCGTCTTAGGTCTGACTTTTCTGAAAATAACTGCGGAAGAGTCTTTACAGTCAATGAAGTGCGCTATTAAAACATGATAAAACATTTTTGTATTCGGAAATGAGCATACGGATCCAAACGACGTCTATTATCCGGTACTGCTTCTATGGTACTAACAGGATAGTGCTAAGTACTATAGAAGTCGCGAATCTATTGAGTTATTGCGCACGAAGTTCCTTGGTTGTATAATTTCGCGTTTTGGAGACACCAATCGGCCACCTGGATCTCATGATTTTACACCGTTAAACTTCTCCCTCCTCGCTTTGAATTAGGTTTAGGTATGAGAAGCATTAGGTCTGCGCTAACCATCTGCCAAAGAGAACATTAAAGTCGCTGTCGCCGAGATAGAGCCCTAATTATGCGAAATAGTGAACGAAAGTTTCGAAAAAAGGATTAATTAGTCTGCAAGCTAAACCCAGTTGGACATTGGAAAGATATTGTTTTCCTGGAAAGATATTTCAAGCAACATCCAAATAATTATTCGTTTTATTCAAAAACAAATCCAACCACTCTTGTTGGTTCAATAACTGCTCGTATCGAGCTTAAAGCGTTTGGTAAGTACGCGTAATAACTTTAAATGCAACACTGGTGCTGTCAACTATCATCTGTTAATAGACTACTATCAAATGAGCAAGCTGCATCATTAAGTTTGTATTTGACAGCCATTGCAAGAATTAAACCAAGCAACCAATCTTTATTTTTTGCGTAAAAGAACCATCATCGAGCTATGGATGGCCTTGACAAATAATACAATGGCGACTCTGCACCATCAATTGCAATGGTTTACTGAATTCTGCTGTGGTCGTACCTACTAAAATGTCACTAAGCGTTCAGGTTGTCCAAAGGAGGTCGTCAAGTGAGAAATCGTTGATAAAATCCATGGAACAATATTGGACGATCAAAGAATGAGGATGCGTGAGTAGGTTGAGTCTGTAGGCATCTCAACTAAGCAAGTACATCACATTTTACATAAATATTTGGACATGAAAAAGCTATCCGCGCCATGTCTAAATCTATCAACCATAAGTGCAGCCGTCTGACCACTTCAAAAGAGTGATTGGTGAGGTTCAACCTCAATCCGAAGGAGTTTCTGGTAACGAAACATGAATACATCACAACACAGCAGAGACCAAGGAACAGTCAAAGCAGTGGACTTCTCTGGGTAAACGTGCACCAAAGAAGGCCAAGGTGGGTCTGTCGACCAACAAGGTCATGGCGACACTTTTTTGGGACGCATGGGGAGTCATTCACATTGACTACCTTGAAGAGGGTAAATCGACATATTTGACATTGATTAATTTGAAGCAAAAGGAACCGCATTTGACGCAAAAAAAGTGCTCGTGCACCATGACAACTCACAGGCGCACTCGTCCGTAGTCGCCATGGTGAAAATCCATAAATTGGGCTACGAACTGATACCCCAATTTCCACAATTTTCATCGGACTTAGCCCGCTACAACTGTTTTCTATTTCGAAACCGAAAAAATGGCTCTGCGGTTAGAGATTTGGGTCCAATGAAGAGGTCATGACGGAAACAAAAGCCTATTTTGAGGTCTTTGATAAAACCTAATATTTGAAAGGAATGAAAGAAATTGGAAAAACACTGGATTAAATGTATCGATCTAAAAGGAGCCTACATATTATATATCCTTTTCTTTCTGGATATCTTTCTCTTTCTTATTTCTCTATCCAAATGTTCCAACAAATATTCTATCAGGTTGACGTCCGGTGATTGTGGGGGGTGATCCAGCTGTTTTGGAGTTTTGCACAGCAACCGTTCCTTCACTACCTTGGCTGTATGTTTCAGATCGTTTTCCTGTTGAAACATCCACAAGCGATCCAGTCCTAATTTGTTAACACTGGCCGGCAAATGTTTATTTAATATATTAAAGTTATCGAATTTATTCATTATACTGTCAACAAACGTTTAATTTCCTTCTCCGTTTGCCGTCATACACTCGCACACCATCACCGAGCCCCCACCATGCTTTATTGTAGAAGTAATATTTTGCTCCTTGAACTCCTAAATTTTGCTTCTCCATATTTTTTGTAGATTTTTTCTTTCCAAAAATTTCGAATATGCTTTCGTCACTGAAAACTATGTATTTCCAAAATTAAATTTCATTATTTTCACTTTTTAGCAAAATTCATGCGTAGCCTTTGATTTTTACTGATATAAACGGCTTTTTTCGAGGGACTCTTCCAAATAGACCATTTGTAGACTTATTGTACTGGCACTAACGTTGGTTCCTGATGATACGAAAAGATCATCCGCTATTTTCACAGCGCTTGCAGTTGGATATTCTCACACTATTCTGAATTCACTATTCTGAATTCATATCTGAATTTCACAGAGTCGTTTTGGTCTGCCAGCACATGGTCGATTTTCTAGTGCTCCAAATTTTTTATATTTGTCAATGATTTTCTTGATGGTATTATGATCTCTATCAAAAATTGAAGCTATTTCGCAAAGTGAATTTCCTGCTTTATGGAATTTTATGACTACTTCCCGTGATTCAATAGAAGTTTAACTACGCATTTAAAAAAGTATTCTTACAACTTACTTCTTCACTTTACCAAAGGCGCATGATGCAGAAACATTAACTAACATCATAATTAACCAATTTGAGAGAGATACCGTTACATTTGTTTAAAATATTTGAAATTTCTAAGCATACTATGCAGGTGTACACTTTGTTTTGACGCGAAAAATATGAACTTTTTTCGTTTTTATTAAATATTTTGTTATTGTGGTAAATTATTTGCAAGACTTTATACTTATAACAAGAGAGACTTTCATAAGAATTCAAAACATAATAAATTTTGGGACTAATCACAGAGTTGAACACTTATATGTGGTATAACTCGTGTACACTTTGTTTTGACGCTCACTGTATATATATATAGAGACTATATATTATAGATATTGAGAAATAAAATGCTTTTTTCCCGAAAAAAAACCTTTTATTCAAAAAATCACTGACTTATCAAAGTGCTCTCGTCTCTTTTCAAATAAGATTTATTTTCTTCAGATTTAAGCAATGCTTTTTTTTTATTTTTCATTTTGAGATAAGGGGAGTATTAAATGTGACGAAGGAAAATGGCGATGGCGGCCGTGGCGCAGTGGATAGAGTGAGTGACCCATACGCCAAAGAACCTTGGTTCAATTTCCATCTGACTCAGAAAATTTTTTCAATTGAATTAATTTTTCCGTTCGAACGTCACCTTTCTGCAGACAATGGCAAAACCTCAGAGAGTAAATAATGCCATGTAAAGCTTCTTGAGAACATGCACATTAGACATTCGGAGTTGGCAAAAAACTAGTAGATTCAGTTCTCGATCAAACATTTAATAACACGCGCAACACAATTTGATCATAAGAAGTTCGGTCAATGTCCTTTCAAGGGCTGAAATGTCCAGTTTATTTTTTTTTATTTTTATATTTATTTTTATTGTCAAAAAAAACATTCTGAGCAGAATTATGAAAACCACCAAGTATCAGAAAAAAAAAAATAATAAATATATTGACACACAACTAAATTCCCTGACACACATCAAAATGCTTTTTGACACCAGCGGAATTTCGAAAACAACAAAGTCAAAGTATTAAAAATCCACACAAGGACGTAATTCGATATCGGACCGCTATCAAAACAATAGCACGATAGCCAAGTTATAAGCAGGCTGCTTAGTGTGTGACAGACATTCAAAGCCTAAGCTAGGTGTTACTTAATCATAATGTGAGCTATTTTTTTTTTTCCTTAAGTTCTCACATTGAAATTGGACTTATCACGAATTTTTCATGCAAGACATTAGAGCGCAAACAACAAAGAACAAAAACAAAAACAGTAGAGAATAAATTATTATTATTAAATATGAGGTGTCAAATACTACAGTTGCAATTGTTTTTAAGCTAGATTAATAAGAAACTCAATTGAATTTCACAAGAATAAAAATTAATGCAAAATATAATGCAATCAGTAAAAAAATAATGCTACCTTTTTAAAGAGGACAAGGTTGAAATGCAGCGAAAATATTATTTTACAATTGGTAGAGTTAAAAATAGAATAGGTGTCAGCAAAAAATTATAGCATTTTGCAATGTGCACTAAAAAAGGTAGTGAACGAACAAACGAACGACATGTTTGGTTGACATGGAACAGGTTTGGTTCGGATACAAAAAGCTTACAAAATATCGCTGGTAAAGCAATGAAGTTGCACCACTAAAAGAGACCACACTTTGAAAGACCACAAGTTTTAATGAATGAAGCCGCCTTTAGGAAAACCAATTGTGACGAATTGTTTAAAATGTTTTATTTTTAACTACACAGTTAACAACACAGTTAGTTAAGAGTTTTATTTCGTCTTAGTTTAGATCGAACATGCCCACGTAGTGGCCCGTATGGCCCGCGTACAAATTTTTTTCTATCTTAATTTTCTATCTTTGTCTTTTCGATGAGCCCAAAATCAAAGAACGCCTGCAAAAAATAACAACACAAACCACACTTGTTCAGTGTTCAGCACATTTTCCACTGAACTTTACAAAAATGCGTGCAAATACATGCAAAGCCAAAATAAAAAACGCGCACTCGATGATGTCGATACTGAAGCTGACTGTTCCGTTACTTGTGTGTCGATAAATTTTTCATTACATAAGATTTTATTATATTGTAATTGTTTTTTTTTTTTGTTTTGTTTGATTTTTTACCGAACGCAACGATGAGCAACATTTTGTGTTTTTTTTTTTTTTGTTTTTCTAAGCATTGACACGCGCTTAAAATTTCTTGGGCCCCACTGGTTTAGATAGTTAGAGTCCACTTAAAATTAATAAAATACTGCCGCATTTTATAGAAATAAAAACAAAACAGATTGCAACTTATGATAAGGAACAAATAGGAAATGACAAAGGTACCAAATGTGCCACTAGCTGGGCATACCTAACCAAAATGCTGTCATTAGTTCTGTGACCATCTAACAGCTCTATTCTAACAAAGTCACAAAAGCCACCTCAGTATCAATTGATACAGAAGTCACAATTGATACAAATTCCTATTCTGAGCACTTTTAAAAAAGCTCTTTTTGTATCAATAGTGATCAAAATAGTGACAAGAAGCTAAGAAGGTCACAAGCGAAAAATTCATACAAATAAAATTTTATAATAAACAATAATAACAAAAATAAGGGAATATCTTAAGAAGACGGCTTCTAGGACACCGAAATCGTTTTTGCAAATTCATTTCGACTGTCGAATACAGTGTGTTTGGAATTTAATTAAGGAACTCCAACCTCATGATGAGCGAAGGTCGTTCATACCATTTGCCTTGAGGTTTTTGGCAACTATTTATTTTATGCTAATGTCTCTTATCTTAACTATGTCGGCAATCATTTTTCAACTTCCATGAACCAATCATCGGTATCGCGGTCAATTCAGCATATCTCACAGCTCATTGTTACACAAAAATGTATCGACATTTATTTTCCAGTGACAACTGATGAGCTAGTTGATATAAAAAGTAGGTGACCAATTCAAAAAGCTTTACAACAGGATGTGGTGAATTTTTAAAGCTTTTTGCTTGTGACAGTTCAACCTGAATACGAATCAATAGAGACCGAATCAAAATGATAACAATTTTTCAGTATCAATTGATTGTGACGATTATACCAGAATAGGGCTGTAAATATTATCGATGATCCAAAAATATCGACAACTTTCTATAGTAACACGATATTCTCGGTCCTCAGATTTTATAAGTCTAGACGACACGGGGGCACTGGAGGCAATTCCGCAAAATGAGCTCATTTTGCACTTTTTCAAGAACAGGCACTTGAATAACTATTGAATCGCGGTAACAAGTGTTTTTAATCGAGAGAAGAATATCTATCTATATACATATCTATCTATCTATACTTCTATACTATTATATAAAATGAAAGTGAAAATTTTTTGTGTCCGCAAAACTCCAAAAGTACTGGTCCGATTTTTTTGAAATAAGTTTTAAAATATCACATTTATGCTACAAAAGGTTCATTGGTTATTTTCTTTACGAAATTTCAATAATAAGTATCTTTAATTAAAGTGTTAATTTTTTTAAAAAATCAACCTAAACGCCATGCATTGCTTGATCGTTAGCTTTTCATGCGTTTGTGCTGCGAGAGCCTCAATAAACTGCATGTTGCTCTCTACTATACTCTTTTTGTTCTCAGCAAGCACAAAACAACAAAACAAACAAACAAATGCATATACATACATACTTTGCTGCGCTTAAAGCTAATTGGATCGAAGTACCTTCTAATATGTTCAAAGTAGTTTTGATGTGGAGAATTAATCTAACACAGTTTTGTTAAAAGGGGATTCACTGACCACCTTTAGCATGTTGAGGATTTTTTTGATGAGAATGAGATTCAATCCGACTTGATATATGTATGTATGTACGTATGTTTATTTGTTTCGCTGCATGCAACTTTTCTACACATGTTTTGACGGTGGTTTTTCTGTTATTTATAAATGAACAAAAATAAGAAACGGCTGACTTTTTACTTAATAGAATTGACATTGTGTGATTCAATAAGTTTTTTTATAAATAAACAAGAGAACTGGGACGGGCATAGAAAAAGGGGTTATGGCTTCGACCACACAAGTCAAATTTTTGATATTGAATGGTTTTGGAACTAAACGTCGCATGACAATAAAACTCAGTATGGAGTTACTAATTGCCAAAGTCTTTCTACTGGTTTGTGCATTGGAAAAGGGGGTGTGGCCCGATTCTCTATACAGAATAGCTATGGAAGCTTAAATCACAGGACATTGAAACTCATAATGGAATTGTCACCTGGGAGTGATGTTCTGCTACTGGGAAACTGTAACGGGCAGTGGAACATGAGCGTGGTGTCAGACTAAGGGACTAATAAAAGTTTTGAATTTACTTATCAATATACTGGGTGCAGCAACGCGCGCCGGGTATCGCTAGTTTTGAATAAAAACAAGGAAAAAATAAACAGAAATTGTGTTTTAATTTTGTTTTCTAGAACCTGTCTGGGATATTATTTTCAAAAACGTATGAAAAAAAAATACAATGACGTGTGTCACACAAATTTCAGTTGCGACAACTAAACACCACTAAAACAGAGACGACATTAAAAGAAACACTTAGAAAACTAATAAAAAGACTTGTTTTAATAGCGTGGGGATTCGAAGGTGATGCAAAATATACACAAAATTCACACTCGGTACGCATGAGAAAAGAAAAAAAACTCTATGCAAAATACTCACAAAAATATACCAAATTCACACTTCTAACACGCACAATCATTGCTTTTAGTGGTCATAAAAACGAATACAAAAAGCGAGCTGGACAAAGATATTAATGTTAAGAATTCATTGTTTTACATACATATCAAGTCGATATAAAACCCAAAAGTGTCCCTTGTTTCTGCTTGTAAGTTTTTACACAAGCACTGACAAAGTTATATGTAGAACCAGGGAGTGTCAATAACATTTAATAAGTAAGTTGTTTTTTGTGTTTTTTTTTTTTTGCCTTTTTTTGTTTTGCTTGCAAGTTTTCTATTAAAAAGGGAAGCAAGAAAAACACAAACTTGGGCACAACTAAGGGCAGTTTCAAGTGAATAACTATAAAAACTAACTATCGAAAATGACATAAATTTTCCAAACAACACCTGCAACCAGTTCCAATACGCTCTACCCGTGATATGGGGTGGTGTATTATTTACCTGCAATCAGCAGAAAACCACTTTTTCACTATAACGACTAAATTGACTGTCAACAAAATGGGCAACAACAATCTTTATGGCAACAATTTCTATTTTATCCGAATAATGTAGAAAAAAAAAAGCTAAAAAGCTTAGATTACGTCAAATCGGCAACGAGTAGGTATACAAAAAAAAAAAAAAAAAAACTTTACGTGAGGAAAAAAACGTGACTTAATTCAACTACAATAAATTAAGTAAACAAATTAAAAGTTTGCGCAAATTAAGATAAAAAACTGAATGTTATTAGCTCAAAAGATAAGTCTCACAAACATCGCTTCTTTTCGAAATAAAGCGTAAGAAAAGTGATCTGAGGCAAATTTTTCTTTTTTTTTTCCTACAATTTTCCATTTCGAACCAGAGTGCAACAAATTCCAATTTTTTTTTTTACCTAAAATTTTCTATTTTAATAAGTGGGTGGCTCAAGAATCTGAAATTAATTTTTTCCATACCACCTAGTTCTTCCACAATTTAGACAAGGAGTGTGATAGAAGGTCAAGAAGATACTTGTGAACATATCAAGAACTATACGCTCGAATACAAAATACTTTTTTTAAGAGATTCTCAAGACTCTGACGCAAGATGCACAAAAATGTGTTGAGGAAATCATACTTTAACTTTAAAATAGTTATTACGACTCTAATTTTTCATGATGAAGAAGGTACAACTTCAGTTACGTGATCCGGAGCCTTAATTTAGCCTATAGCCATAAGAACATTTAAGGTCTACAAATTATGTTGGCCTGTGTTATTTTAAATTATATGCGATAAACTGACAAAATGAATGATGTAACCGAATTTGTTGAAAAAGTTTTCAAAGAAGACTCCAAATAACGAAAATCAGTCGATAAAAACGCTTCGTATGCCAAGATCAATCGATCCCCACTGCACACCGGGCCAGTCACCTAAAAATTTTGGCCATAAACAAAACAAATATAATTTGATAAAATATTAAATGGCGGTATATAAATGACTGCTTAAAGTACTAATTTTTATACCCCCTACGTAAAAGGCGTATATTAATTTTGTCACTCGGTTTGTAAGGAAATTCGAAAATTTTCGGATTCGGAAATTCGGAAATTTCCTTTCAGGTAATTCGATATATAAGCTTTTATCTAAAAAATAAAGGTAAAGTTCGAAAATCAGTTAAATTCGATGATAACCGCGCCTACCTCCTATACAAAGTAACATTATCACAACGGTAAAATCTCTTAGAATTCCACAAAAATTAATATATGGACTAACAATTTTGCATATGAGCTTTGATATTTAATATACCCTCTGAGTATGAAATTCAACCTAATCGAGTCAAAACCACACCCACCTCCCATACAAATTGACTCTATAAAAAAACAAAAGCGAATATTTTCTGTTAAAAATATGATGACAATGTTTTTCAAAAAAAAACTTATTGACTACTTAAATAAAAAAATATGATCAATGGTGTTGTGCGTGTTATTAAGTTTGAACACAATTGACCGAAAAATGAACCTACAGGCTTAACACCGACTCCGAACGGCGATGAACGGAATGTTCTTATTCTCAAGAAGCTTTACATGGCATTTTGATTACTCTCTGCGGTTTGCCATTGTCTACAGAGAGATGGCGGCCGTACAGAAAAATTATTTTAATTCAAATAATTTTCTGTCGCTGCTGGGGTTCGAACCCAGGTCTCCAGATTCGTTGACATAGAGGCCACGCACTTTAACCAACTACGCCACGGACGCCACTACTACTTACGACTTTGAATATACATGTGGGAGAGCAACCTGTGACTGACGAACATGTGACAGTTGACACTGGACGGTTGACAAGAAGCGGACAGCACTACTGAAGGGACAACACTGAAAACTAACGAACGGACGGACAAAACCGACGCGGACAACTTAAACAAGAGAAAACGGATAACGAACAGTTGCTGACGAGACGTGGACCGAACAAGTAAATAAAACTTAAGTTGTGCATTTTGAATTAAATAAATAAAGTTTAAAGAATACTTAAAACTAAGAGTGAATAAAATGTTAAACAAAACTTAAAACTAAATGTAAACTTTTCCTTAAATAACTAATAAAACATTGAAAATGTTAAAATAACCATAAGAAAGTTTAAAGAATACTTAAAACTAAGTGTAAATTAAATATTATACAGAACTTAAAATAAATGTAAACTTTTCCTTAAATAACTAATAAAATATTTGAAAATGTTAAAATAACAATGTGGTTGGTTTCATTTGCCTACATACATATATATATATATGGGTTTAGTTAGTTTAACTGATGGTACACCTATGTTCCTGTGGCGTCTGTGGCGCAGTTGATTAAAGTGCGTGGCCTCTATGTCAACGAACCTGGAGACCCAGGTTCGAACCCCAGCAGTGGCAGAAAATTATTTGAATTAAAATAATTTTTCTGTGCGGCCGCCACCTCTCTGCAGACAATGACAAACCTCAGAGAGTAATCAAAATGCCATGTAAAGCTTCTTGAGAACAAGAACATTACGTTAATCGCCGTTCGGAGTCGGCGTTAAACATGTAGGTCCGGTTCTCGGTCGATTTGTGTACAAACTTAATAACACGCACAACACAAATGATCATAAGAAGCTAGGTCAAAGTCCTTTCAAGGGCTGTAATGGCCAGTTATTTATTTTTTTATTTATTTTACACCTATAAGTAGAACCAAAGTAGCTTGAGTGGATCACAGTGTAAAGTCACACAAAGGCTACTGATGAGTTGGTGTAGCGGCCAACGAAACAGTCTGTATAGTCAAGCTGTGTGATTTGCTCTATACAGAGCCGTTGTTGTTGTTGTTGGTTGTTGCCTTCTTTGTTCTTCATGTTGTCTTGTTGTCAACATGCTTGGCCTAAAGCTCAAAAATTTGTTTTCAATATAAATAATGAAAGGCCGTATTCAAAATATTAATTAAATTAAATATTAGAAGAGTATGTAAAGTTTACCTATTTTTTCAGACTTGTTTTAATATTTTCGAATCACACATTTGGACTACACATAACTGGCGATAAGACTATATAAATAAATTAACTAGATTTTAGTGTGTTATTGGCTAAATATCGGACACTACAAGAGGGGGCAAAACGGGACATACAACTTGTATGGCCTTTTTTACCATATTTCATAGTCTCGCAAGAGAAAATAGAGATCTAAAGAGTTTCATAAAAGAAAAAACCCGAAACGTAGAAATTTATTCAAATTTTCCCTTCATTCCAATATTATTTCGGAACCCTTCAAACTGTGTATTCTTTAAAGAAAACCATGTCAACAGAATTGAAGTATCGAAGGAGGTATACTTATCATTTCTCACCTTTAAACCTTCTCACTGAATAAATATACTTAAACCGTCTCACCTATGATAGGAATTGATTTTCAAAGAAAAAAACAATCCATTCTACGGTACTAATCGGTGAAAATTTTTTTTATAAAAGCCTTTTCAAAGGCAGTTTTTAATAGTTTTTGAGTTATGCTTTGAAAAAAATTAAAAAAAAAACTAGTAAAAAATTAACTTTAACTGGGCCGAAGTTAAAATACTCCCACGGCCGAACCAAAGTATATTCAAAGTCTTAAGGGGAGAAATGCATGTACAATCTTCAAGAAATAATATTTCATTTTTTTTTCATAATTCGAAAGTATCATCCCTTAAAAGTATTGTGGTGAAGTATCAAGTTGAAATATGACATATTTACGGAGAAATAGCCCACAGTCGAGAGCGCTCGTGGAACGCCGGAATCGTACCTGAAACGCTTGAGCCGAGTGGGCAGATTCTGCGTTGCCAAGTGTCCAAAATCGACCTAGCAACGTCGGTAGGGAATACAATTTATTCGTACGAACCTTTATTCTTGTTTATTCTATTCGAACCTTTGTATACGTACCTACACAATTACATAATATATGTGTATATAGCAGGTAACTGTATAGTTATACGAACGAACGTTTCTCGATCAGTTGAGTCAGTGTAGCCCAAAAGTTTCACGCGTGCGGTCCTGTTTTCATAAAAATGCCGAAAGGAACAAAATACAATGTTACTCGAAGTCGTAAGACATTCGAGGCAAGAAAAGACATTATCACGGAAATCAGTTTACGGATGAAAGCGGGAAGAATTACGCAGTAATACTGCAGTCGCACAGAAATAAATTCAGGACCTTTTATTCACAAGGGCTTCGAAATAAATCGAAGAACTGTATTTATCATGAGGCTTTTGGGCATTGCAAGAGAGTACAAGAGAAATAATTAAGCAACTCACTAAATATTATGGCTTGAGAATCCAAAGAAATACAGAGAGTGTTGAAAATATGAAAAAAGCAATTTTGGCTACATTCTATCATATCTTTTCAACGAAAGAAGAGCCAAACCACGAATATTGCCCGACGGGACCTGACAGCTGGTGTAAGTGGCAGAAATCTATTGCTTTAAATGGAGACCCGAGAGTCGAAAATTTGACACCACTGCTTGGCCAGGAAATGAAAGAGCACCTCTTACCCATCTATGAAAATTTATCTAGAGAAGATTTCAAGAAAGGTGCTTGGGTGGTCACACTCAGAACGCCAACGAAAGTTTTAACTCTACCATCTGGCGATTGACCCCAAACACTTACATTCTGGTCAAAAAAATCATCGAGTTATCAGCCTGCATTGCAGCCGGAGTATTCAACGAAGGCTACAATTCAATATTGAGGCTGATAAACCAACTGGACATCGTTGTCGGAAATCAAGTTCTCAATTTTGCCAAAACGAAGAAGTTCGCGTTACACGACAGAACAGGATGAGCCAAAGCGAGACAAAAGCTGCCCGTACTGCCAGGAAACAGCAACAACTGGAAGATAATCAGCTTTTAGAGGAAGCTGAAGGGCTATTGTATGCGCCTGGAATTGCTGATTAATCGGTAAGTCGCAAAAACTAATACTTTTATCGTTCAAAAACTTTAAACGCGATTTTCTCGAAACTACGTTTCCAAAAACGGCTGCCACTACAGCTCAAAAAGTAATTAACCGATCGGGCTGAAATTTTGAGGGATTTTAGTCAACATAATTACCCATTGAATTATCCTAAAATATTGCACATTTTGCATAAATAAACAGTTTTAATGGGGCAATAACTGTCGAAAAAATAGGCAAAAATACGAATGTTTCATTAAGAACTTTACCAAATTTTTTTATTTCGTACTTTTTCTCAATTTTATAGGTTTCCTCTATGCCTTAACTCATCAGTAATCGAAATATTTTTTGTTTTTTATTTCAGACCAACAGAAAAAGCTGGGCGATGACAGCCGTTTTACGACTTCGACAAAAACGGCCTTCGTGGAGGGACTGGAGGGCCATTTTGTATTAAAAAAAACGGTAAATTTTTTTTATTACCAGACACATTAAATTATGTCAAAAGTGTAAAATGATTTAATTATTTTATCACCCCCAAAATAATTCACGAAAAATTACCAATGTTCGAGCATTTACATGTAGCCCTTAAGCAGCCAATAAAATGTTTATTTGTAAAAACATTTTCGTCACAGTTTTAACCTTTGGTTTTTAATGAAAAATAGGGTCTATGACTATCCGAATCCGCCAACAAACGAAGAGGATCTTTTACACGATGTCAAGAAGTTTGGAACGCTATTGCCCCTAAGTGAAAACTTAGTCAACAGTACGCCTTCCAAAATATAACAAATAATTACTGCCAAAGGTGGTTACACCAAATACTTGAAGATCTCAAAGTTGTTTGCGTGAGCTCATTGCATCATAATTGAACAAGTGCCTTATACTAAAATATATAAAATTTTTTATAACTTATGCCACATAATTTTTTATTTTTGTTTTTAAATTAATATAAAAATAGTTTATTTAACAAATAAATAAATCTGCGGAAATAAATATTGAATTTTAAAAAAGAACACATGTGTTATGCATAAGAGCGTTTTTGTGTGTTTATTTGCTCAATTGTGTTACATATTGTATCTAAACTTGTTTGTCCCCTACAATCGAATATGTGATCAGCTGTGGCCCAATTGTGGCCCAATTTTGGCTGAATGAATAGCAGTCTGATCAAGCGTGCGATATATCGTGGGATCAAATTCGGACGATCTATGTTAGGAATATTTTTCGATTATTAAAGTTTGTTTCGTTAAAGCTTCCACAAATAAATAAGGAACGGTTGAAAAAAAAAGATATTTTTCAAAGCCTAATAAAAGTAAAAAAGATTCTATGAAATAAAAGTTTAGCTTTTTGACTCCTATAAAAGTCATAACGAGTGCTTTCAGAAGTTACATAATAGGAACTAACTAATAACAGCTTACAAGCTTAATATGAGCTTGTATTGGTTCTGTTTTAACTTCGAATGGCCGAAATGGTAGCAAATCACAATGACACACTGGCGGGAAATGCGAAATTTTTCTTTATTTCGACTGCAATTGCGGTTAGCAGTTGCCCACAGCAATAATTTCAGCTGAAACCAAAACTTAAAAAACTCCATAATGACAATAAAAATAGAAATTATATTTGCACAACCTCAAAAGTCATGTTGTTTTTGTTACAGTCGAACAGCAAATGTCAATGTAAATATAACTGTAACTAGATTTTATCTAACCACACAACTACTTCACTACCGCAGCAAGGTAACCAACCAGCTTTGCTTGCCATGGATGATTATGAAATTTAACTTTCACCGGTTGTAATGCGTGTACGTAAAGCAGGCACAATTACAGTCAACAACAGCAACAACAACAGCTATATTAACAACAATAAAAATAAAAGAAACCAAAACAAATAAAACAATAAATCGTTTGAAAAAGCATTAAAAATACAAAGTTTACCATACAATACAAAGTAACAATTATTGTGGCTATATAAAGGGTGTTTTTTTTAGGGGTTTGTTTTTCGAATAGAGATAAAACTGGCATTTTGTGGTCAAATCTGGCAACTCTAATGTCATTTATGTTCAGTTTGGTTTGCCATTTCATCATGAACAGGTTGACAAAAGAACAGCGCTTGCAAATCGTGCAAATTTATTTCGAAAATAATGGTTCAGTTCGCGAAGTTTACCTCAAGCTCCGTCCATTTTATGGTCGACATAATCGTCCATCAGAGCAATTAATTCGGTTAACCATGGGTCGTTTTCGCACTACGTTTACTCTATGTGATAATACGCATCCGCAGAGACGTCAAACAGTGCGCACCGAAGAAACAATTGCCGCTGTAGAGCAAAATGTTGAAGAGGACCCGAATTAATCGATTCGCCACCGTGCACAGCAATTGGAGCTTTGTCCATCAACTTTATGGAAGATTTTGCGCAAAGATCTTGGCTTGCGACCTTACAAGATCCAGCTTGTGCAAGAATTAAAGCCGCGAGACCATGCAATGCGTCGTGATTTTGGTGTATGGGCCGAAAATGAGATTGATCTCGATGCTGATTTTCATCGCAAAATTTTGTTCAGTGATGAGGCTCATTTTTGGTTGAATGGCTACGTCAACAAGCAAAATTGCCGCATTTGGAGTGAAGAGAATCCACATGAGATCCTTGAGACGCCATTACATCCACAAAAACTGACTGTTTGGTGTGCTCTATGGGCTGGTGGAGTCATTGGGCCATACTTCTTCCGAAATAATGCTGGAGAGTCAGTTACCGTTAATGGAGACCGGTATAGAGCCATGATAACCGACTATTTTGTTCCCGAATTCGATGACATGAATGTGGATGAGTTGTGGTTCTAACAAGACGGCGCTACATGCCACACAGCGCACGTCACAATCGATTTATTGAAGGAAACATTCGATGAGCGCATAATTTCGCGGAATGGACCTGTCAATTGGCCACCAAGATCGTGTGATTTGACACCATTGGATTACTTTCTTTGGGGATATGTGAAGTCGCTCGTCTACGCCAACAAACCAGAAACGTTAGGGGACTTGGAGGCCAACATTCGTGGCGTTATTGCCGACATACGGACCCATATGCTCGAAAAAGTGGTTGAAAATTGGACCTGTAGAATTGGCTTTATTCGAGCCAGCCGCGGCGGCCACATGCCCGAAATCATATTTAAACATTAATGGCATAAAATTATCCTTCCAATAAAGCCAAATTGATGGACATTAAAACGATTTTATTGTGTTTTATTTCAATTCGAAGTCCTATACCTCTAAAAAAACACCCTTTACGATACGATGACTTTTTTGTAAACATGGCCGGAACTTGTTTATCGCTTTTAACGATTTTTAATCTTTTACTAAAACAAAAACTGAGCCGGTCACTGTACACTTAAGTTACTAAACGATTTGTCAGTTTTCCATGAAGAGTCAGCCAAAAACGAATCACAATTGTTGGGGGAGAAAAAAATAGACATAAACAAATAGTGTACAGAGCACACTTAATACAATTCTTATGTCAATGTTTTTCTTTTATATGCAATTGTATTTGTGTAAATAAATTTGAAACAAAACACCTCTAACAAAGGCAATATGTATAACAATAGGTAAAATTGTTGTTTATTCAATTGTTGGTAGCTTTGAATATGAAGTGCTCAAGTATTTAATGTAGGTATTCGGTGAAAAGACGACTCGCTGGGAATCGCTGTCGGCTGCAATTTTTGCGCTTGAAACGTACATTGAAGGAACAACGTCCAAAATGCTTCGAAAGAGACAAAAGTCATTTTGCAGTTCGACAATGCTCACCGACACGTCAATCAACACATAGACGTAAACGCAAATCATACCCTATCCTCCGTATTCATCATATATATATATATATATATACAGGGTGCTTCAGTTAAATGAGAACATGCATACATGTGACCATAACTAAGTAGTAAGTGTTACCTTTTTTTTAATTTTTTTCAGATAATCAATAAAGAACAATAATTAACCGAGGAAATGAGGCGCCATGCTGTGATCGTGGCTCTTCAAGCAAACCACGGCGATTTAGAAATAGCGAATTTTTTAAGGTCGCCCGATCGTTTGTTCACAAAGTTCGCCAGAAGTTGGAAGTATGTAATGAAGATGCTGAAAGTGCTACTAAACGCAAAAAGCGTGAAACAGGTCCATAGAAACTACGGACACCGGAATTTGTCTCTCAAGTTCAGAGTATTATTAATGTAAACCCTTCGAAATCAGTGAGAGCCATATTAAGAGACCTTCATATTTCTGAATGCACTGGTCGTTGGGTCATCCACGAAGACATTCGTTACAAGTCGTATGTGATGCAAAGAGGTTGGTATATATATCAGCAAACGAAGAGCAACGTGTCATCCGCGGAAAAATGCGTTTCAGCAAGTTAAAGCATCCAGAAACCCCGAACATGCTTTTCCGATGAAAAAAAGTTTGACCAGGATCAAAAAATAAACCGAAGAAACGACAGGTGGTTATGTTCGGATCCTCGGGAGGTTCCCCATGTCATACAGACTAAATTTCCGGCAACAGTCATGGTTTTGCGAGTGATAAGATGTGAAGGACATGTCATGTCACCCCACTTTTTTCCCAAAGAACTTCGGGTGAATGGCAGCTGCTTACATTGAGGTTTTACGAACAGTTGTTAAGCCTTTTGATAGATAACTTACGTGACGGAAGGCCATACGTGTTCCAACAGGATTCTGCTCCCTTAGATAAGGCCACGAAGACGCAAGAGTGGATGTCTCAGAAGCTGTATGACCACATTACCCCAAATATTTGGCCTCCAGCTCTCCCGACCTCAACCCTTAGGATTATTTCGTGTGGGACGCTGTTGAAAGGGAGACTAACAAACATCCTCACAACACAATAAGGTCACTAACACTAAGTTTTGAAATCAGTTTGTCCTTATTCAACTGACGCACCCTGTATACACGCAACTTTTGAAGTGACAGCGTATCTTTATCCTTGCCCTTGTTCGTGTCCCTTTTCTTTCCTTTGTTTCCAAGCTTATATATATCTTATATTTTTCATAATTGTTGTTCTACTTCTTCTACAAACTCTTGTTTTAGTCCATGTCCAAATTACAGCTCTTATCTGTGTTCGAATCTCTTCCCTTCTCCTTTACCCACTTCTTTTCCAAAACCTTGTTCTATTCCTTGTCCCATTCGGGTACATCAGATTTTACATGAATATTTAGAAATGAAAAAGCTATCCGAGCGATGGTTGCTGCGATTGCTGACACTCGACCATAATTGCTCAGCTGTGTGACCACTTCAAAAGAGTGTTTGGCGATGGTAAACCGTAATTCGCAGGAGTTTTTGCGTCATTTCGTAACCGTAGACGAAACATGGATACATGACAGCACACCAGAGACCAAGAAACAGTCAAAGCAATGGACTCCTGCGGGTGAACGTGCACCAAAGAAATCCATCGTGGGTCTGTCGGTCCACAAGGTCATGGGTAAAACGACAAGGATAACACGTTTACTGACGATTCACAGCTGTTGGACAGATTTAACATTGATTTGAAGCAAAAACAACCGCATTTGGTGAAGAAAAAATTACTTTTCCACCATGGCAAAAATCCATAAAATGCGGTACGAACTGCCACCCCATCCTTCATATTCTCCAGATTAAGCCTCCTGCGACTACTTCGGCGTTGAAGATGCTGCCGGCCTAACAAAGAAAACACACGCCAAAATAATTGTTTATTCTTCCACATAGTCCCCTTTGAGTTCGATACTCTTATTCCAACGATTTTCTAAGATTGTGATGCCCTTTGAACAGTAAGATTTCTCAAGATCTCCGAAATATGCCTCAGTTTCCAATTATACCTGTTCATTCGTTGCAAATTTCCTTCCCTGGGGCCACCTTTTCAAGTTTGGAAACAGATAATAGACGCTGGGGGCCAAATCTGGAGATTATGGGAGGTGAGGCAGCAGTTTGGCCATGGTTTCGATCGACTTTTGAGCCGGAGCATTGTCTTGCAAAAAGATGATTTTTTTTCTTCGACAAATGGGGCCGTTTGTTGGCGATTTCGTTCTTCAATCTTGTCCAATAATTTACAATAATAGTCGCTGTTGATTGTTTTTTCTTTTCTCATATAGTCGATGAACAAAATGTCACTTGAATCCCAAAAAACAGACGACAACACCTTTCCGGACGTTTTTTGAATCTTGGCTCGCTTTGGTGCATTTCTACTGGGACCTACCTACTCTTTTGGTGATTCCTCCGATTCTGGTGTATAGTGGTGGATCCATGTTCAAACCATGGCCACTATGGTCACGCCAAAAATTTGGTGGATTTTGTTTAAAAATGTCCAAACATTGTTGGGAAGTGTGAATACGTTCATGTTTTTGATGGATTGTTAACGAACGCTTTACCAATCTTGTAGTCAGCTTTCTCATACCCAAATGAGCATGTAAAATTGAAACCACAGACCCACTTGATATGCTTACGGATGTAGTTATTTCACGCACTTTCACTTTGGAATTGTTCAATATGAAATCTTGGATTTTTCCTATACATTCTGGAGTGGTCAATGTTTTTGGAGCTCCCTCGGCGTGTTCATCTTTTGTGCTGATTCGACCTCTTTTGAGCCCTGCAATCAAATATTTTATGGTTGAATACAACGGAACAGATTCGCCATAATATTTATCGAGATTGTTTTTTGTTTCTTTCGCACTTTTTTTATGCAAAAAGTAATGCTTAATCAAGGCAAGAAATTCTTCTTCTTCCATTTTTATAACAATACCAAAAGTTAGATAATTTAGAACAGTAGAACGTCACTATTCATTGACAGATCGATCTGACATTTATGGTGTGTTATGTTAAGGTTGTCACCCGTCAAAAATGTCATGCATTTGAAGAGTGGTGGTGTCGTCACTTGGAGGCCGGCAGCATCTTAAACGCCCCAGTTTTTCCTATTTCGAAATCTAAAAAAATTTCTCGACGATAAGAGTTTTGAGTCGAATGAGGACCTTAATAAAACATTTTATTTGGTAGAAATAAAAAAAAGCGCTGAACTAACTGTGTCGATCTTAAAGAAGACTTTGTTGCGAATTGACACTTTTTTTGCCAATAAAATGCCTTTTATTCAAAAAGTCACTGACTTCTCAAATTACCCTCGTGGTAACTGAAAATTAACTTCGAGCTCTTGCTAAATTGATAAAATTTAATAAACTTATTTGATGTTTTAAGAAAAACTTCGCTGAAGTTATGATGTGCCTCAGACCGTACACTTCCTTGTCAAATAAGCAATCAAATAATTTACTTATTATTTGATGAAATGTATTTCCGGGAATTACATTTTGATAGTTATCACCATAACAATTTTAATATTTTTTTCAAAATTCTGCCACTGTATGTCAGAGTGAATGTCGTAATCTTTTATTTATCAATATTTTATTAAAAATAAAAAAAAAAAAATCTTCGTGAATACCCCCGTTAAAAAATTTTTTTTAAACCTTGATATTACAAAAAAGAACGGATATAAAGTAAAAAAAAAACTTTATTTCGTAATGAAAAATCATAATCGTTTCACATTTTATTGTTATTTGTAATTTGTTAAAAACACAATGAGCTCAAAAGTGCTCTACTTAGAAGGTTCTCTAAAAAACACAAAGGTCGCAAAAACGCTAATATACGATGTAGTTTTTAGTCATAATTTGAAAAGACGTAAAAAACTGTCGAAAAAACCCATAGAAGTTGGATGAATATTCTAGAGTAATTAAGATAACACACTAGCCGACACACACAAGGAGAGAAAGCGAGGGAGAACGCAAGATGCTTTTTACAACTTAACCTCAGTTTAACGGGTCGTTCGTTTTGTCAACCAGGCACACTTCACACATTCGCACTTGCCCAGTTTAAAAATAGTCCCCAATGAACATCACATGAAATGAGAAAACCAACAAAGTGCGCCGAGTTAAGATAGAAAAAAATAGAAAAACATAGAAAAAAATAGAAAAAAAATAGAAAAAAAGCAAACATAAAAATTTTTGTAATATAAAATCTGAAAAAAAAAAATAATGAAGTAGCTACTACTTAGGTTAACTAACTTAACTACAAACGAATACGCTTGGATGTTGGGTACTTTAGGGTTTCTATGGAAATTGAGTGGCTTCATCTTGAAGTGCAGAGAAACAAACACATTAGAAACGTTAGAAGAGTCCAATCACTTCAAACATTGACTGTTTGTCGGGTGAATTGTGACTTGAAAGCAGAGATAGTAGAGCAGATAATGAAAAATTGTTAACTTAATAAGTAATAAAGTTGCCCTTTTCACCAACTCAAAGACCCAAGACTTTCGCTTGCTTGACGCCATAAAGAATTCAGAGAAAAAAATGGGGTAAAGTGGGGCGAAGTGTAATTGGTATCGTGTCACTGCCAGCGCTACTGTCAGAACTCAATGAACTTTGATATTATTTTTTAAGATTATTTTTTCGAATTTATTTTCTTTTTTTTAACTAACGCCTTCTTAGCTTACAACGCTGGGAGCAAAGAAGGTATTGCAATATAGACGTGTTTTTGCATTACTTTTTACTCATGTACTTTGAGTTTTTTGGTTAACTGCTTTTGCTGTCTTGTTATGCTATGTTCGGGCAGTTATTTTTGCAGTTTGGTTTGCCTTTTTTTTTTTTTTGCTGTTTCAATTCTCTGGTTACTGGTTTTTTGCATTTTTTGGCAGTGCCACGCTAGTCGCCAACCCAAGATTCTTCGTTTTGTTCCTTTTGTGATTTTTGTTTTTTCGACGTCAGTCGTAAATCCCTTACTTAAAGTCATTGCAACGGAGCGTTGCACAGTGTTTGATTTTCACAATCTACCGGGCTAAAAGATTATTCATAGCTTTGAAATAATTATGCTTCACTAAGGGAAAAAAAATATTAAATTTATCCAAAAACATTTTTAATCTATCCAAAAAGCGAGTAATTTTTGCACCAACAACGCATTTACTTAAATCGACTACGTAAATATTTAAAATTTATTTAAAGAGAATTAATAAAAAATATATTAAAATTATGCACGAATATATTTAAATATCTTTCAAATATTTACTATTTGAAAATAAAACTATCGCATTTAAGGAAAATTTATATAAAAATTTATTTATTTGAAAAACAAGAAAAACAATTTATTTGAATATTTCCTACGAGCTGCGTCCATATCAAACGCCATTTAGTGGTATATTTTATTTTCTTTTTGAGAAAATATGATTTGTGAGTCCGTTGGTGAGTGCGATGCATGATGAAATCATGTAGAGTGGAGTGACATTCTTGAGAAAATACCGAGTTGTCACTCCACCTTACATGAATTCATCATGCATCGCACTCACCACCGCACTCACAAATCATATTTACCAAATATGCATAATATATTACCCTTGCAACAATAACTAAATGAGAACTATAAAAACTGCAAGAAATAAACTGCAGGAAGAGAGTGCGATGCTGTTGCTGCTTGCCGGAGTATGTGTGTACGTGTGCGATGCTGTTGCTGCTTGCTTGTATGGAAAATGTTTGTACGTGTGTGGTATAAATAAAATTCAAATACGGGAAAAAAACGAGTTGTAAGGAAAACATTTGATTTATCCACGTAAATATTTGAATAAAATTTATACTCAGGCGTGGATAATGTTAATATGCGTTATTTCCCTTAGTGTAGTCATTTCATTTTGCACGTAACACGTTAAAGACTATGACTAATTTACTTTGAAGAAAAAAGAGTGGGAAGCTCCCATACAACCTCTATACTTTATTGGAAATAAGTGGCGTTGTGTGTGATTTTTTCCTTACAATTTTCGTACTTTACCTTTTACAAACAATATTTTCAACTTAAAAACAAACAAATGAGTGCAATCCGGTTACTGCTCCACCTACCTCCCATACCACTGCTGTAATTTTTGGCCATAACATGTGTCTTGTGTGAGCTTTTACTTCCAAATTTGATACACGACGATTTTAAAAATCAAATTAATGTTATGAGGTTGTTGCCACGCCCATTTCCCATGTATTTAAGGTTATACTTAGTCCATAACTTATGATGTATCTCAGTTTTTACTACAAAATTTGGTACATGAACATATTATGTAAATACTTGCTACTAAAAATACAAAAATTAGTATTATCAGGTAACTGCCACGCCCATTTCTTATATCCCTGAGTTTATAACTAACGTTATATGTGAGCTTCTACAACCAAATTTGGTAGACTACCATATTTCCTCAATGCTAACAACTGGCAACAGAAAAAAATTATTGTCAGGTTACTGCCACGCCCATCTCCCATTTAGTTGGGACAGTATTTTGTCCATTACTAACATTGCATCTGAGCATCGGCTATCTACTTTGCTGAACAACCATTTTTAATCAATACTTATAACTAACACAAGGATATTAGTGTTATCAGGTTACTGCCACGCCCATATCCCATATAACTGAGGTGATACTTGGTCCATAACTAACGTTACTATCAATATAAAAATACTTTTAATATCAAAACTCGTACATGTTCTACTTTTACCAATAGTAGGAACTGAAAATACAAATGAGTGTAATCAAGTTACTGTCACGCCTATCTCCCATATAACTGAGGTGTTAATTTATTCACAACAAACGTTTTACGTAAGATTTACTATCAAATCTGGTGCATAACAACATCTCGCCAATATTTAAAACATAAAAAAAAGAAATTAGTGTAATCAGCTAACTGCCACGCCCAACTCCCATATGACTGAGGTGTAACTAGGTCCATTACTAACGTTGTATTTAAGCTTTAACTTCTAAATTTGTTATATGACCATATTTTGTTAATAATTAAAACTGAAAAAAGAAATTAGTGTTATTCGATAACTGCCACGCCTATTTCCCGAATAACTAAGATGGTACTTTGTTCATAACTAATGGCTCTGCATGTCGGCTTTTACTACAAATTTTGGTATACGACATATATCGGTTTGGTTAATATAGAAAAGACGTGACTCGTTTTTTTTTTCAAAAAACGCTTTTAATATATTCTGATAGACCACACTCAAATACACCTTAATTGAAAAAATCAATGACCTTTTTTGTTGTTGTTGTTGCCTATTTTAAATAAAAACTGCATTAAAAAAAAATTTATATCCAAAGTATTCCAGATTTTATTCAGTTCTTCTCTTCTCCTGTAAAGTAACGAAAAATCAAGTTACGCCTTTTCTGCATTAAGCCATCGATATGGTATATAGTTAATATTTAAATCTGGAAAAAATAAGAGCAGTCAGATAACTTTCACACCCATCTTATATATAACTATGGTACTTTGTCCATTACTAACTTAGTATGTGGTTTACCACTAAATATGGTATATTAAGGGATTTTGGATATATATCTGCAAATGTATTTGACCTAAAAAGAAATAATATAATAAGCCGTGGCGTATGTCAACGAACCTTGGAGACTTGGGTTCGAACCCCAGCAGCGACAGAAAATTATTTCAATTAAAATAATTTTTCTGTAGTTACGGCCGCCACCTCTCTGCAGACAATGGCAAACCTCAGAGAGTAATCAAACTGCCATGTAAAGCTTCTTGAGAACAAGAAAATTCCGTTCATCGCCGTTCGGAGTCGGCATTAAACCTGTAGGTCTGGTTCTCGGTCAATTGTGTACAAATTTAGTAACACGCACAACACAATTGATCATAAGAAGCTAGGTCAAAGTCCCTTTCAAGGGCTGAAATGGCCAGTTATTTATTTTTTTTTTAATAAGCTTACGGCCACGCCCATCCCACATAGTATTGGAGACTGTTTGTTTAATTTAATACTCATTCATATTGTAAAATTAAGGATGAAGTAGTCAAATTCTGCCTTAAAAAGGTAAAATATCCCCTTCCCCTCCCTCGTCAGGGTATGGTACGCAATAAAAAAATCTATTGTTAAGTTATATTGTGAAATTAACATAATTTTTTGTATTTTACAATTTTTATTAATGATGGGAAAGGTGGATGCGATCCATCTACTATTTCGAAAAAATTTCATACTTAAACCAAATTTTTTTTACATTTTTCAGTACAAAAAAGAGGGTTACTAGGATGAAGAATTAAACTAGTATGGGACAATTAAGGCTGAAAATTCAATTGCGTAACGTTAAATGTTATGAAACAAAAGTAAAGGGTTTGTACTCGACAACGGCTAAAATAAAATAAAAAAAAAAATATGACGCAGCTTTTGCAACAAAAAAGCAATGTTGTTGCATGGAATTATCGCTCAATAGTCGCTCAACAGGGGTGCAACGGTAAATTTTATTTTACGATTGGTTTTTAAGGTTTTATAACGAAAATAAGAAATAAAAATGTTGGCGATATGATATCACGGGGGCTATCGTTTAGTGCAGTGATAATGTGACACAATTTTTAAAACGTTGCATGGTATTATAACTCCGTAACTATTGGCGATGCGGCAAATTTTAAAGAACAACAATAAAGTACATACATAGAAGTTCTTGGCTACATCATAAAAATTAAAAAAAAATAAATATCGCATAAATCATTGTAACATTGAGTCATGAAACGTTGCATGGTTTTATTACATGACGATAACGTAAAATAAATACATGTTAAGGGTACGAAGAAAAAAAAAGCAAAAATAAGAGTATTAAAATAAAAATCAAACATTAATAAAAAAAATAAAATAAAATCAGAACAAGAATTAAAACACGTATCAGAATAAGGATTATGAAAAGGACGAGGATGAGGAAAAATATTTCGAAAACACTTGTTCTAAAGTCAGGTCAAAGATAAGAACAAGAATCTGGGAGAAGGAAGACAAGTGAGGAATTAGTGAGGGCAAGTGGAACAAGGGTTATGAAAGGGATTCGAACAAGTATTGGGAAAAGAATTGGGATAACGATTATGAAAGGGATTCGAACAAGAATTAGGGCAAGAATGTTAGCATGGATTTAAGCAAGAGTTTGGACAAGAATTAGGACAAGGAGTAGGGCAAGTAGAAGAACTAATATAAAAATGAGGAAATGGATGACGAAAAGTTTATTCACAAGGTAAGGACACGGATAAGATTAACAACAAGGATAAATATACGAATGTGTCAATGACACTGCCAACTGTATCCTATATTCTTCAGAAAAAGGATACATTTTTGTTAAATAATAAATTCGTATATTTTGACAAACTGGAACACTGTGCGACGGGCTGTTGGCTAACTTGGCTTGGTTGCTCGCCTGGCGAGAGGGCGGTCGAGTCGATTGGTTGAACGTTTTTCTCTATTTGGTAATATTATGGGTTTCAGGTTGCCACTTTGAATGAATTACATTTTTGCACGACATGCTTGAGTCGGTCGGTCGGGTCGTTGTTTTGCTTGGGCTGTGATAATATATTTTGAATTATTTTTTTTTCTTTTTTTAAGAGTAAAGTATGCACCATCGAGCATGGTTCAGCAGACAAGCGCTGTTGTTGTCTTTTTGGCTTTTGGTATTTGTGCTTTTAACAAAGTGCAAGCGGTAGTTTCTGCAGCAATGAAAAGCGAAGACAAAAAAAAAAGAGACAAAAAAAAAAGAGAGAAAATTGTTCAAAATATTTTAAAAGTCAAGCAGTCAGCAACGTGTACAAGTAAGGTTTCATTTCATTCAACATTCAGCAAGAAGAGACAGACAGACAGCTGAACAAACTGTGGCTTAGCTCATGACTCATGCTGTGTGATTCCAAGTTATCAAAAAGAACAATGAAAAGAGCAACATCAACAACAACAACAACATCTTGAAAGTCATTCAAGTT
The DNA here is from genome assembly GCA_943735915.1 of Pherbina coryleti. Taxonomy (NCBI): domain Eukaryota; kingdom Metazoa; phylum Arthropoda; class Insecta; order Diptera; family Sciomyzidae; genus Pherbina; species Pherbina coryleti. Next base: position 52,258,516 of record OX030948.1, on the reverse strand, counting down.
CCCAGAATATGATTAATAAAGTCAATAAAAATTGTAAGCTAAACAACATTGACAAGAACAACTTATAAAACAATAATAAAACAAGTAAAACTTTAACTAATACTCGTTAAAAGTCAACATTTGAAATATGTTAACTTTAGTCAAAAAGTAATTTTTAACATTCGAGAATTCGTTACAACTGCTCGATTAGCTCGTTATGCTCGTTCCATTAGCTGTTGAAATAAGTTGAAGAAAAATCAAATTTCAGCTGCTATTAAAAGTGAGCTCATGCAGCTTAATCTTCACTTTAGTTTACTTGTTTCAAATTTTTACTCAAGTCAATTGCTTGGTTGTTTGCGCCCCAAGACGCAAAATGAGCTTAATTGCAAAAATTACACCTACGCAATGGTGTTTTTTTTTTTATTTCAATTTTTCGAAATCTCAACTGGAACTGGAATAATTGCGTACAAAATCGAGTTGCTAGTGTGAAGTTGCTAAAGCAAAATTTTGTAACAATAACAACAACAACAACTAATTTCATTGATGATTCATGCAACAGAAATGCAGTGAAGCCGGTTTTGTAAATCAAGCTTATGTTATAGATACTCATACTTTTCACCTACAGAAAAACTTAAGTAAAATTGGGTGAGATTGTTATCAGACACAATGGAAGGAATCAGTAAAAAATTGAATTGGAACTTTATAAAATTCAATGAAGTATCAGTTACTTGGGAACGTTTCTTTTTTGAAAATATGTCCCAATTGAAGTTTTGTTCTTTATTCACACTTTAACCGACCCGAGTGAGGTGAGTTATGCAATGTGAGTAAAAGTATGGATCAATTTATTTGGCCTGAACAGTGAGGTGTCTTATAATGTTTCATGGAAGCATGAATATGCTGCTTGTTTGAAGCAAAAATCAAGCAATATTGCTTTTTAATTTTGAAATCAAATTCTGCTTTTTCAGTTTTCAAGAACTAAACAGGGAATTGCCTAAAACAGATCAAGTTTTAATATTTAGTGACTTTTATTAGTTTTAATATATATTTTATTGATTGAAATCTGAAAAAGCAAAATAGTATTTCTTTTTAAAGATAATTTGCTCTACTATTGGCAACTGAAAGGTACATTTTACTTAAAATATTTATAATTCCGCTTTGGTTTAGAAAGGCTTATTTTGACACGTAATTGTTATTAGTCAAGCCGGAACTACACCTGTTTCAAATCGCGTTTTTATTACTGAACAATTCATTGAATTAAACAAATCAAAATTTTCTTTTGACGTGATAACTTAACGTTTTACCGCGCAAATTTCCAAAGCAACGAAACTAAAAATTTATTGCATGTAATTATAACGCGCTATGTATAGGTAGAAAATATACGTCAATAAAGGCTGGTTCTTAGTCCTCACGATAAAAAATGACAAAAAAATTCATGACGTTATGAGGACTAGGAAAGAGCAGCTACAGGAATGATAATACATGTCATGCAATGGCGTTGCATGAAATTTTTACTCTGTTATAAAACAGAATAAATTTAAACAGAATTTTATAATGTTATAAAACAGAAATGCAGGATTTATATTTGGTCTTACGACAAAAATAAAAAAATAAATTGCGATGTCGCACAGTGCATTGAATCCATACAAAATTGGAACATAAATAGAAGGAGTGCCCCTATGATAATGAAATTTTGTGTGCTGGATTAATTTAAGCTAATTAAGAAAAACTGCAAAAATGGTTGGAATTGGTCAGTTCCTAGGGGTACCTCCCTTGGACCTATATTAATTTTTTACATTATTTTGTATGGGAGGTACATACAAAAATTGAGCGATCTTAACAAAAGTTGGTCAAAAGGCTAGGCAATTAAAGAAATAGAAGTGCACTTAAAATTATTGAAATCGGTGGGTTCCTAGGGGTACCTCCCGTGGACCTATATTGATTTTTTACATTATTTTGTATGGGAGGTATATACAAAAGTTGGCCGATCCTTACGAAACTCAATGAAAAGGTTAGACAAATTAAGCAATACATGTGTTCTAAAAATGGTTGAGATCGGTCGGTTTCTAGGGGTACCTCCCTTGGACCTATATTCATTTTTTTCATTATTTTGTATGGGAGGTACATATAAAAGTTGGTCGATCTATATAAAACTCGGTGAAAAGATTAGTAAAATAAAGCAATACATATGTTCTAGAAATGGTTGGAATCGGTCGGTTCCTAGGGGTACCTCCCTGGGCCCTATATTAATTTTTTACATGATTATGTATAGGAGGTACATCTGTTACTCATAAACACTCCCATTTGTATTATAAAAAAAATTCAGTTTTTAGGCAAATTTCATTTTATTTACAATAGAAAAATAAAATTGGTAACTTATTTTTATTAACAAAATGTGAAATAAAAAAGTAAAAAAAGTAATGTGTGCATACATATGTACAAACAACCAAGAACTCATCTCGCTATTGACTTCTTCGCTAGAACCACTACAAACAATATAAGGGTCATCAACTAATTGAATAAACTTCTCAACTTCATCATCAATAATTACATTTGATTTTGATTTAATAGTTCTTTTGGATGCTAAGAGAGGCTCAGATGTCAGCAACAATATTTTCATTAAATCTGTATTAGACTAAATCCTCGAGCATTTACGGGTATGGCTAGGTCGATTTTTTCTAAATTCTTTGTGCCTTGCTTCCAATGCCTCTTCAGACAATGTTCCAATTGATAAGGAAAATGTTGAAATGACTTCACATCCATGTATGAGAACTTTATGAACACTGCTCGGCATATAATACCAGCCATATAAATTTATATACTACTGCCTAGTTTCTTCTAATAACAATTTGAAGTTATTCAGATATATGGGGTAGCCACTTGCCAGAACTCTCAATATATAAAAAAAAATTGTTCTATCAAACTTTTGTTTATGCCTGTTATCTGCGAGCTTAGTTCAACGTTATAGAAAAAGCGCCTAGCTGTGTTTCCATCGTTAGTAGACCCATATCCTGACTTTGGTTTGTCTATCAAGAGACCCATTTCGCTCTTAAACTCAGCTTGAATTTTTTTTTTGTTTTGCGCTACCAATTCTTCATTTTCTTTTAATTGCACTTTTATATATAAACTAGCTGAATTACCCTGTGTTACTAAAATTATTTTGTTATCTAATATAACTTTCTTTTTATAAGGTCTAGATAATATTTTGGAAATCAAAAGTTAATACTTCAAATAATATTACAAAAAAGTTTCGTCAAAACCAAAATATCCTTTTTTGTAATTCCCTTTTGAATTTCGATAAATTTTGAATATTTTTCCATATAAAATTGAGCATTTTTCGCAAAAAAGTCACTTTTTGAAATCTGTATAACTTTCTTGTTCATAAAAAGGGGCAGATATTTTGGAAATAGGAAGCCAATACTTCAAATAAAATTACAAAAAAGTTGCGCTAAAATCAAAGAATCCTTTTTTTTTGCAATTCGCTTTTGAATTTTGCTACATTTTAAATAATTTTCCATACAAAATTGAGCATTTTTCGCAAAAAGTCACTTTTTGAAATCTGCATAACTTCCTTGTTTATGAAAAGGGGCAGATAATATTTTGGAAATGGAAAGTTAATACTTTAAATAAAATTAAAAAAAAAGTTGCGTTAAAATTAAAGAATCCTTTTTTTTTGCAATTCCCTTTTGAATTTTGCTAAATTTTGAATAATTTTCCATACAAAATTGAGCATTTTTCACAAAAAGTCACTTTTTGAAATCTGCATAACTTTCTTGTTTATGAAAAGGGGCAGATAATTTTTGGAACTCAAAAGTTAATACTCAAAATAAAATTACAAAAAAGTTTGGCTAAAATCAAACAATCCTTTTTTTTTTTTGTTATAGCTTATCAAAACTTGCAACTTTTTGAGTTTTTATGTGTTTTTTTTTAAGGTAAAGAAAATTTTTTTTATACAAAATATATACTAAACAAAATTACTTCCAGAAGCAAAATACATTTTAAAATAATCCTCTTTACCGCTTTTTAGAAAAAACATTTTTAAAACATTAACCCAATTTTAAATGACATGATTTTCTTCAAATAACAGGGTGTTGTATAAAGTGATCGCATATGTTTATTATTAAAGATATTTTAAAAAATCTTTTAAACTTTATAGAAATAAATAATATAGATCTAAATTGTATACTTTAAAAAAAAAAAAAACAACAATTTTTTTTTCTTATTTTCGTACCCTTTCGATGCATTGTGTGTCGTCAGGTCTTAAGCAACAAAAATAGCATATTGTTACATGGAATTACAACTCACTCTATTGAAGTGCTACGATATATTTTCTACATTTTTTAATCTTAATTTTTTTCTATGTAATTTGAAAATTGACTTAAAGAAAAATTTGGATAAGGAACAGGACAATTATATATACAAACATAAAATAAGAATAAGATTAAAAATAAGGATAAGTTTGGGAAAAAAAGGAAAAGATAGGGAATATAATACGAATAAGGATACGCTGTCACGTCAAAGACTACGAGTGTGTCCACAACACAGCAAACTGCTTTTTCACAAATCGTGATCAATAATTTTGAATTTTTAATAATGTACTCGTATTCAAGATAGCTTCCCTGAACTTCTATAAATCAGGTTATCCATATTGTGGTTTTAAAAGTTAATGTCAATAAAGGACATTTCAAATTTAATTTCTGATGAAATTTTTGTTATTGCATTATAATGTTATAACATTTGAATGGCATTGCACTATATTTATTTTCATTTAAATTGCCTTGATATCCATTGTAAATGATCAACAAGCTTCAATTGTTGCGTCGGTTGGGCTTTATTCGGATGGTGGTGTAAATTTAAATGCAAAATATGTCACAAATGTCTTTCTTCAATTCATCAGGTTCCCCGTGATGAATGATAGATGCAGATTCATTCAGACAGATATTACATACAAATAAGTACCCAGTGTGCCATACGGATCCGTTTCGAATTCGAGATGAACTTACTTTTTCGTATATTTTATACGTAACGGGTTGCGTTTCGGATCCGAAACTGATCCGTTTTCGTATGTAAACGCGAATCCACTCAAAAACGCAAATTGCTTTTTCTTTTTTTGGGATTCATCTCAAACTGGGAACGGACTTCATACACGAATCCGTTTCGGATTTTTTTTTTTCGATTCGATACTTAATATTTCGATACTTTTTAAAATAATGCGAATTCACGGCGGACGCTTTTTTTTTAAAAACGGAACAATAAGGTCTATACTAAATTGGAAATATTTGGTTTTTTTTAGTATTATTTTAGTTTTAATGAAATATGAATATGAATTATGAAATGGAAACTAAAAATAAAAAAATCAGAATCAAATTCATTTTTTTTTTAAATATCGGTTTTCCTTTTGGTAATGCGATCATGCGTATAGTGAAAGAATTTTTATTTTATTTTAAAAATAAAAATAAGTACAGAATTGTATTTCGTATCCTTGATACATTGAATATAAAATAAAAGATTTTATAACAACTTTTAAATTGCCTTTTATGTTAACGTTGTGAACATTGTTTTGACGGATTTGTAACGGGTTCGAAACGGGTAAGTTGAAACATAAATGAGCAAATTCCGCGCTGACGGACTCATAACGAACTCTTAACGGATTTGAAACGGATCCGCATCCGTTTTTGCGCACATTAGGTTCCTACTTATCAATATTATTAAAGTCAGATCCCTGTTGTGTTGAAAAATTATAAGTAATTTTCTCACTTGGAAGAAAATATTCATATGCTTGAAATCGTTATTTGCAAACGTTTCAACAGTTGTCATAATAATAGTCAGTTACGAGAAACGCGTCATTCAGTTGCATGAAATTAATTTCGTTTGCCATAAACGCGAGTGATTTTTAATTTTCAGCAATTCAAAAATTTGCTTTTCCCAACTGAAAACTTTGTTTGTTTTTCCCTTCGTTAACACAACGCTTATAGTTCAGAGTTACTTTTTGGACAAATTGTTAATATATAAGTAAATTGGTAATTTTCTTAATACACGGACGGAGATAGCAACAGAGGTGCGATGAGTGCAATCTATAAACATACAAACGGATATAGGAAGAAAATAATTAATATAATAAATAATAATGACCGAAATAGCTTGTGGTATATATAAGATATATTTTTAAGTTAATGACAACTGAATATTCGTTTGCGACTAATACAACTCGCGAACGTATAGTTGGTGAATGTTTCAGTTGTGATAACCCAAAAATTTCTTTGCGTGTGTAAATGTATTTTTTCGAATATTTTTCTACATAAAATAGATATATTTTCCAAATTCCCCAAATTGCTGATAATATCAATTTTTTACTCAATTACTTCCGGCACTTTAACTATGAAGGTCATTGCACAACAACGATTAGATAATCTGAGCGTGAAACTATATCTCAAGATATCTACAAAGATAACCCCAACATACAATACATGGCAACAAAAAGTAGCAATGCATTTCTTGGACACTATAAAATACACCCTTCACAACATTGTAGAGGGGGGGAAAAAGGCATTTTTTTTTTTAAATTATATACAGAGAGCAACGTACGACAAGCATTAATATTTGAAATGTTGCAACACAACTTTCAAAGTAGCTCAAATTAAATTGATTTTCTCAATTAAAGTAAACGATTTACAGGTTTCTCTCCTTTGTCACTAGAAATGCTGGCGATACGTTTTGTTTTTGTTTTTATTATTATTTTTTTTTTTTTTTCTCAACATATTAGTTTGTTGGTCGGTAGTGGTGAAGATAAATAACAGCTATTTACAATGACAATGATTGCTGAAAGATACAATAATACTCTTTTTTATACGATTTATAGTGGCGGTGATAGATAGATAGATAGATAAATAGATACACACTAACATTTGTGTGTATTGAATTTAAAGTTATTAAATATTTGTTGTTGCGGTCGTATTACTATAACAAATGTTTCTGGTATGTCATGCACTGAACACATTGACGACGGCAACGACATTACGACATCTGTCAAATTTTTTTACATGTATTTCTTATGGAGAGAATTTGGTCTAATGTCGCAATGTCGTGTCGTCGATATAGAACTATTCCTAATTTGACAGCATGTCGTCGCTGTCGTCGTCAATGTGTTCAGTACATTACTCTTTGCAAAAATTGTTGCTAGTTATTGCTACTTATGTGGATTTTGATGTGGATCTTAACAACTTTTGTTGTTGCCTATCATAGTAAGATATTGTAGCGCGGTTAATTGTGAGGTTAACCGGAAATGCATTTTCTTTGAGAGATTTTTCATAAGCTACTTCCGCCCGACGTTAATGAAGATTGAGGGAGGTTTTATGAAAATTGTTTTTGCCTAATAGCACTTTAATGAACAGCACTTTTGGTAAATGTAAAATTTTGAGAAATTTTTGATGAAGAGACGAAAATTTAGAATATAATGGCGGTACTCTCGGTACGTTTGTATAAAAATAAACTTAAAAACCGGTTAACAATCGTATAAATTAGGATTAGTTTCAACTGCTGGAAAATATTGTTATTTTATGTCGAAAAAATTTTACCTTTTTGTTATTAAGTACGGGCGTCTAAGAAAAATAAGTGAAAATAATGACGTTAAATGACTGCGGAGATTGTTTTTCTGTTTCTAATCTGTACTTTCAAATATACAATCCTTCCATTTAATAACTGTTAAACATAAATGAAAGTAAAAAAGATACAGTAGTTTCGACTATGTCGTAACACAAGACGTAGAATTATTCAATTCGCTTTTGATGACATCTTTTTTAAAAAATATTTAGCAAAATATTTATTCCATACACCTGAGCATATGACCTTTAAAAGTGTGGCGGAGAGGGTTAATATGTATGACTGACCCCCATTACTTCTGCAAAAGAAACATTTTTGCCTTTGACACCTATTCCCTTCGACCACTCCTTAGGGAGGCTCCTATACAAATTTTATGGTTTTTGTATATTTATTCCATACACCTGAGCATATGTCCTTTCAAAGAGTGCCGGAGAGGGTTAATATGTATGACTGACCCCCATTACTTTTGCAAAAGGAACATTTTTTCCTTTGACACCTATTTCCTCCAACCACTCCTTAGGAGGGCCCCCATACAAGTTTTATGGTTTTTGTATATTTATTCCATACACCAGAGCATATGACCTTTAAGAGAGTGCCGGAGAGGGTTAACATGTATGACCGACCCCCATTACCTTTGCAAAGGGAACATTTTTGACCCCGACACCTTTTCCCTCCGACCACTCCTTAGGGGGGCTCCCATACAAATTTTATGGTTTTGTCGATAAAACCGGAAACTGTCGATAAATAGGTTTAAGCAAACTTAAGCAAACAAAAACATCACATGTTGGCTTTATATTTCATGTAATTGTGTAAAATTTATATAAGTTAGAGAGTTCAAACATGAATTTTTCTCCCAGTGAGGATCAAGAAGACCAACAAGTGCTAACATCAACATTGTACGATCAGTACTTTAGGCACACCAAAGGCTCAAATTGTGACCTAAATACCGACACCTGATCACTATCAACCAACCTACTTACCTCCGAGAATGACGTATTCTACGTCAAAATAACATTTGTTTAGTCACTTTAGAATGGGTAAAAGCTTCGCCGATTAGGTGCTGAAAAAACTGCCCAAAGATGATGATATTTAGCAATTTCGGGATATATACGTGAATTAGTAGATTTCACATAGTTGGGGAAGTGGAAACTCACAATTGTCTTTGAAAAGTTCAATACTCGTACATCCCAAAAAAGTAACTCTCTGATGTGTTGTTTTGTATTGTGGTGTCATAGGCCTGTTTTTAGAATAACGAACTAACCACAGTTAGTGTCAGGTCTCCGTGCCAGGGTCGTATGATAACTTATCTTATTGGACTGAAATTGAAGATACGGATCTGAAAATATATATGCTTATTCAGCGAGACGATGAGTCCCTAGACTCTGGGAGTACATTGGGGACGGTTAATTTTTTAAAAACATAAATTTCGGTTTTCAAAAAGAAATTATATCCAGGATAAGTTAACTAAATTCAGCAAATCATAACGTAAACCAACTTTTATTATGCAAATTCGGTTCAAACCGAATCGACTAAACCAGTTTTAATGGAATTTGCAGGGATACTATGGCAAAGTCGTGAGAGTGTTCCTGTAAAATTGGTGCCGATAGAACAAATGGGGCGGACATTGGACATGGGGGTGTGGCACCACCCGTACAACCCAAATTTGCGATATCGATTAGCTTTGGAATTATAGGTCGCACACCCTCGGAACTCGGTATTCGACCTCAATTTACACGTGCCGTTCTACTGGTAATATTTTATGAGCGTCGAAAGAGGGCCGCGGCATTTTTTCATCAGCCCATATTTTCGGCATATCTTTTGGACTTTAAGTTCTATAAGCTTGCCTTCGACAGACATATGGATATCGAATAGCTTAAGAACAAAATGTCGCATAACAATAAAGCTCAGTGTGGAATTGCTAATTGACCAGGTCTTTATACTGGAAAACTGGCACGGACTTTGGAAAACGGGGCGTGACTTCGCCCACACAAACCAACTTTTTGATACAGAATAGCTATGGAGGTATGTCACAGAACATTGAAACTCAGAATGAAATCTCCATTTGGTGATGTCCTTCTAATAGAAAACTGGGACGGACATTGGACAAGGGGGTGTGGCTGAGCCCATACACGCATTATTTTTAATACAAAATAACTTTGGATGAAGTCACAGAACATTGAAATTCAGAATGGAGTTTCTATTTGGTGATGTGCTGGTACTGGGAAACTGGAACGGACATTGGACAATGAGCGTGTTACCGAAATGAGGGTGTAATTCCAATTTTGAATATACTTATTACTTTCCAACATAATTGCCGGGTGTAGCAACGCGTACAGGGAGCGTTAAGTATATTCAAAACTTTTATTAATATATTATTAATATTCGCTAGTATTTTTCTAAAATGACGGTATATTGAACCCGAAATTTCCAAATTTTGACCTTGAATATGATAAGAAACTTTTAATAACGTTCATTTTGTTCAAATCGAATATTTTTGAAAATGATAGTGAAAAAACCCAACAACTCTATTTTTAGTTTCTAATCTTTGATCTCGAATTTGAAATTACCACGTTTACAAACTTTTATTAACGCCATTTCAGTTCAAACTTAATGTTTTTTTTTTTGTGTCAAGACCAGTGTATCCCTTACATTTATTAGAGGTTACCTACATAAAAAATAAAAGAAATAATCTAAAAGTATCCAATTTACAGGTCAAAAGCATCTAAGCATTTAGTCCAAAATTATTATCGCCCAATGCTTATCAAGTTTTCGAAGTTTTCAAAATTGATTTTTGAGATGTATTGGTGAAGATGATAAATTCTAAGAAATTGCAATCTTCACGGATGTGCAAAGGCCTGTACATCATTGTTATGTACGTTTTGTGGGAAATATAGCTACTGTATGTGAAAGTGTGGCTGAAGAACCGAATATGTAAATTCTCCGGCGTTCTCAGCCATTGGACCTGACTAACACGTTTTATGGATGTCTTAGGGAGTCTTACGGCTCTCCCACGGCGTATTTGCCCCTCCAGATTTATACCTTCATCCGTATAAAGTCCAGCTCATGTAAGAATTGAAGCCTACTAGCGATTCACAACACAGAAGATACGTCTTATGGGTGCTGAAAAAATTTTTTTCAGCGATGAGGTCCATTTCTCAATCAGTGGGTACGTAAACAAAAAAGTTGTCACATATAGGGTTCTGAAAAACATCAAATAATTGAACAGAGGCCGTTACACCCACAAAAATTACTGTGTGGTACGCATTATGCACCGGAAGCGTCATCGACCCGTATTTTCTCGAAATCGATTAAGGTGTGAGAGTTATCACCAATACGGAGCGCTATGGTAGTATGGTATTTTTTGCCTGAATTGAATATTTTGACTGGGACGATATTTGACTTACACAAAACGGCGCTAAAAGTCACAAAACGCGACCTCGTTTTGGCTTTACTGTGCGAGAAGTTTCCGGACTCGTAATTTCACTTTTCGGCGACGTCAATTGACGGCCAGGATCATGCGATTTGACGCTATTCGACTTTTTTTGTGTAGGTGTGCAACAGACCGTGTTTTTATGGATTCACCTCAAACTTCAGAGTACTGAAAAGCAAAGATTTGTTAAGTTATGGCAGAGCACCTTAAAGCCAAGATACGTTAAGTTAGATACGACCCGAAATGTGTAAAATAATGATCGAAAATTACCTCGAAAGGATCGGCTTTTGAAATAGATGTCGAGGCAGTCATTTAAATGACTGTATTTCACACATATGAGGGCAATTTGAAAAGTAAGTGACTTTTTAAAGTCTCGTAGTAACTTCGTGAGGTGTCCGTGGTGGCGTCCGTGGCGTAGTTGGTTAAAGTGCGTGGCCGCTATGTCAAAGAACTTTGGAGACCCAGGTTCGAACCCCAGCAGCGACAGAAAATTATTTGAATTAAAATTAAAATAATTTTTCTGTACGGCCGCCACCTCTCTGCAGACAATGGCAAACCTCAGAGAGTAATCAAAATGCTATGTAAAGCTTCTTGAGAACGAGAACATTGCGTTCATCGCCGTTCGGAGTCGGCGTTAAACATGTAGGTCCGGTTCTCGGTCAATTGTGTAAAAACTTAATAACACGCACAACACAATTGATCATAAGAAGCTAGGTCAAAGTCCTTTCAAGGGCTGAAATGGCCAGTTATTTATTTTTATTTATTTTAGTAACTTCGAATGCAGCACTGGTCCTGTCTACTACCATCTGAGACTACTAGTTTTGAACTACAGTCATTTAAAGCAAACAATCTCGTGAATTTTGACGAAAACGGAAAAAGTTAATTTCCTCCAGCACCATTTTTTGCGTTTTTTTCGATTTGGGCGGCGCCGGTTGTAGAGTAGGTAGCGCGCTCGACTGCCACCCCAGAGCTCCCGGGTTCGAACCCCGGCCAGGCCATGGTTCTACGCTTTAGCCTTTCGCATTTGCAATTTTCTATCCTTATTTCTGATTATCTGAAATTGAAAACTCATCAATATTTACGACTTGAAGTTGTAGTTGGTGGTAGAAAAGTTTGTGGATGAGATTGCCTTATGACTTGAATTGACTGAGGTATGTTGAAGGAGAATCTGAAATAACACTTGCCTCAGATTCAAATTCACATGTTTCTACGCCTCCCAAGAATTTATCATTCCATTTCGAACCAAGGCAGACTTGACTGAATAGGTATTACACCTGAAATCCTGGGTTCAAATCTAAAGGAAAATTAAGAGAGTTCTTAACGCCAGATATCGTTAATAAAATCCATAGTGTTTGGCGATTTTCATTCGCAATCCGAAGGAGTTTTCGCACCGTTTCGTAATCGTAGACAAAACATGGATACATCACAACACAAGGCGATTGTGCGAAAACTCCTTCGGATTGCGAATGAAAATCGCCAAACACTATGGATTTTATTAACGATATCTGGCGTTAAGAACTCTCTTAATTTTCCTTTAATAGTCAAAGCAGTAGTCCTCTCCGGGTGAACGCGCACCAAAGAAGTCTAAGGTGGGTCTGTCGGCCAACATGGGGAGTCATTTACATCGATATCCTTAAAAAGGGTAAAATGATTACCGAGAATATTATTCACAACAGATTTGGACATTTTTCACATTGATTTGAAGAGAAAACGATCGCATTTGGCGAAGAAAAAGTGATCGGTGCACTCGTTTATAGTCGCCATGTCAAAAATCCATAAATTGAGCTACGAACTGCTATTTTCCAGATTTACCCTTTACTCCAGATTTAGCCCCTGTGACTATTTCCTATTTCCAAAACCTGAAAAAATGGCTCGGCGGTAAGAGATTTGGGTCGAATGAAGAGGTCATCATGGAAACAAACACAAATTTTAAGGACCTTGATAAAAGCTATTATTTGAAACGAATAAAAAAATTGGAACTCTGAACTAAATGAATCGATCTTAAAGGAGACTATGTTGAGAAATAAAACGATTTTTGCCAAAAAAAAAATACCTTTTATTCAAAAAGTTCCTATATTTTACCATCTATTCTAGATGTTGCTATTGTATCATAGCTGAAAGGGTGGACAGGTAGGTGGCTAATTTAGATTGGGTTTGAATGTTACGTCTGATATAAAATTGAGGGATATTGGATTGAAATTGTTTCACACAAAACCTTTTCAAATTTAAGGAAAAATAAAATATTTAGCTGCAGAAAAACTAAACACTGTGTGACTAGTTCATATATAGTCAAAAGTCCAAAAGTCCTTGTCCTTTGTCGACATATGTTTTGTTGTAACTCTAGCAACTCGGTAAATTTGATAACAGAAAATATGGTTTTCTTTACATTGAGCGAAATCGAGCCATTGGAGCCACCAATCGATTCAATTGCACCAGCTGAGTCACAAACTGGGCACTATTTTATACAGGTACACGTCGCACATTCTGCCATCGCGTTGCCAAAATGGCAAACTTTCATTATCGACCAAAATCTTAAGTGCTTCTCCCTCAATGGCAGGCATTAAAACTTTAACGCCTTCGAGCTTCTCATCTATTCTACTTCAAAGAATAATTAATTCAGTGACTCTTTCGTGATCTGTGAGTAAAAAAGTTTTTTTGTCGTTGACTTAAGTTGGCTGCCTCAAAAGTTTTTAATATTTATTCATACGATGATGGGAACACGTTCTACTATTTCAAAACTTTTAAAATCTGTGTCAATTGCAGCTCAAACAGTGGCGCACATAAAATGCGCACACCAAAAAGTAGCTAAGAAAAAAATAAACAAAAAGAGTTTGTTACGTGCATGTTATTTCGTGTGTGAAAATGTCATCCAAAACTTCAACTCGATACAAGCACACAAACACACATATGTATATGTGAATAGTTAAATGGTATATTTGGAAAGATTGGAAGAAACGTTTCATGTACATTGGGCTCTATGTTGATTTGCATTTGGCTGCAATTTTAAAATTGTGCTTAACTTAGTTAAGCAAAATTGGGTCAACTGTCATTATGACAGATTTGAATTTGGTTTTGGGAAACATAAATTAGAGACAACCTAATGCTAAGCTGGTTGATTGCTTGTTAGCATGCGTGTGAGTTGCTGAGTGGATATAATCAAATTTATACTTTCAATCTGATGAGTTTTGCTTGTTCCGATTGTTGTAGCTTGAGGCGTCATCATGATGATGAGTCAGAATTTGCAGATGATGACATTGTCACAATTTAGAGAGTTCTACGAAAAGATAGATATAAATAAATTTATAACAACTTCTGCTTAAAAGCCTGTTGCCCAACTTGGCGCTATTATAAAGAAAAGATTAGATTTTTTTCAAAAGATTTTTTCTAATTCTGACATCAGAAATGTATTAAGAAATTGAACAAATAAACATAAAATAAACAGCAGTTTCACATTTTTAAAAAAGCGTTCGCCTTCGTGAGCGCAATATTTCAAAAATTTCCCCAACAATACAATGAACAGTGTGTTCACTCATTCATTCATTCGATTGTGAACTTTTGTGAAATGTGACAGACAACGCAAAATTTTCTCTTGACGTACGCATTTTATGGCCGTTAGTTAGGCTAGTGTTGGCGTTGTTTTTATGACTTTTCTGCCATAGTTTTGCTTATTTTATAGTCACGACCATGACTTTGAACCAAAACATGTAGAAAGAAACGCTAAAGCCAAATTTAGTTTTGACCACTCTAATATTGGCAGTAGCAATAATAGAAACAAATACATCCAGCCACTCCGACACCAAAACATGACAACAGCGCTGCATGCTTTGGGCATGAATTATAAAGGCTTTGCACAAATTTCTAAACTAATTAATATTCAAAGCTGTTATTGATTGAGTTGAGTTGAGTTGTTTATTGTGAAAGGTAGCGCGCATTATTTTGGCCAACATAAGATCATGATACTTTCGCTTACTGTGTTTGTTGTTGTTTTTTTTTTTTTTTTTTTTTTTTTGTTATTGTTGTTTGCTTTTATAATTTGTAAATAAAAGCTAAGCTTTTTGAATTGTTTTGATTGTGTTTAGCGGTTATTTTTATTTAATTTAAGATAAAAGCATTTTAAGATCACTTAACATGGCAATAAATGTTGCCAATGTGTTGTTGTTGCTGACAGCAATAAGAACAACAAGAACAAAAACATCAAAACAACAACAACACTAGCACAACAATTAAAATTAATCAAGCGTTGCACATATTTGCTCTGTTTGTGCATGTGTTACTCTGGAACATGTTCCACATCGCTGATCACCATGAATGCTGTGTTGCAGCAGCACACAACATCAAGTGTTGTCACTGGCATTTGTTGCAGTGTGTGGCCACCTTTTGAGAATTCGAATTATGCAGCGTGGGAAAATTCCGAAACTAAGCAAAAAAAAAAACAAAACAAAAACAAAAGCAACTCTTAAAGGTTTAATTAAAAGGCTTCTTTGAGCTTGATACGCTATCTGATGTCAATGCAGCACTGAAATTGTTTGGTGTATCAACAAGAGATGTAGGATTTGCCTTTTGTATAAAACAAACAGTTGGTGGTATACCTCTTAAATTTATTTTGGATTATAGAGTAGACACATGGAGAATGTGCCGACACATGTAGGATATTTTCGAGATTTTCTATCTCTTTCACATAACTCGGGCTATATTTCGGCGATGGCGACTTCAAAATTCGCTTTGAGAATTGCAATTACTTGCTGATGGTTAGCCTAGACTTTACTTTTAACATCACCCCAAAGGTAGTAGTCAACGGTGCTAAATCGCAAGATCTTGTTGGACAATCGGTGTATTCAACACGTGAAATAACGTGACCAGGGAGCTTCGTGTAATAGCTCGATTATTTCGCGACTTGTAGAGCATGTAGCACTATCCTGCTGAAAGTAGAGGTGATCTGTGTCCATACACTCCATCTCAATTGACTGTAACGGCTCTTCAATCGTCATTTTCGAAAAAGTACGGTTCTATGACGCCCCCGGTATACAATCAGCATCAAACAGCTACTCATTGTAAGCGCATTGGCATCTTCTGAATCACTAGCGGGTTTTCGAATCCACAAATGCGACAATTTTTTTATTGACGCAGCCGCCAAAGTGTGAACAGGCTACGTCAGAAACTGCACTTCAGAAATTTGCAAAGGTTCAAAGAAGTGCATGTCTCTGTATTGCTGGTGCATTATCCACAACCCCAACTAATGCTCTTAATGTCATACTTAACCTTCCAACTCTAGATATCTTTGCCAGATAGTGTGCTAACTCAGCGGCCCTCAGACTAAGATAATCTGAAAATTGGATAGGTAACAGCTGCCTTCACACGGAAATTCTGAACTCGTCGGTCCCCGACAGAACAGATTACTGTGTACCTTGTATAAATCTTGAAAATAACTATGAAGTTCTCATCCCTTCACGGCTAGACTGGACTAACAAAACCCCCCTTAAAATAAACGGAATTAAAATCTTTACAGACGGATCCAAGCTACAAAAACAGGTAGGGGGAGCAATTTACTCCCAAGATCTGGAAATAGAAGCTTTCTTTAGATTCCCAAACTATTGTAGTGTCTACTAAGCGGAGATGATGGCTATATATGTTACCGCTAAGATTTAAGGTCAAAGAGACCTCAGGGGAAAGAATATTTGCATATTCTCATAAGGTCAAGCTGCGCTTAAAGCGCTGAATTCGCATATTGATAACTCAAAAACTCTCACTGAGTGCCGCAGATCTCTTAACGAGATGGCAAGTTTATTCAGGATCCACCTCATATGGGTAACCGGTCATAGGTAAATCGAGGGCAATAATCTGGTTGAAGAATTGGCAAATAAGGGTAAGACCTCAGACAACGCCTTAAATGAGGATTTCATTGGTATACCCATGTCCTTCTATAAAGTCCAGTGCAAGAACAAATCCTTGAGTCTTGCACAAGTACGTTGGGAACACCTTGTCACATGTAGGGTAGCTAAGCTAACGTGGCCTCGCTTCGACTTAAAACACACTAAATCACTACTTGAATTAAGCAGGGTAAACCTTTCAACAATAGTAGGAATCCTCACGGGTCACTGTCTAATCGGAGCACATGCTCTTCGATTAGGACTTACATCAAATGATTTCTGCAGAAGCTGCAAATGCGAAGAAGAGGTAGAAAATTTCCAGCATTTCCTCTGCGAATGTCCGACACTAAGTAAAAGGAGATTGGAAACTCTGGGACATCCCTTCTTAGATGGACTTACCGAAGTCTCATGCCTGGTAATCAAGCATATAATAAAATTCATAATCCATTCGAACTGGTTTGTTGAGGAGGGATATCTCTCATAGGTCAAAAGAGATTATGTGGTATCACAACGGGCCTGCACTGGCCTAAGTGTACGAGTCGTCTGCTCAGCCATCAAAACCTAACCTACGTCAGAAAAACCGATTAATTGCAAAAATCATGGTCAACATTCATGTTTTCAAGACCCAATCAGAGAACGTGCGGCTGCTGGTGGTCCGCCGGCTACAGTTCTTGAGTCAATTAGACCTTGTACGCATGCAGGCCGAGATCTTTCGTCAATATTCGCTGCAGTGTGGATGTGAGGAGATGGAGTCGTGAGCACGGTGACGCAACGAGATAAACGTTTAGATAAAAGCTTAAATATCGAGTTTCGTGATGATAGCTTGAAAATCATGGCTGTAATCGTGATCACAGACGGACAGACAGACTGACATGGCTAAATCGACTCGGGTGGTGATGCTGATCAAGAATATATATACTTTTCTATACCTACCACGCCTCCTTATGGGCGTTACAAACGGAATGACAAAATTAATATACCCCGTTTACGTTTTTTAAACGTAGGGGCATAAAAAAAAAAAAAAAAACAGCGAATAGAAAACTGTGCTTTTATTCGAAAACAGCGGATTTTGGCAGGTGCTGTACCCAGCACAAGAGAGAATTTCAACAATTAACACTACCATGTTGAATATATTTTGAGCACTTGTTTCTTCGGTGATTTCTGCTTTAAATCAATGCGAAATATATCTAACAGATGTTAATAATATTCGCCGTCAATCGTTTTAACCTTTTCAAGAAAATTTAAATAAATGACCTTGGCCAACAGATCCATTTCGACCTTCTTTGGTGTACGTTCACCTGGAAAAGTGCACTGCTTTGATTGTTCCTTGTTCTATGTTGTGTTGTGATGTATCCATGTTTCATCTACCGTTACGAAATGGCGCAAAAACTCCTTCGGATTGCGGTTGAACATCACCAAACACTCCTTTGAAGTGGTCACACGGCTGCGTTTATGGTCGAGTGTGAGCAATGGCGGCACCAGTAGCGAGTATAGCTTTTTTATTGTCTTAATATTCATATTCAAATATTCATTCATACCTCAGCCACCTCACGCATTTTCATTCTCCGATCGTCTAATATTATTCCATGGATTTTATGGAAGATTTCCGGCGCGACGACCTCTTTTAGACGACATGAACGTTCAGCTTCACTTGTGCTGCTGCGACCTCAACGGAATTCAGTAAACCACTTCTTAACCATTTAAATTGGTGGTGCAGAGTACCCATAGTATTTCGCAATCATTTCCATGGTTTCGGTAGTCTATTAACAGATCGTAGGTGGTAGGACCAGTGTTGCAAAATTACTGCGTGGGAAATTCAAAAAGTCACTGACTTCTCAAATTGTTCCCATACGGACACAGACGACTTCAACTTTCAACAGGATGGTGCTATGTGCCATAAAAGTCGTGAAACAATCGAGTTATTGCACATGAAGTTCCATGGTCGCGTAATTTTGCATTTTAGAGACACCAATTGACCACTAATATTTTATGATTTAACACCGCTAAGCTTCTTCATTTCAGGTTATTTTATGGTTTACTAACCATCCGCATATCTGTGCAACCTCAACAAGAGCGTTGAGCGGCGCGTTACCAGCCGCTTTACGTTAACGCTGAATTGTCATCCCTAAATAAAAGCGGAGGTCTTATATCAGATGTGCAGACAGTCAACAAATTTTTCACAGAAATTACAATATTTTCGAATTCTGCAGCCAACTTTACTTCCTAACGCTCTGTAAAAATTGAATTTTGCAACCGCTCAGCGTTGCCGCCGCGTTATTATGGTTTGCCACACATAAATCGTATGGATATGAGAAATTTTTACAGATAAAAAACGCTTCCGCGCTGATTTAGGTTTGACTGTATAATTCCAACTCTCAAGGCGAACATTGAAATGGCCCTCGCCGAAATAGAGCCCCAATTATGCATATAATGATCGAAAATGTTTTTCTATGTCTTCCTGCCACGCTTAGAACATTCTACACATGTTTCACTTGATTGTTCCTTCTTTTTCACTTATGAATCACCCAATTTCCGAACCAGGACAGACAGAATAGGAATACTACCTGAAATTCGTCGTTCAAAGCTAAATACAAAAAAAGGTCTGCAAACTAAGGCGAGGCGACTATTTGAACGATATTGTATTCCATACATAATTTCCATGTGTCTACTTTATAATCTAATAAAAAATTAACCATCATGGAAACAATTGACTGTTTTATTCAAAAAACAAATCGTGCACCTCTTTTTAATACAGACGTTATGAGCTTTTAAATAATTATAAAATGCTCCCAATTTGTTAAATTTTAGTGGTTTTTTATCTTCATAAAGTTATTGGTTATTATGCCGCTACATTAGATTTATGTAAATTAAAAATAAATATAAAAATTTTAAGATCGAACACAAAACGAATGATGAAATACATACATGCGTATGTAAGTAGGTCTTCTTATGTAAGAAGAAAGTAAAAGTTTTGCAAAACAGTCTGTTTAAAAAAAAAAAAAAACTAACTTTTATTTTTTTCCAGCAGATTTTTCTTGCATATTTAATGTCTGAATATTTAAGTTTTTAAAGAATATTGAATGATTAATCAGGCTTTGTAAGAATCAAAACAGAATTAGAAGAAAAACAAGCAAAAATAACAAAAACCAGAATAACTCTGCATTTTGTAGGAATAATAAATTTTGTTTTTTTACCTTTGAATCAAGTATTTTAGGGGTTACTACCTATTTAGTGAAGTCTGCCTTAGTTCGAAATGGGTGATAGATTAGTGGGAAGGAAGGTACAATCGAGTGAAACATATGAATGATAATCTGAGCGTGTCGGGAAGCCGCAGAAACATGTGAATTAGAATCTTAGGCAAATGATATGCTTTTACCTCAGGCAATTCTAGTTAAAAAGCAATCCTTCGCTATCACCAACTGAAACTTAGTCGTTTATATCGATGAATTTTTCAATTTCAGTTGACTAGAAATGAGAAAAGAGTTACAGAAAGGTTAGAGCGTAGAAACATGACCTGGGCAGGATTTGAACCCGAGACCCCTGGAGTGGCAGTCAAGCGCTCTACCTTCTCAACTACTACTGAGGTTGCCAATATTTTAATTTTAAACTCTTCTGGTTATTTGAAGGAATTCGAAAAAAAAACAATGAAAAAGCTTGATGCTGATGCTTTCAAGAAGACAAAGGCAATTTACCAGGCAGTTTTCAGTCTTAAGACCTGGCAACGCTGTGCATTGCACTCAAAATATTCCCAACCTGCAGAAAACTAGACATATTTTGAGAAATGAGAAAAGGTGATTGCCGCACGGCAGTGGCTGATTATGAACCTTAAGCAAGCTTGGTGGTGCTGCTGCGGCTGCTGCCTGCAACGAGAACCAACGAGAACTATGCTAGAATGCTAAACCGGTTTCAGTGAATGGGGTCCAAAGTAGTCAAGCAACAAACGATCGTTGCAACTCATTGCTTCAATCTTCTGCAGTTGACCTTATTTTTGTAACGTTTAAAAAAAAATTGCAAATTTATGGTTGCTATTGAAAAGAATATATTTTAAATTATACTTATTTTTTTATGGTTCACCAGTGCAGCTCGCGTTAATCACTGCTATTTGTAGTCTTTAAGCTGTCTTAAAAAAATAACAGTTCATTGACACACAAAAATTTATATTTAACTAGCTGGTACCCGACGCGTTGCTGTCGTAGCGGAAATAATTTCTATCTCTATCTGAATCTCAAACTCAGTCTCAATCTCAATCTCAATCTCAACCTCAACCTCAACCTCAACCTCAACCTCAATTTCAATCTCTATCTCTATTTCTATCTCTATCTCTATCTCTATCTCTATCTCTATCTCTATCTCTATCTCTATCTCTATCTCTATCTCTATCTCTATCTCTATCTCTATCTATATCTCTATCTCTATCTCTATCTCTATCTCTATCTCTATCTCTATCTCTATCTCTATCTCTATCTCTATCTCTATCTCTATCTCTATCTCAATCTCTATCTCAATCTCTATCTATATCTCTATCTCTATCTCTATCTCTATCTCTATCTCTATCTCTATCTCTATCTCTATCTCTATCTCTATCTCTATCTCTATCTCTATCTCTATCTCTATCTCTATCTCTATCTCTATCTCTATCTCTATCTCTATCTCTATCTCTATCTCTATCTCTATCTCTATTTCTATATCTATCTCTATCTCTATCTCTATCTCTATATCTATATCTATCTCTATCTCTATCTCTATCTCTATCTCTATCTCTATCTCTATCTCTATCTCTATCTCTATCTCTATCTCTATCTCTATCTCTATCTCTATCTCTATCTCTATCTCTATCTCTATCTCTATCTCTATCTCTATCTCTATCTCTATCTCTATCTCTATCTCTATCTCTATCTCTATCTCTATCTCTATCTCTATCTCTATCTCTATCTCTATCTCTATCTCTATCTCTATCTCTATCTCTATCTCTATCTCTATCTCTATCTCTATCTCTATCTCTATCTCTATCTCTATCTCTATCTCTATCTCTATCTCTATCTCTATCTCTATCTCTATCTCTATCTCTATCTCTTTCTCTATCTCTATCTCTATCTCTATCTCTATCTCTATCTCTATCTCTATCTCTATCTCTATCTCTATCTCTATCTCTATCTCTATCTCTATCTCTATCTCTATCTCTATCTCTATCTCTATCTCTATCACTATCTCTATCACTATCTCTATCTCTATCTCTATCTCTATCTCTATCTCTATCTGTATCTCTATCTCTATCTCTATCTCTATCTCTAACTGGAAAGACTCGTGGAAATTGATAACCAAATTTCGAGGCTGTGCTACTTACAATTCCAAAGTTATTCGATATCGCAAGTTTGGCTTATATGGGCGGAGCCACACCTCCTTGTTCAATGACGTCTCAGTTTTCTAGTAGAAGAATATCACCCAATATTAATTCCATACTGAATTTCGTTGTTAAACGACATTTAGTTCCAAAGCTATCTGATATCAAAAATTTAAAGTGTATGGGCGGAGCCACACCCCTTTTTTCAAAACCCATCCCAGTTTTATAGTAGATATATCACCAAGTGGCAACTCCATACTGAATTTCATTATTATACGGCATTTAGTTCCAAAGCTATTCGATATCATAAATTTTAATTGTATGGGCGGTGCCACACCCCTTTGGCCTATACTGGCTCAATTTTGCAAGTCGAAAGACACGACTAAATAGAACGTTCTAACCGAGTTTCATTAATGTGTGACTTATAGCTTGAAAGTTATACTGAAAATTTGGCTGAAAAATGGCCACGCCCCACATTCAACGCCCATAAAATTTTACGTGTGGAACGGCTCTTGTAAATTGAGATAGAACACCGAATTCCGATACTATGCGACCTATAACTTCAGAGCTATTCGCTACCGTAGATTTGGGTTGTATGGGAGGTGCCACGCCCCCTTATTTTAGGGGGATGAAAAATAGATGTTGTTCGATTCTCACCCCTGACTAATATCCTCGCTAAGGATCACGAAAATCGGTCGAGCCGTTTCGGAGCAGTTCGATCACGCACCCCGTGACAGAAGAATTTTATATATTAGATTAAATGCGAGTCAAGATAATAATTGATATTTTTTTCAACTGCAAGAAAGTTTGAAAGATAAGTCAAAGATTTCGTTGCATTTTGATTAAAAGTAATCAGCAAATAATATCAATGAACACGAAAATAAAAATTCCATTCAATTCACAGTATTTAGTCAATTTTGAAGAGATAAGTGAACTTTCACCAGGCGAAAAAATTTAGCAATAGAAATGCAATATTGAATGTAGCGCTTTTTAAAAATTATTTCCTGACCTTCTCTAATATAGTATGTAAATTTGGTTTTCTTTTTGTTTATTTGCAGAAAATTAAAATAAGTTACGGACAAGTAACTTATGTATTAGCAGTAAAACATGACAACCGTTTTACTTGGAATTTTAATTTTGGTTATTTTACATTTTCTGCTGGAACCGAACTAGACCGAAAAACGGTAAAAACGCTATAAAATAATAAGGAAATAAGCAGAAAAAATACATATTTAGCATTATTTTGGTCCGTCATCTCGAATTCGAGAATTTTCAAATTCTGACGTCAGATTCCATATCAGGAGCATTCCACTGAAAATGGTAATTTTTGACACATATACATATATCTCATTGTTTTTTATAAATTGATTGACGGAGTTGGTGGTAACATAAAGCGACTTGTAAGCCAAAAAGCTCGAGGTCAAGGAGATGGTACCGTAATCCAAACGCAAAAGATTTCGTTACATTAGCAGCCACTTTAGTACCTTCTACGAAGGTTTTCTATATTGCTGAATCAGAAATAGCTGATAAAATCCAAAATGTTTATCCATGGGAAGCTGCAAGGCCTGTTCCAGGAATATCAAAATTTCATCATATATTAGTTGACGGTCATAAAGTTACATGCAAAAAACACGCTTTAGATAATCATAGTGTTAAGTTTTCATTTAAAAAATGATTCAAAACGAGGACTTAATTTCTGAATTTCGTACGAGTCCCGTACAAACGATTTCATTTTTATTTTTTTATTCTCATTTTAAGAGATATTTTTTCAAACTTGTAGTATTTCGTCATACCATCATCGACGAAATCTAAATAAGTATATTTTTAATTTTACAGAGATAATTAATTTTGCTGAAATTCTCCAATAATGTCAAAAAATAAAAAGTATGGTGGACTGCGGTTGTCCCGTTCAAACAAACAAATCTTTTCATACTTATTACTGCCTATTTATGAATATTTTCAGGAACAAATAATTGATTTTGAAAAGCCTCCGTTACACTAAATTAATGTACTAGATGCTTTGAACAATTACATTTCGGTTTATTTTTAATTTCAGATCTTAACTTATCAAATGCGTACGATTTGTCCCGTACCAACAGTGGAATGCTCCATCAGCGACTCTAAAAACATAAAAAAAAAAAAAAAAAAAAAAAAAAAAAAATAACTGGCCATTTCAGCCCTTGAAAGGACTTTGACCTAGCTTCTTATGATCAATTGTGTTGTGCGTGTTATTAAGTTTGTACACAATTGACCGAGAAATGGACCTACATGCTTAACGCCGACTCCGAACGGCGATGAACGGAATATGTTCTTATTCTCAAGAAGCTTTACATGGCATTTTGATTACTCTCTGAGGTTTGCCATTGTCTGCAGAGAGGTGGCGGCCGTACAGAACAATTATTTTAATTCAAATAATTTTCTGTCGCTGCTGGGGTTCGAACCTGGGTCTCCAAGGTTCTTTGACATAGCGGCCACGCACTTTAACCAACTACGCCACGGACGCCACAAGTTGGTTAAAGCCACTCTAAAAACATATCAAGAATAAAATTTATGCAAAAATAAAAGAGGAGCTAAACAGTTAAGGCTAGAGTTGAAAATACGAAACGCAACGAGTTTCAATAAGAGGATTAATGCCACTTAATTGGTTCGCGTATGTTGTATATCGTATTCTTCGCATGTGAAATTGCATTGGACATACTTTTAGGAACTTTTGTACTTTCCAAACTTGTTCTTATATTTTGCAGTGCCGATTAGTTGTAATATTCACTTCAATTCCTGATTTTTCAAACTTTACCTTTTGTTTGTTTAATATCATCCGGATATGCCATTTAGAGTGGATTTTTTTTAAAACTATGCAAGTTGGCAGGTGCTTGGGCAGGTGGTGGAAAGAGCTATCTCTCTTCTGTGGTTAGTCCTTGTCATGGCAGCTCCATGACCAACCTTTAAAAAATCAAACTGTATAATGAATACAAATTACAATATCTGTGCAGGTGGTAATCACCATTGCAGAAATCCCTTCCCTATCTCGACTTCTATTGAAACAACGACTTGGGCATCAGTTGTGTAGATCCAAAACACATCTCAAATACACACGATCACTCACGGATAATGCTCAGTCATCCGATGGTAGGTCAAACGTTACTATAGACACTAGTTCTGTGGAGAATTGAGCAGGAGATCGCTACGGGTGTCCAGATAACGTTTCAGAGCCTCATATAGGATGCTATGGCTACTTCAAGAAGTATTTGCTTCTTTGAGAGAACATTTGATATGAGAGCTTAAACCTGAGGATTCTTTGTTCGAAGCAAAGGGTGAAGTAAAAACGAAATAGAAAGCACAGCAAAAGCGAAGTTAATTGTTGAACTCAGAAAACTGTTGTGAAATTTGCCATAGAAGTGAGTACTTGTACGATTCTTTTGCCCACTTCTACGACAATAGTAAACAAAACAAATAGGGTGATATGTCACGGTGCGATGCACAATGGTTCCAAACCGAAAAAAGACGGCCAAAACCTCAAGGAGTTGTCTAATCTGCATAAAAATTATGATTAATAGGTTTTTGGTGTCGCTGATCACGAATCTGAAGTCAAAAATTCGAAATTAAAAATGGCGGCTTAAAAATGGCGGCCATGAACAAGCTAATTTTTATAACAACTATATTATGCAGTACAATTTTGCTGCTCTGAAAGTTTTCGGGATCACTGATCACGAATCTGAAGTCAAAAATTTAAAATTCCAAATGGCGGCTTAAAAATGGCGGCCGTGAACACTTAAGTTTTGCAATAACTATATTATGCATTTCAAATTTGGTGCCCACAAAGTTTTCGGGGTCGCTGATCACGAATCTGAAGTCAAAAATTCGAAATTCAAAATGGCGGCTCAAAAATGGCGGCCATGAACATGCTAATTTTTATAAAAACTATATCATGCAGTACAATTTTGCTGCTCTGGAAGTTTTCGGGACCGCTGATCACGAATCTGAAGTCAAAAATTCGAAATTCAAAATGGCGGCTTGAAAATGGCGGCCACGAACATGCTAATTTTTATAATAACTATATTATGCCGTACAATTGTGTTGCCCCAAAAGTTTTCGGGGTCGCTGATCACGAATCTGAAGTCAAAAATTCGAAATTCAAAATGGCGGATTGAAAATGGCGGCCATGAACATGCCAATTTTTATAATCACTATATTATGTAGTACAATTTTGCTGCCCCGAAAGTTTTCGGAGTCACTGAATACGAATCTGGAGTCAAAAATTTAAAATTCAAAATGCCGGCCTAAAACTTTAGCCATTCTTTATTCTGTTTCACAAAACGGATGTTTGTTCTTTTGCTTTTGTTGCACTTCTCAAAATATTTATTAAAGAATTTTTTATATAATATAAGATGTCAAAAAATGACGTTTTTTTTTATGTCACAGTTATTTGCACATTTTAACTTTTCTGCCACAAAATTAACGATTTTCGGTTTTATAGATTTGTAAAAGGCATGTAAATTTTAATGTTTTAAAAATAATATAAACACAAAGTTAAACTCATTAACTAAGTATGTTTAATACCAATACAAACAAATAAAGATAAAAATAATGCTTTAAAAAAAAATTTTTTAGTTTCCGACACAATTTTAGTGGCAAAAAAAATTTTTTTTTTTTTAGTATAATAAGATATCCCACATAGGAACCAATACCTTTCTAAAGGGGGAAAACACTTTCGATTTTTCCATTTTAACTGAGTCAAATATTTAAAAAATGTTAATTTTCTTTGTACTTTTTTAAAAAAAGTGTATGCATATTTTTTAAAGTTTTACTTTTTTTCTGATTACTTAAGTTTTCTCCAATATAAAACATAAAGCATTATTAATAACTTATACAAATAAAACAACAAGAGCTAGAAATTTACTTAAAATATTACAATTTTTTTTTTTTTTTTTGTAGAATTTTTGTCAGACTTTGAACGCCTTAAAAATCCTTAAAAAAATTTTTTTAAAAAATTGAGAACGCAGTTTTTTTCCTTTGTCTATCTTAAATAGATATCTGAAGTAAAAAAATTTTTAAAATTTCTTTAAAAATTAGGTTTTGACCGTCTTTTTTCGATTTGAAACCATTGTGCGATGCGGCATCTGAAATATGTTACTAGTGAAGCCCTAAAAACCTGTAAATGATAAGGCAAAAAGGAACTTCTTCATATGAATTAGATGCCAGGTCACTGATTTTTATGGAAGAGATCCCGACGGGACCAAAAGGCAAAAAGAGCTATAATAAAACTGCAGCAAGACCACTTTTGAAAGAAATGTTCATCAACAAAATAAATGCCGAGTTGTATTCGGGGCAGCAAAGTCGACAGCTTCTTCGGGAAGGCGTTCGGGAAAATAAGTAGTACCCGAACTAAGAGGGCATGATATGCGTAGAGTTGAAAAATATTCGTAGTTCGTATTACAAAATACGAGCTTAAGAAACATTTATAAAGTGACATGAAGCACCATAAATTTTGACGATTAAGATTATTGAAATGGGAAATATTTGGATACTGTGCAACATTTTTTAATGATGTTGATTAATTTAAAAAAATTGAACAAATCATACTTAATAGCATGGCAATGTCAAAATGCTTTTTAATGACAATTAAAACTTTAAACTCGCGACTAGTTCAGAAAAGCAACATCGCAGGAAGATTGAACAATTTCAGCTTGAACCATTTATCCCATTCAGATGGGTCAAAGAAAATTAAGATCTAAATATGCGTGATTTGCTGAAAGAAAACCAATATGAGAGCCACTCCTGCAAGTGCAAAGCCCCAGGTAAATATCTAATTTTAGAAAAAAAAATACCGTTCTATGAGATAAGAATGCGTCTGAAAATGGAAAACTTGCTTTAATCTCATTTCAATGAAGAAAAGTACTTTAAACAATAATTCATGTAGAAAAAAATAATACTACCCAGCAAACATTATAACTCATAAAAACTACTTATGAAACATTATGACTCATAAAAACTTACTCATATAAAAGACTCTTTTAAGACTCATATAAATGAGTTTTTATCGTCATAATGCGCTCATAAAAAACTCTTTTATGATTACATTTTCGTAGATTGCGGGCTTTAAAATATGATTCATAATAATGACTGCTTTATTTCTCATTTTGGGCTCAAAATTAAGACTCCTTTAAGACTCATAATAAAGACTCTTTAAAGACTTATAATAAAGACTCTTTTAGAACTCATATAAATTAGTCTTTTTGGACTCAAAATTTAAGAGCCATATATAATAATCTTTTTAAAAATTAAAGACTCTTTCAGAACTCATAGAAGTTATTATTTGAAGAGTTATAAATCTCATGTTAAAGGCTCTTTAATGGTTTAAAAATTCTTTGTAAACACTAATTTCTGACATTGATATGATGTTAATAAAACCTCAAAAATCCCTTTGCGCGAAATTATCGTGTTTTTTCCATTTATTAAATAATATTAATAATAAAAATAAAAATATTTCCATATTTTGCCATTTATCGTACTCATAAAATACGCACAAAAAATACTCTTTTTAGAGTCTTATTTCTGAGCAATCATTTTAGAATCATATCAAATACTCCTTTATGAGTCTTTTTATTGCGTTCTCATAAAACACGCATAAGAAATACTCTTTTTGGAGTTATTTTTTGAGACACTCAGAAAATGTTTGTAGGGTAGCTTGCAAGGAATATTATTCTCAATACTCCTTGAATGTCTTCTACTCAGTCAGGTGGTAGAAAAATAGTTTTGGCATATTTTGATTGGAACGGTGCTGGTCCGATATTTTGGATGAAGGTCACCATATTAAAGTAAAAAAATTCCTTTTTGCTGCATTTTTCCGCACTATAATGACCCTCTCGGATATGTCGGAAAATAATAAGGCTTGACTTCATCGCAATAAACGGGCTTAAATAACAATTGAACCAACCATCTTTGGAAAGAAATAAAAAAGGCTACAAAATAAAATACCTCAAATTATGAATGTAGGGTCAAAATAACTTCATTTTGTTTGAAATAGTGATAGATTTGAGAGAACTTGTAAATGAATCATATAGTCCGAATACAGAATTTTATAAGCACAGCTGTTTTCTTAAAATTTTAATTTTTTGTTTTTTTTTTTTTTTGTATTTTTAAATAATGAATATTCTGTTTTTGTTTTTGTTTGAGGAAACGTTTAATAACATTGTATTTGAATTTGAAGCAAGCACTGCTATTTCATTGAACACAGCTGTAAAAGCAGAACATTTGATTGTCTTGCGAACTATGTTATAAGGTCAGGCTGACTTAGAATTTTATGCCTGGTTTTTCCAAATTGCCTCAACCAAACCAAACTCTGTAATTTGGTGACGAGACAGATCGTTGTCATTGCAAAATTAATGGTCAGAAAATTGGAATTTTCACATGTTTTCGTGACTGCCTGCATAAGAGGGATAAAGGCATATTTTTCCAAGAAGTATCATAGACTAAAATTGCTTTAATTTTGGTCACCTGCCTTGTCCTTTTGTTTAACTTTAATTGGATTCTTGCAAACAAATAAACCACATAAAAACGATTTTTTTTATTGTGTCCAGATTTTGGTTCATATTAAATGAAATTTTAAATTCAAATTTAAATGAAAATAAAGAACAGATAAGAATTTTAAAATATATTTACGTGTAATAAATCTACTTACAGAACTCCGGAGCAGCGTGTGCACACAAATGATCCAATCGTCATGTTGACATACGTTGGTCCCTTCTGGCCGCAATCGAAGCACTGCCGATTTCCTCCACCTGTGGTCACTAGCTCGCGTAGGACCTTCAAATACTTGTCATCCTGTTTCTTACGTACCACAGCCATGGCTTGAGCGCGTGGAGTCTCCGACTCGTTCGTTGCTTGATTCTTATAAAAACCGGGATAATAATTTATATGCTGCGCGGTAGCGTCGTCGTCAACGCTATATATTTTGCTGTTGCTTATGCGGTTGTTGTTACCGTTGTAGTTGTTACTGCTACTGTTTTCGTCGTCGTCGTCTTGGTCCGTCGCCGCAAAGGCTTCAGTGTCCGGCGGTGGCGAAGGATTCGGAACTGTAGTTCGATTTGGATCCGTTGCGTTCGGATGTATTGAAGAATTGTATGCAAAAACGAACTGAATTTTTGTAGTTATCTAATTTAAAACGCTTTGAATGAAATCTTAATAGCTACGATGCAGTTGATTGCGCTCACAATTCCGACGATTCTGCAGCAGTTGCAGTTGTTATTAACGTTGACGTTGACGCAGTTTCGAAAATAAATCAAAAACTTTTAATTTTATTTTCTGCTTGAATGAAATTAATTTATTTTTTTTTTTTTCTTCGATTCTTGATTTGAAAATCAGTGTAAATTATTTCTGATATTACAGGAAAAAAATCACAGAATATTTATTTTTTATTAAATACTAATTAAGATACATACAAATTTACGCAACAATCCTCGTCGATAAACAAAACAATTTTTCCACTTTTTCCGCACTATATTGACGCAACAAAATTAACAAACAATCTGCTTCTGAGACTAATTTAATTATTTTTCATCTTTCTTTCTTTTCTTTTTTTTTTTTTGTTTCACTAGCTATTTATTTTTGCTTTGATTTCGGTTTCAATGCTGTTAGTTGGCGTTTATTTTTGTTTAATTTTTTTTTCAATTTATTTTGATTTATTAACACAATTTCAACACAAAACAGTGGCAACGCGCAGTTAAATAAATTTTTACACAAATGTTTTGAACAACTTTCGCACTCACGCAATTTCACTCGACTGAAAATATTTTCAATTGTGCTTTGCTCATCAACTGTCAAAATAGCCACCGACAAGGGCAGAGCTGCCAGATATTCTGAACCCCACGTCCCCATTTGACATGTCTCAAATCCCCAAAATCCCCAAACTTCTTCGAAAATCCCCAAATTTCTTCGAAAATCCTCAAATTTGAATAATAAAAATTACAACTAGAGATCACTGGTCCAAAACCTCTTAAAACAATAAAAAAAACATTAAAATTTACCCAAAATAAACCACATATGCAACTGTTTTCTTTGCCTCTTAATTATATTTAATTTTCAATCATAAATGAGATTCTTTGAACAAAATCAATAAAATATTTATTCAACTTTTCAAATGGTCAACATTAAAAAACAAAAATGTAAAGAACTACTAAGGAATGAAGGATTCTATTAAAAAAAGCTGTATTTGAAAAATACAGTAATTTTTCACAACTTTTATATTTTTAGATATCGATGGCTTCATTCCAGAGTAAGCTAAGTCTAGAAAGTGAATTTTGCAGGAGACGCGTTCAGAGTTTATTTGGAATTTCTTAAAAGCCGTATAAGATATAACATTTTTGTTTACATCAATCCGAATTAAAAAAAAACAATCTCCTTGAAAACATGCTAAGTTGACCGGAAGGTGTATCTAGAATGACAACATAAAGCATATTTAGAAAAGTACCTTCCGGTACATCTACTATGTTACGACGTATCTTATCTTAATAATAAGAGCGACGGGCGATGTGTGCATATTTTAGAGCTAAAATCAAATTATTAATCTATATTATTTTACTATCAAATCAACTTTGAACAGATATTTCAAATCTGTATTCATATAAATATTTTTATTGTAACCCATTTCTACTAATCTATAAGCTACACCTTTATCTGATATACATTCTAATTAAAATTCTAGAAAATTATTATTCTTATAAAATTATCTGATAACGACGGTATATAAACTGGATACAAAGACAAGAAAGGTCCAACGTGGATTATCGATTACAGAACAGATTCCTCTGAATAGACTAAAATACCGCCAAATTTTTTAAGTTTCAAGAACATAGCTACTACTACTCAGGTTTGAAAAATTACTCTTAAAATAGTAGGGTATCTAAGTTTAAAATTATATAAAGAGATACATATATAAAAATCTAGAATTAAGCCATTAATTTTGTTTTTGAAATCTTTACAAAACAAAGAGAACTCGATTTGTTTTTATTAAAGAGAAAGAAGATAAGTAAAAAATTTAAATTGCTGAGGAAGATGATCACTAATAATAGTTTTGCATTAATTATTAAAAATTTGTAAATTTTGAGTTGTAACTGCTTTGTAGTTAGGGCACGATATCACCACTTGAAATTGATAAGCATTAATTTCCATTACAAACTTTTTATATAAAATTTTGGTTTTTTTAATAAAAACCCATTAAAAAAATTTAAAATAGATTTTTCTTGAAAATCCGACGTTACAAAAAGATATTCAATAACTACACAAATATAATTTTACAGTATGTTGTCAACTGTCTGAAAGACGTCAATTTCATATAAATTTTTTTTTTAATTAATTTTTAAATAATTTTTGAGTTAACTGAATTTTTGCTCTTTCTCCTCTGAAATCCCCAAAAAATCCCCAATATAGGCATGGATATCCCCACCAAATCCTTCATCCCCAAACAAAAAAATTCGTCCCCAAAACTGATTTGAAATCCCCAAAATGGGGACAAATCCCCATATCTGGCAGCCCTGGACAAGGGTTGCATTTATTGAAACAAAAAGTAGGCAACTACATAATAAGGTAGTAGGAATGTACATTCTAGGGATGATTGTTCAAATATGCACTCTTGAGCATGGCAATTGGTTTTGATCCTGCCTTTATAAAAATACTGCACAACTTTTTAACTAATCGTAAATTTTTTGTAAACATAAACGACTCCTTCTCCCAACGTGGTGTTATTGGAAGCGGTGTCCTACAAGGTGCGATTATGGCACCGCTATTATATAACATTTTTATCTATGACTTTCCGCACGTTTTTAACAATTCAACTGGTATTCTGTATGCAGATGACTCACTACCATATGCACACGGCAATACTCCTGATGAGGCTTTGAGGCTGGTACAAACTCACTTATGAAAAATAGACGCCTTTTATAGAAGCTGGGGTATAAAGATTAATGTCACAAAATCAGAGGCTATCTACGTCAGAAATCCATCAGGTAAATTCCACAGCGACACCGTTCCACAAAGTAAGCACTTACGGCTTACACTTGATGGTATAAATATACCATTAAAAAATCAAATAAAATTTTTAGGCATGACGTTTGACAAACTTCTTGAATTTAACTTACAGGCACACATAACTTTAAAAAAAAGTAAAAAAATTTTGGTAATTTTTTCAAACTTATTAAAAATAAATACATGCCAATCAATACTAAACTTCTAATATATAAAATGAGCACTCGATCAGTCATGATCCAATTCCAATTTGGTTTACGATTTCTCCAACTATTGCCCAAAAGCTCGAAAAACTTGAACGCAGGGTACCGCGTTTGTGTATAGATCGTAATTTCGAATCATTTGTTAAAAGATATTCAAATTTTTATGTATACAGCAACGCTCGCATTGTGCTTCTTTGCAACCACTTACTATTTCATTTGAAAAAGTGCGTAACCAAACTACCTTTAATTGAGAACGACTTAATTAACACAACTTATAACTCACAGATACAATTTAATTGGTCAAACACAAATATATTTCAGCCGTTGGCATATTAAATGAAAATCTTGATTTAGAGAATTGATTTAGAATTTTACAAAGAAACTATCCCTGGTATTTTCAGAGGATAATTTTGACTTAATTTTTAATTATAATTAAATAAAAAATTCATCCTTTTAATTAGAATTATCAAAAATAAAAAATAAAACAAAATAAATATAGCCCTGGTTTTCATGGAGGCTAATTTCGACTTATAGTGAATGTATAATTAAGTGTATATATGTATATTTTTATATATTTCGTTTAGATATAAATAATTATTTTCCTTAGATTTAAGTTCTCTTCTTTCATTCTTTCGATAACACATCAAAATAATCAAAACATGTCGTGAGCAAACATTTGTCAATCTGTCATGTCATATTTTATTTTATTTTTAAAAAATTCAATGCATTGTAATAGAATAAGTTGAAATTCTATGTTTTTTTCGCACTGAAACCTTTTCGTATATGTACTATTGTAATAGATTCAAAAGACTCAATAAATTACTTACTTTACTTTTGCACTCTTAAGCATATATTTGTATGTTATCTCTGAATTCGATTTTATTTCTTTCAATCAAGTAGAAAATTTAAAAAAGTTTGATGCTTGTAATTTCATTAAGTTAGATTCAGATATACCCCAATATCAATAGAAAACCATAACCAGCTGGTACTAAGAATAGTTAACTTCTAACCAATTTTTTTCTCAATCATCCCAACCTTATACAAAATCAATATTTAAATGCATCCGATGGTTGAAGTAGCTCATGTTATTATATTATCTCAGCAAGAGTATATTTTTGTGATTTTCTTACAATTTAATTCTGTTTCAAAAATAAAAAATCAAGTTGATCGCAGTTTACCTCTATTGATCAGTCGTAACTGATTTAGTACAAATGTAGTATCAAATAACTACACAGCGCAACTCTGTAAGTGTCACTATGAGTGAAAAATTCGAAAAATTGCAAAACAAGTAAAGATCACAAAACATAATCGAGAAAAACTACTCAAAAATGGCGATTGTCTTGAGTGCGATTGTACTATCTACCAGCGTTGCCGTTTTGCTACAATTGTAGCAAATTTGCTACGTTTAAAATGAAAAGCTACAATGCTACATAACTTCTTAAAATGCTACATTTACATGATTTCAAACAATTTTTGTATTTTCAATAGAAAAAATTAGAAAACGAAGACTATATGTTAAAACAAATACAAATTGTGTTCATACCTTTCATGCATTCACTACTCTAACTCCATTTTTTTCGATGCAAATAAACACCCTATGCTAACTACAGGAAGTTTAGAGTGGAGTGGCTGGAAAATAAAAATGGCACGGATTTTTGCAAAGCGTGCAACAACAGTACTGTCAATTTTTTGTCACACCTTTATAGACACGCTAAATGTTCTGCACATGTACAAAACGTGGAATCCAGAAAAAGTCAAATATACTCATTTTTTTTGTATGGGGAAAAGCGCTGAATTAACGATGGTCATGTTCTTGATAGCACACAACGTACATTTCCTGCTAATGGATGTCTTCCTGATCTCTTAGCTGGATTTTGTTCGGATTCAGAAGTGATCAAACGTTTGAAATGTGTCCGAATGAAAGCGACACAAATTACAGAGGAAATTTCAGATGTAACAACTAAGGACCTGATTTAAACTTTAAAATCATGTAAATTTTAAATCATTTCTTTATTTACATTATTTGAATTGGTTTTTTTCCAACATTATTTAAAATAATAATTGTTCTAATTTTTTAATAAAATAAAAATATTAACGAATATAATTTTTGATAAAAACAAATTCTGCCAAATAGCTACTTTTAATTATTATTGCTAGACTTAAAAATTTTTTTGCTACATTGCAGACAGATTTGATACGTATTTTGCTACGGAGAAAATGTATTGAGTGGCAACACTGCTATCTACATCTTCACGGTTGATACCATGATACAATTATACAAGGTAGGAGTGACAACTTGCTTTTTTCTCACCAGTACCTTGCACCGACTGTCATTTGCCTGTATATTCTGTTTTCTACTTTCTTTTCTTCTTTTTTCGTTCTGTAATTTATACTATTTTTGACAGTTGGCGCAAGACGAAAGAACTGTCACTCCTACCTTGTATAATTGTATCATGGTTGATACGAAATAAAAAAGTACTTTTCTCACCCTGCACAATTATTGGTCCTATTTTGCCCGATTATGTATTCTGGGACTAAATTCTTTACCTTTGAACAAAAAATATACACATTAAATTTAAAAATCCACTGGAAGCTTGCACATTTTTAATGCATGTATATTACTAACTAAAAATGTGCACAATCGAGCTGATTTAAAAAGTGCATTACTAAAGTTAAATATATGGTTGTAAAATTTAAAA
Organism: Pherbina coryleti; assembly: GCA_943735915.1. Taxonomy (NCBI): domain Eukaryota; kingdom Metazoa; phylum Arthropoda; class Insecta; order Diptera; family Sciomyzidae; genus Pherbina; species Pherbina coryleti. The sequence continues at coordinate 52,222,382 of OX030948.1, read as the reverse complement.
TAGTGATCATAAATTTAATTTTTGGAAAAATATTCTATTCTTAATATATATCCCTAAATAAACGCTACTGCAACAAATTTTACGAAAAAAATCTCTTACATCTTGAATTTTAGATCTTGACAAACAAAAAAAAAATGTACAGCACAAAATAAAATATTTACTGTAAAAATGTCAATGAATAGAATATCTTGATTGTGTTCACTTCTTAAAGTTAAAGCTCATTTCAAAGGTTACGAAATGGAAACTCGACGATTGACCAACAGATTTTTGGTTTTTTGTCAGAAGAAGAGCAAAGTTCAGCTTTTAAAATTAGTTTTTGTCAAGGTACTTCGCAAAAATGGGTTAGGAAAAGAAAGCGTTTGTAGAATAAACTTAATAAATAATAAATTTTTGAACTTTTTAGTTTTATATGTCTAAACTCATTTCCCAAGCAAACAATTTTAACTTATAGAGTGTTCAAACCAAGCATTTAATTATGTTAAATCAATTTAATGCAGTTAAACTGAAAAATGAGTTTTTCTCCAATGAAGTTATACGCGTACTATTGTTAGAAATTTAACGTGTTTAATGACTTAACACGTTTCAAAACTCGTTAAATCACTGGTGTGTGTGTTCTTTCTAACGCCAGAAAAGCTTTTTTTCCTTTGGGATGCACCTAAATCTGAAAAGAACTTTTTAATTTGAAGTTTTTAATGTAAACAAATAAATTCTTTGACAAATTTTTGAATTTTAAAAATTTTTGTTTTAATTTTTTTATATATCTTAAAAAAACAATTTATCATTTCTTTCAAAATATAAACAATAAATTGACATTTTGAAACTAGTTAAGGCGGTGTGAACGATCATGTTAAAAAAAAGCTTTTTTTGAGAAACTTGTTAAATGAAGTCGGCTTGAACATGCTATAACATGGGAAATATTGAAATTTTTTAAATTTTAAAGTTACTTAAACTACTTCTTGGGTAACTTTGAAGAAAGACTTAATTAAATCTGTTTAAATTTGACGACTTAGATTTAAACTTTTAAGTTCACTTAAAACACAATTTCTAAATAAAAAAAAAGATACAGTATACCGTGTATACAGTAAAGAAGTGAAACTTCTTCTTTGTATACTCTTTTTCTTTTCTAGAATAAGAACCATTTTAGTGTAAAGGCTCGATTATGCAATCGTAATGCTACCCAACGTAACGTGGCGTAGAGTTCTATCTGGAATAGAACCCATCGCTGCGCTAGGTTACGTTACGATTTAACTAACCACTTACACTTATTTTTCATAAGATAGAACTCTACGTCACGTTACGTTGTGTTGCTTTACGATTGCATAATCGAACCTTAAAGGCAAAGAGAGAACTTTTTAAGCAAAAGAAATTCGATAAAAAGTTTTTATAAAAAATTCTATTCTGTATATTTAATATTCATTGGCAATTAATTTGATAACCAATTTGCGTCGTATTTACATATAGATGTGAATACAGAATACAACTTGATATATTTTTAATTCAACATATGTACGTATTAATATGACTTATATCAAACATATTATACTTACTATTATTAATAATATTTCGATATAAAATTATATAACTACAATATGTATAAAATAGTTATCTATTGAAAGAATTTATTCCAACTTTAGCGTCATGGGCGACAGCATATGCTTCATGAATTTGGGTTTTTATATAATTTTATATCGCAATATTATGAATAATAATATAATATGTGTAATATGAGCAAAATTCATACAGGTTATATTAATATACTAGCTGGTACCCGACGCGTTGCTTTCGTAGCGGAAATAATTTATATCTCTATCTGAATCTCAAACTCAGTCTCAGTCTCAACCTCAACCTCAACCTCAACCTCAACCTCAACCTCAACCTCAACCTCAATTTCAATCTCTATCTATCTCTATCTCTATCTCTATCTCTATCTCTATCTCTATCTCTATCTCTATCTCTATCTCTATCTCTATCTCTATCTCTATCTCTATCTCTATCTCTATCTCTATCTCTATCTCTATCTCTATCTCTATCTCTATCTCTATCTCTATCTGTATCTCTATCTCTATCTCTATCTCTATCTCTATCTCTATCTCTATCTCTATCTCTATCTCTATCTCTATCTCTATCTCTATCTGTATCTCTATCTCTATCTCTATCTCTATCTCTATCTCTATCTCTATGTCTATCTCTATCTCTATTTCTATCTTTATCTCTATCTCTAAGTGGAACGACTCGTGTAAATTGATAACCAAATTTCGAGGCTATGCTACTTATAATTCCAAAGTTATTCGATATCGCAAATTTGGCTTGTATGGGCGGAGCCACACCGCCTTGTTCAATGACGTCTTAGTTCTCTAGTAGAAGAATATCAGCCAATAGTAATCCCATACTGAATTTCGTTGTTAAACGGCATTTAGTTCCAAAGCTATCTGATATTAAAAATGTAAAGTGTATGGGCGGAACCACACCCTTTTCCAAAGCCCATCCTAGTTTTATAGTAGAAATATATCACCAAGTGGCAACTCCATACTGAATTTCATTATTATACGGCATTTAGTTCCAAAGATGTTCGATATCATAAATTTGAATTGTATGGGCGTTGCCACACCCCTTTGGCCTATACTTGCTCAATTTTGCCAGTCGAAAGACATGACTAAATAGAACGTTCTAACCGAGTTGCATTAATGTGTGACTTATAGCTCGAAAGTTATACCGAAAATTTGGTCTGCTGAAAAAGTGCCACGCCCCACGTCCAACGCCCATAAAATTTTACCTGTTTAACGGCACTTGTAAATTGAGGAAGAATACCGAATTCCGATGCTATGCTACCTATAACTTCAAAGCAATTCGCTATCGTAGATTTGGGTTGTATGGGAGGTGCCACTCCCCCTTATCCAATGTTCCGTAAATTTTTTTCAAAACCTTTGCGGAACAATTACGAACAAACTCACAGAAGAAAGTATCCAATTTGGTCCAGTAGTTTTCAAGTTTTAAGTGGTCGAACAAACCAAGATTCATTTTTATATATATAGAGATCCTAGGATAAAAGCGCTTCTTAACAAACAAATAGTTAAAAAGCTCTTTAAAAAAAAACAAAAAAAAATTTATAAAACTTTTTAATATGCGAGAATTGAACTCGCACCGCTCGCGTTGCAATCAATTGTCTTACTGCTGTGCAATTTTCAGCTGATTTTGTTATGAACAAAATGTTTATAAAAACATGAGCTCCACAAATCTGAACTTTGAAAAGCACATCGCTATTTCTAGGAACGCTTTTTATTTTCCCGCTGGGCATCTACAGCAAAAGTAGTTTGATCAATTGGTATATAGGGTAAATTTATATGAGAAGAGTTTAGCTCGTTGGATAGATCGTTGTCTTTGCAATCGTTAGTTCGCAAGTTCGATCCTCAGCGGTGACAAACAATTTTTTAAGTCTTTTATACAATGTATATCTCTCTCATTCTCTCTACTGTAAAACATATCTTTCTTCTCTATCGTGTAACGAAATGAAGTAAATTGACCTTGAAATCGTTCTCATTCTCTCTACTGTAAAACATATCTTTCTTCTCTATCGTGTAACGAAATGAAGTAAATTGACCTTGAAATTTCACTCCTCAATATTCTCATTCAAATTTCGAAGCGCCGCCTAAGAAGTTTCACTTCAAAAAAATACAAATAATAATCAATAGATGGCTTAAAAATTTCTTCATCTAATTGTTAAGGAATCACATTCTAATCTACACTCTCCTAAAATCATTGTTCTCACCCATTTTAATTACAAAATTTATCTCCTCGTACACCTACAATATATGAGGCAATACCCATTGCCTTGGAAGTTTAATTTATTTTTTTTAACATTTATCTCTAGAGTATTTCTTTTCAATCGAAAAAAAGCCATCTTAAGAGTTTTTATTGTTGGCAGCAAAGATTTAACGTTCCCTTAACAGTTTTGTTAAGGAGGATAAGTTAAACACATGGTATAATAATACAAGGTAGCATTGACAACTGCTTATTTTCTCTTCTGCAAGAAAACATCTCCTGTCAAAAACACTTTTTTGTGGAAATACATCAGCAGCTGCTGTGGTTGTTGTTTTTTTTCACTTCAACGTTTTCAACATTGTTTGTGCTTTCAATGGCGGACTGTGAGCGCTCTCTTTTTGAGTATATTTTTTGACAGAAGATGTTTTCCCAAGCAACTGTCAATGCTACCTTGTATTATTATAACATGAGTTGAACATTTTACTTTGGCCTTGAGCACACTTTATTTTATTACAAAAGTTGACCATCTGAAAGCTTCACTATACTGTGCAAGGAAAAGTTTAAATATTAAAAATATTTATCTCTGTTATTCAATAATAAAGAAAAACAACCAAAATATAACCATACGGATGTGAAGATGTTGAAAAATTCTTAAGCTTTATTCAAATATGATCATTAAAAGAATTTCGCTTTTTCGATAAATCAACTATAAGACTGATCATTTGCACTTTAGGTATTAAAAGTTTTATTTCCGGCTACCAATAAAAAAAAACAATTAATACTTTAAGTACCCTACTGTTATTACATAATATAGAAACGAAAGTTGCACAAATATCGTACAATTAATTTAATACAGGATTAATTTAAAAACATAACTATTGTTATATGGCCGTGGTTAAGTGCTAATTCGGGATCAGTAGCTCATTTCTGTAACTTTTGCGACAAATAGTCATTTATTTACGTCACACTATTTCATTCCAAAATACTCACTTTTGCGAAAGCTAATGTTTCTGTAACTGATAAGTGAGAAAATAGTGGTCCGTGATGAGAAAGACACACAAGTGAAAGGGAATATATGAGATTGCAGAAAGTTACAGAGAACTCTGTGTGAAGTTGAACGTGATTCTTGTCAGAGATTTGCACAAGACCAATCACAAGTAATTTTTTGCCACTCGAATAACAATCGTCGTCAGCCACAATCGCACACAAAAATTAATGCAAGCATACCGCTAGAGTTCGTAAACAACGATTGGTGCTAAGCACAGTTTGTAACGAATGTTGCTCATATCTCGCTTCATTGGGTATTTTTGTGTCGTAGGAATTCGTAATCGCGACCGCTTCGTATCTGCAGCGATTGGTGCATGTATTCGCGCATTAATTTTAATGCAGAAGGCACATTCAGTGCTCGTATATTGAGAATACATTCTAAACGCCATTTGAATACAATCAAGATGTTCTCTGGTTCTTGTACTTACTGATGTTGACATGATATTAAATACACAAACCACACATTGCAATCCGGTTATTATTTTAATGTGGTTGATTGTTCTAATGATATAAATTTTATCATGGAAAAAATTAAAAATATACATATTTTAGTACGTATCGTTCGTTTTCTTCAATAACTTTACAATCCAAAAAACATAAAAATTGAGTTAATTACAAAGCAACATTCGTGTTACCATCTATGCTGTGTACAATTTTGGTGACGATATCTTCTTTCATTTTTGCAGGAGAGTCGAATTTTTGATTCATTCACCTTAATATATTTCCGATTAGATCGTATTATATATCGATAATGTCCAGTTTTTTTTTTTTTGCCACTTTGTATGAATTAAACTATGTACATTACAGTAGTACTCGTATATTTGATGTTTTGTCCATATTTTGAAAATGGTGATTTAATTTCCTTTGTCTGTTCAAAACTAAAAATGCTTCTCCTGAAAAATCTAGTTTTTTGAGTTGTAACGTTATTGCAGAAAACGAGCGATATTATATTATGTTAATGATATATCGTGATTCGTAGATATATCGTTAAAAAGGACTTGCACAAACAAGCGAAAAATTTTCTCACCACGCATATTTTAAGTTACAGAAGCACTTCGGCTTCCTAGGAAAATAGAATTGAAACATTCGGAATTGATTTATCTCATTTTATTACAGAAACAGTGCAAGTGAGAATGACGTCATAATGATGTCAAAGTGAGATAATCTGGTGAGAACTGCGGTGAGAAAAGTTACAGAAACGAGCTAAAGATTTGAACACCAGCTCACGTAGAAACTTTTTTCAATTGAAATTAATTTTTCTGGTTAGTCGTCAGCTCTCTGCAGACAATGACAAGCCTCAGAGAGTAATTAATGCCATGGAAATCATCTTACATGCCGTTCTGAGTTGTCATAAAACTAATAGGTCCCATAACTACCAAACAATTTAGGGGAACTACCGAACAAACCACCAGAAACTGTGATTTAATCTAAAAATACTGGGCTTTACCAACAGTCAAGAGCTGATACTAAGAAAAAGCTGACACTTATCACTATTAGCTTTTTGTAGGTAGTCAAATTTTTATTTTTCCAACTGTTTACACTTAATTTGGCATATAAAATAGCAGGGTGCAGTACGTGCAGCTTGTATTTATAGTACATATGAAATAACCTTTTCATCGTATAAATTCTCATTAACTATTTTCATTCTTTCACATATGTTGCACTTTTTAAACTTGACTTTGAACCTTTATTACTTCGAAGCCGAAAGTTGGCCATATTTTATTTTCTCAAGCAAGCAAAAGCCTTAAATTTAACAAAATAAAAATGTTAGACTTATAAATTGCCCACTTTAGTAAGACCGCTTTTACATTGATTAAGAATTGAAAGCAATTTTTCGAGTTTCTTGGTAAATTGCGACTAATTTATGATGAAGAAAGGGGAAGAGTACATTTTTACCATCAATTTAAAAGTTGCATTTAAAAAGCTGCATTTAATTCTTAACCAATGTAAAAATGTTCTAACTTATAGAAAATAATAAATTCACAATAGTGTGTTATCGATAAGCATTAGCGATTAATGCAACAAACTGTCAACTCATTGCAGCTGTCAGTTGAACCAATGTCAAATTTTTTTGCAAAAAATTCAACAGATTTCAAATAGCTAATTAATTAATAATTGTAAACAAATAGGTTCCTAAACGTAAAAAAGATGTGCATAACAGGTGCAACAACGACCACATCGGGATTTCATGCACAATTCGGCCGTGACATCAATGGCGAGCACACAGAGTTTGTTTACCACAGATTCGCTAACAAATGGTTTCTGCTCATAACACAGTACGGAAAGGCTGCAAACTTTTATACCGTTGAATTTGATGTAAAGCGCAATGAGGGAATTTTACAGGGACCCATCGATCACCCCCGGCTGCACATGTCGGTGCCAATAACGGTCAAGTGCAGCTTTGGTGCAGACACTGAGGAAGTGCGCGCTGGTATACAATTTCTTGTAAACAAATCTAAGCTAAACAAGTGTCCGACAGAAATTGTCATAAGCTTGGGACTTAAGGAAATCAACGGTACAACCCTTAGAGAAGTGGCAAAAGTCCTGGATGAGATTATAAAATGATTTAATCCTTCAATTGAAAGGCAATAAAAACTATTTATAAACAAGAGCATAACCATTCACTTTCTTTATCATGTAAAAATTACTTTTTTTTTTTATTCATAAATTTGTACATTAAAACGTGTACAAAACTACAAACAAGTTCACAAAACTAGAACTTTTTACATTAAAAAGCTTCGCCGACTATATCAGTTTAATCGAAAAGACCGAAACCCATATCGTCGTCAGATTCCTCTGGCTCTTCCTCCTTCTTTTTCTCTTCTTTCTTGGCTTCAGCAGCTGGAGCGGCATCGCCAGTAGCAGCAGCAACTGCACCGGCTGGTGCACCAGCGCCAACACCAGAGCCAATGTTTGTGATCAAGTCCTTGATATTGATACCTTCCAAGGCCTTGGCGAACAAACCGGGCCAATAGGGCTCAACCTCAACATTGGCAGCCTTCAAGATGGTAGAGATTTTCTCGCCCTAATAAAACAAAGAAATAAACATAATTAATATAAACTCCGTTTAAACTTATGTTTTAAACACATAAGTAATCTAATGTTGCGAAAAATTGTTTGATTTTTCAGATTTTCACAGATGATTTCCGATTTTATCAATCAACATTTTTCCGCTTTACTGCAGTGTTATTAAACTTACTGTAACAGCGACATCGTCATCAACCAAGATGAGGGAAGCATAGACGCATGCGAGTTCGGCTTTGGTAGACATATTTAACAGCTTTTAAAGTTTGTAATAATTGGTGCAAGTTGCCAAAAATTAAAATTTGTTTTATAAATTTTGGCCTTAGCTCAAAAAGAGAACAAGCACACTTGACAAAATCCTTAACCGGAAAGAAAAAACAGTTGAGCTGTCAAAATATGTGAGCGAAGTTTGTTGTGGTTCCAAAAGGTAAGTTTATTTTTCAAATTATTGCGACACCTGGTTGTCAGAACGTTTGTCATTTCTGTACACTACGCAGCAAGGGCTTTTACTTATCGATGATAAGAGGACAACTCTTGTTACTGTCAGTAATAATTGCTTTCCTTTTTTCGACAAAAAATCTGTCCCGGGGATGCAAATTTGATTATATTTTTATCTGAAGTCACAGAATGTTGACCTGTCCTTAGCTCAGGATAGATTAAGTTAAACTTAATGTTTTCTGCATTTATGCCCATTCCATGTTCAATCGTGTGTTTCGAAAAAAGTTTAAAAAGGCATTTTTTTAAAATGCAGCGGCGTCGCATTGAATTGTTACTCACTAAGTATAGGTGCTATGACCGTAAAGGTTAATTTTTTGACTTTATGACAAAATAAAAATAAAATTAAAGACGTCTTCCGGACTCGGAGGGAGCTACTTAAGCATTGGAATTTCAAATTTGTTACATGGAATTATTACTCGCTGAGTATAAATGCTAGGGTAAAAAGTATAAATCGCAAATTTGCAACAATTGCAACAAAATTAGACAAAAAATGCCAAACAACATGAATACAGAGAGAGAGAGAGCCTCACAAAGATCGATAGTGCAACATTCATGCAACGGCCTTGCATTGAATTATTACTCGGTAAGTATATGAGCTACTACGACAAGTGTTTAGAAATGAAAATGAAAGACTTCGATATGATAAAAATAGCCAAAACAAAAAGTGTACGGCGTCATGGGGCCCCTGAGGAACCGCTTAATATAGTATAAATGCATTATTGTTGCATGGATTAATTGTATGTAGCTAAGGCAAGGTTAATGCACCTCGGAAAAACAAATCCAATATGGAATAAAAACCAAGACAAAAACTAAAAGCAAACGCAAAAAAGCAAAAACAACAACAATAACAACAACAACAAAAACAAAACAACAACAAAAATCTAACTAAGTATCGACAAGCTGAAAACCAAAATTATGATTTAAAAGGTTTTTTCGTGGCAATCAACACTGGTGTAGTCTACTTATTGTACCTTCTGTATAGTATCCATTAACCTACCGTAGCATGGCAAATCAATCATAAACATTTTTAAACATTTGCAAACAAAACCATGAAGAAGCGAGCGTTGACACATTAGCTGTGTTCGATGAAAAAAACTCAGTGCAGAGCAGGGCAGAGTAGAGCAGATCAGCTGAGTCGTCGAAAATAATTTCAGCGCAGAATAGAGCAGATTTTTCAAAAAACGAAAACAGAGCAAATTTGAGCAAGCAACTGTCAAAAGTAGAAAGCTGTTAACAACATCAAAGTATTTTTTTAAAATTGGAAAAGTTATGGCTCGTAAAATCTTTGATTTCTTAAGTTTGGAGTTTGTGAGTGATGAAAGCGATAACGACGAAAAGTTCTCATCATCATCTTCTGACTCAACTTCATTTTCAGAAGAGGAAATTGAAGTTAATGAGTTTGTCCTGATTGATTTTACAAGGGAAAATCGGCATTGTGTTGAGAACTTCGTGCCATTGCTTTCGCATGTCTTCGCATATTTGAGTCCACATCTTTTTTTTTTGTTTTTATTCGGAGGCAGTGCCCCAACTGCGGCTTATATTTTTTATATAAGTATATTAGGAGCTTCACGTGATTCTCCAGCCATATTGCCTTCCCATCATTTTTTGGTTCTAAAATACATTCTGGTTGGAAACTAGACGCACCTGTAAGGTAAACATGTTAGACTGAATAGATTTTTGAATAAATGTTGTATTACCGAGCGTTTCCACCGCCCGAACGAACGAAGATTTCTTCGTTCGTTCAGGCGGTGTAAACAGTTTGGTCCGAACCAAGGTTCGGAACATTGGTTTTTACAAAATGCTCGCGAGCGCTATTCGCGCAGTGTAAACACTTTTCCAGCACGAACGAACGAAGATTTCTTCGTTCGCTCTGATCGGCCGACGCTCGATCTTTTTGGGCGAATCCAGTGCTTATTTGCACATAGGTAGTAGATTTGTTGAAATGGTAGTTAATAACGTAGGAAAAACAAAAAAGAAAGAAAATATATTGAAAATTTAACGCAAAAGAACTTTCTTTTACTTTGTTATATTATTAGCACTTTATATAATCAAATTATTTATATAATATTCTTTATATAATAAATTCTTTATATAAATACTTACATAAAACCTTAATTAAAAGGCATAAAAGTAGTAAAAATTAATCAAATTTAGTACGTTTGCATAAACAAATATTGATCAACGCTGATGCTCGCAAGCATTGAATTTAAGTGTTTCCACTGCACGAACGAACAAGATGGCGACTTACCAATGTTCGCAACTTGTGTTCGTGCGGTGGAAACAGTTGGACCGAACGAAGAATTCATCGCGACGATTTGTTCGCGATGATTTCTTCGTTCGTTCGGGCGGTGGAAACGCTCGGTAATAACCTTCTTCATCACTTAATAAATACTCCACGATATCTTCCTCACCATTGCCACACTCCTGCTCAATGAAAGAATCAGTCTGAAAATGTTAAAAAGTTAAAAAGTTTCCACTAAGCAAACGAAAAACCTAATACATTTCTGTAAGCCATCTTTGCGGTTTCTATTTTCAAATTTTCTATTTTTCTGACAAGAACCAAAACAGCTGATTGGTTTATTTGCTGCTCTTACTTACACCACAAAAAATAGTAGTGTAGAAAAGAGCAAAAAGCGCAACTTATAGCAGCATCAAAAAACACAGATCAAGAGCAAGTGAGAGCAACTAAGAGCAGAAAAAGGAACTCATCGAACACTTTTTGCTGCTCTGGAGTAAGAAATTTCAATCTAGAGCAGTCATCGAACACAGCTATTGTAATACACTAGTAAACTAAAACCATGAGAAACGTAAGTATTCATGTATGTATTTATGAGAGTTTAAGATGTAAGAATTTTATTATGAAAAACTGTAGCATGTAAGAATTTGTAACGTGTAAAAATGTTAAGAGAGATAATTTTATTGGAATGGTATCGATTTATCGAAGTGCTTTTACTTATCGGGTAGATTACGACTTCCGTGGTCCCTCGATTGGAGTATGCAGTTTTGAAGTACTCTTTGACAAAATAAGATTCGCCGAAGGATTTATCGATATATCGATTAGTTATCGAGATATCGATTTTTCAAAAAAATGTTTAATCAACGGTATCAATATTTAAATTCGGTTATATCTTTGCTAATATTTGTCCGATCTGAATGATTTAGGTGTCATTTGAAAGATACTTAAAATGTTTTTAATATGGAATTAAAAAAAATATTTTTTCTTAATTCGGCCACGCTACAGACTGTTTTGACTGATTTAGGTTGATCAGTACAATCATATAGCATAGGTAAATGTTTCATAATTGGGATGAATATATTTGATTTGCTTTATAAATTGTGCATTTATACTGTAAATGGTGCAAGAAAGATCCTTATAAAAGTTTCGATTTTTTTTTGAGTTATTGAATAATTTTGTTTTAGTGATTCTGCCTTTTACATAATGTACTTTTCCTGTAAGAGGAGTCAGATAGACTTTTATCAAAGGTTGTTTGTTGTATTCTGAAGTGCATAACGATATTTTTCCTAACTTTTTTTTTTGAGTTATTAAATAATTTTTTTAGTGGTTCTGCCTTTTACAAAATGTACTTTTTCTGTAAAAGGAGCCGGATAGATTATCAAAAGTTGTTTGTTGTATTCTGAAATACATATTGATATTTTTCCTAATTTTTATAAAAAAAATTGGCTCTGCCTTTTACAAATTGCACAATTATTCTGTTTTTTTTTTTTGTGAAATTAAATTAGAATCCATATATCTTATTCAAAAATAACACGATGCGAATCATAATTAATATGATTCGAATATTCTTTTTATTTTACATAGGTATGCGATGTGCTTGCGATTCTTATGTGCTTCGTGATGAAGATGAAAGTTGTTGACAGCACAGTACATCAAAATTGTACGTTTAAAAAGCAAAATAAAAACCGTATGATTGTTCTGTTTAATCTAGTAACAATATAAAAATGAGAATAATGGTAGAAACAAGTATAACATATTATACACCAAACGAAAGGTTAATGTTTCAGCTATTACCATATGTTGTGTTCTACTTACTTTTATTACGTACTTTTTAAAGAAAAAAACGGTTTTATAAAAAAAAAATATATATCATGCCGAAAACCATCTGTAGTGTAATTAGATTAAGTACCAAATTTTTGTTTTATAAATTATTTTGAAGGTATTTAAGTTTGTTATCGAATGATACCCAAATTATCCTGATCGGTCAAATATTAGCATAGATATAGTCGAATTTACATGAAGACTTATTTTAGTAAAATTTTTTAAAAAAATCGATAGCTCGATAACTAATCGCTATATCGATAAATCCTTCAGTGAATCTATTTTTATCAATGAGCTCTTCAAAACTGCATATTCAGATCTTGAGGCCACGGAAATCGTAATTCGTCCTACTTATCAATACGGGTAATACCTGCGACACATTGGCATAGAAAACATTGATTATCTATTGTAGTTTAAAATATAAGCATTGGGGATGACACACTCAATATTTTTGTTTACTAGTTTTAAAATAACGAGAAATATGGATAAGCGAACAACATATAATCGTAAATTTCATAGCGTTTGCTCGAGTGAGGGCGCTATAGTTCTCAATGAAAGTGTAGAACGAGTAATGTCAAAATCAGCTGCTATAACTCGTTTAACTGCGATAAACGAGTTTCGGAAACTAGTTTTGACTAAACGAATTTTAAACATAGTTTAGCAGATATTTAAACGAGAAAAAACACTTAAACGAGTTTAAATGGACCAATGTGTCGAAGGTATAACAATAATTTCATTGTTAACATTAAAAGAAATTTAAGCTCTCATATCGATAGACATTATTATTGGAACGTGCAAATTTAACTTAATATGGTATTCTTATTGCCATCACTGTATAATCAAACTTTTGCTACTTAGTACTTTTAAATAGTCATAACATTTTGACATAACTACAAAAAAAAAACTGGCGCGTAAATATAAAAGCAGAAAATCCATTAGACAAATAAGTAAACATAAAAAAATTATCAAAAATGTCTGAAAATATAACTGAGGTAAAGCAAGAAATAGAAAACAATACACTGGAAAATGCAGCAGAGCCTATGGATACAGACGTCCAACATACGGAGCAGAGTAAAAAGACCTCACAGACTGATAAAATAACTTCACTCGATACTTTGGGTCCCTTCATCGCTAGCAAGGATAATGCGCGCAATACAGTCTACATAACGGATATACCAAACGTTTGCAAAGAGCAGCCATGCATGCTGGGAGTCGATGAAGCCGGACGCGGTCCCGTGTTAGGTCCAATGGTCTACGGCATTGCCTTTTGTCCACTCGAGAGCAAACAAGCTTTAATAGACTTGGGCTGTGCAGACTCCAAACAGCTTACTGAAGAAAAGCGTGAGTCTATTTTTGATGAAATAAATACCAAGGAATATGCCAAATCCTGCATTGGATGGGCGGTGGAAATTATATCGCCGAATGTTATTAGCTCAAGCATGTATCGTCGCAGCAAATGTTCGCTAAATGAGGTTTCCATGAACTCGGCCATTGGACTGATACATAAAGCTATAGATGCAGGCGTCAACATTGCTGAGGTATATGTCGACACGGTAGGGCCGCCTGAAAAATATCAGGACAAGCTAAAGGGCATATTTCCACAGTTTGAAATAACTGTTGCAAAAAAGGCGGACTCGACGTATCCAATTGTTTCGGCTGCCAGTATATGTGCCAAGGTAACACGTGATCATGCATTAAAGGTCTGGAAGTTTCCGGAGGGCTTGCCGGCGAAAACGTTGTTTGGCAGCGGATATCCAGGTGATCCGACTACCAAGCAGTTTCTCACCGACCACATTGATATGGTTTTTGGCTTCCCACGCTTGGTGCGCTTCAGTTGGTCAACGGCGGAGAACGCTTTGGCTGACAAGGCCTACGATGTAGAGTTCGATGAGCCCGATAGCGAAAAACCGAAGTATGCCGCCGGTCCTAAAATGACCAAGTTTTTCAAGGAAACTACGAAGGAAGGGCAAGTTAAGCGACAGCAATGCAGGCTGCTAAAAGAACGTTATCTCGATAATGTCACTAATTTTTAGTTTATAAAGAGAAGTCTCATTCCAAAAAATTGAGTCTCAATATTATATAAAAGTTGAAAGTTTTTTGTTATTACTTTTAATTGCTAGGAGTAAAAATCACAAAATGTAATTTTTAAGAATATTTAATGTATGATTTTAGTTTATAAAGAATTTTAATATAATTTCGTAAATAAATCTTGTGTTTAATAGTAAACGGTATATACTGCATACCATTGGGGAATAGAATTGAACATGATCAACGTTAAGCGTTGAAAGTCATATATTTTAAAGCCTTAAAACTAGAACATAATCTAATGTTTTATTTTAAGCTTATTACAAGGTTTGCATGAGGTAAAAATTAAACTTTATACCATTATGTAAAAACGTATGATTATTTATTGATGAATTTGGGCTGTATATAAATCGGTTTAAAATCTAGTTTTAAAAATTTTCATGGTGTCGAATCTTGTTTGAAGACGAACGATTGATTGATTTGAGAGTGGTCTTTTCTCTCCGTAATAGTTTAGTAAAAAGGCAATATTATTACGTTTTTGAAAATGAGCTTTCAAAAGGGATGGAATTGCCTTAATCTATTATAGCGGATAACAGGCTTTAACTTCTGAAATTTATGTGGCTGCATTCTTTATAAAAAATCTTTAAAAAAATGCCGTCATTTCACCTGAAGAATTATGAAGATATGCTTTAAGAATAATTTTAAATTGGATATATTTCGAATTTCATTGAAAGGACAATAATATAAAAAAAAATGAGAAAGCAAATTCTGAAACATTACACGTGTTTTTAGTTATTTTAAATATTATTTTTTCCAGACCATTTTTTAAGTTCAATTTCAATAGATGGTGAAAAGAGTCATTTTTAAGGTTGATCCCATGGTTCCCATGTAAAAATATAAAACTTATAGATTGACATTAAAGCGGTCGCTTTTTAGGGAGCGTTTTATCAAAGAAATCATATTTTAAGTAATGTGAGATTTTTTATTTCGCTCACTGATAAATTCGCGGAAATTTTAAATTATTTCTACTCTTTCAAGATCGCTTATTTATGAGTTTGAATTATTTCGTTCAGAAATAACTATCAATTTCCAAAAATCTTGTTAGTAGGGCAAGTGGGTCCGTCCTGCCCACCAAACAAGCACTTTTTTAATTTCTTCCAAGTAAATAAAAAATTGAAAAAAAAAAATTCTATTTTTGTCTGTTAAATACAAAAATTGCAAAAAAAAACTAAGTGTAAAAACTAATGTAAAAAACTTCTAAAAAGTTATGGTTTGTCCATTTCCTTAAAATATATAAATTAATTATATACCTCATGGGGTTGTGAATAAAACATTCGCCACGTTGACGTATTTAACATTCATCTCGTGTTCTATCTGATCGATTTATTCATTTCAACTTTGAAAAAATCGTTATTTTCGTTCTTTTATTTTCATAATTTTGCCCAGAACTCACAAAAGAATTTGAGTTAAAGTTTCAGAACTGGGTTTTTTTACGCGATCATTATAATAAAGAATACAGCCACAGAACGTTCATCGCCACACCAGACACTGATGTTAATGGGCTTAATTGCTTAATCTTACAACAAATCAAGAATTTTGTCGTTATAAAAATATTTTAAACGATTATAAATTGTTTTTTTCCACCGATATTTTGTGGCTATTCTTTTTAACTTATTTTTTTATAGACAGTCCATTACAAAAGGTGTAGAAATAAAAAAAAAAAAAGAAATTAAAAAAGTCTTAAAAAATCTCTGAGCCTTTTATCAGAATTTTCTAACATCCAACACAAAAACGCTGCCATCGGAAGCACTGGCACCGACCTTAGTGCCTTTAGAGTTCCAGCAAACTTCGAATATGCCACCGGTGCCCTTGTAGCTATGCACCAACTGTCCAGTTTGCGTACTCCAGATATGAACACATTTGTCAAAACTGCCCGAGGCCAAATGTTTGCCATCCGGACTGAATGCTACAGAGTAAACAGGTTCTGTGTGTTTGGTCAACGTGTGTATACATGTGCCCCGCTCTACATCCCAAAGACGTACAGTGGAATCGAAGGATGCAGACGCCAAAATTAAATTCATGTTCGGATTAAGCGTGCCCTGACCTGTTGGCGACCATTTGATGGTGTAAATTTCCTTGGAATGCGCTTGTAGATCATGCAAGCAGTTGTCACGTTTCATACACCAAATCTTCAGCGTCATATCATCGGAGCAAGAGGCTAGTAGTTGGCCAGTGGGACACCATTTGATGGCATTTACTTCGTTGGTGTGTCCTTGGAAAGATTTGATTGGCTTATCGACGCCAAGTTTGCAGACGTGTATACGTTGATCTGTGCTGCAGGATGCGAAGGAAACGTTAGACTGCCAGTCGACATCCAAGGCTGGCGCATTGTGGAATGAGAATTGTTGTGTACATTGGCCCGTTGAGGCATCCCAGATGATGGTCGTTTTGTCTACACCAGCTGAAAGAATGTAGTTTCCACGTTTATTCCACTTCAGAGCAAATATTGGTCCCTTGTGCTGGCCGAGTGTGGAAGCCAAGCGTCCTTCAGTGGTCCAAATGCGTGCGTAACCATCATAACTGCCAGTAGCCAGCAGAGTTCCATCGCACTAAACACAAAAAGGTTAAAAGGAACTTTTTAGAAATATACGCCTCCATCAACTTACATTCCAGTCCAGTGAGGTAACATCCTTGTTGCTAGGCACTTCGGCACCACCTTTTTGTATGCAATGTCGCAACACTAGCTGATTCGGGCTTGCCATAGCATCAGACATGTCCCAGATGCGTGCGGTGCTATCACCTGAGCCACTGGCTAAGAGATCGCGACTTGGATTCCAGGCGCAAATAAATACTTCGCTCTCATGACCACGTAAAACGGTGGCTTTCGAAGCAGGTATTTCAATGCTTTGATCAATGTCCATAGGTTCAGGACCGGAACCACTGACATTCTGTGCGCCGGCGCCAGCAGAAGTGACACCTTGACCTGCTCCTGTGACAGGCCCGGTTGAAGCACCTGTTACTGTTGTGGTAGCAGTCGAAGTAGGCGGAGCTCCTACAGCTGCACTGCCAGCTCCAGAAGTGGTGCTTCCGGCACCAGTTCCAGTAGCTGTACTTTCAGCGGAGGTGACGCCTGTCGCACTGCTGCCAGTGGCGTTGCTTCCAGTTGTTGTGGTAGTAGTCGTTGCAGTGTCGCCAGTAGCAGTACCGGTTGTGGAACCAGCATCCGTAGTAGTTGAACTGGTTGTAGAAGCGGGTTTCTTAGTCGTAGAAGATGCTTCGCTGCCACTTCCTGAGCCGCTGGTTGAGGTGCCACTTGCAGAGGAGCCCGCTGCTGCACCAGTGGTGCTGTCTGTTTCATTAGCATCAGCCGCAGTGGTTGTGCCAGTTGAACCTGTGCCGGAGCTGCCGCCACTTGTAGTATTTTGTCCTACACTACCCGCAGCAGCGCCTTCGGGTTTTACCTCTGTTTTGACAGCAGCTGCATTGCCATCGGCATTTGCTTTGGCGGATTCAGTTTTTACAGCCGCCGGTTTTGCGGCTTTTACCTCAGGCATAACGGCATCGATAAGACTGAGTCCTTCAATGGGACGCGAAACTTCACCATCTTCACCAACGCTCCACTCGACCTCGGTGTACATCAGACCCTTCTGTAAGATGGTAAGCAGAGCTGCGGGTGGAACCAAAGCCCCATTAATGTTGCTCTGTGAAATATGAGACTCGATGCCAAACACAAAAGCTGAGTGTAGGAAACCTATGAAGTACAAAATATATTTTCAAATTATGTAATTTTGTAATATCAAGATCTACCTGATTCCTGCAGATATCGATAAACCAAGAAGTTTACTTCGTCGCTTGAGAAACTCATTTTTTAGTAACTTTTATTTGCTTCGTAACACTGAAAATGTTAGCACAGGCGAAGCTGTCGCTATTTTATGCCGCTCTCACAGGTTATTTGACAAAACTATTTCACTTATGTATTTTAAATTATGCACAATTAATGTTTATTTATTCATTTTGTTACTTTTATACAGACAAAACGTTTTAATTGTGTATATTTTTGTTAAATTTCCGTATCACACCTGAAAATAAAATTGTTCGACGTCACAAAATTCTTAACATGGCGGCGGCGTCAAGTTGAATTGTCAAAATAAATTACAGGACACGACATCTGGTTGTGAAATTTACAATTTGACTAGTTTTGAGTCATAGGTGGTTGAAGGATATTCTAAAGTAACGAGTTAAACTTAAGAGCAGGTTCACACCTTCCACTATGATTACACACCTTCGCAATGGTCGCATTGGTGCAAATGCTATTTTGTGGTTCTTGTGTTAAAAATGCAATCAAAAGCTATCAATAGAAAGTTAGAAACAGTAAGTTAGTCGCTTACTGTGAATTATTAAAAATTAACTATATAAAAACAGCTTATATATATGTGTGTGTGTGTGTACAGTGCGTGACCCATACGCCATAGTATCCTGGTTCAATTTCCATCTGACACAGAAAGTTTTTTCAATTGAATTACTTTTTCTGTTCGTCCATCACCTCTCTGCACACGATGGCAAACCTCAGAGAGTAAATAATGTCATGTAAAGCTACTTGAGAACATGCATATTAGCCGTTCGGAGTCGGCATAAAACTAGTAGGTCCAGTTCTCGATCAATTGTTAACAAACATTTAATAACACGCACAACATAATTTGATCATAAGAAGTTCGATCAAAGTCCTTTCCAGGACTGAAATGGCCAGTTTATTATTTTTAATTTCACAACAGCTGTTTCGACAACTCGTCAAACGCATTCAAGATTTTTTTTATAACTAGATACACGCAAATCCCATTTAACAGATTTCCCATGTGACACTTATTCAGTCCTACGCTGCTGTACCATGCGAGATTAATTTAGTGGTTAGCAGAATTTAAAAGCAAAAGTGAGACAAAACCATTGCATATCATCCGAATTAATGCTGCTTCGCCACTGGTTGCTTGTCGAATCAGCGAAAGAACATAAAAATACGTTTGAAACGAGAGAGTGACAACCACTGGACTAATTGGACTGGACTAATGAGGCTGAGTGCAAATTGATTTAAAATGACCGCTAAATTAATGGAAGTTCGTCGGTAATTAATAAAGCTTAAGAGTAGACTTTTCGTAACTAAAATGAAATTTTCCATGTTAAAGTAATTTGCCATAAAGAATTTAAAATTCAGAAAAAGTGAAAAAACATTAAATTTTTCGAATTAGTTCTTTCAGGTTTATTATTTAATGCAAATTTTAAATAATAAGAAAATCTACTTTGTAGAATTCTATTCGTTTGAAGAGAAACTTAGCTCTTAACTTCCACAACAACCATACGTTGTTCCGTTCATCATCTGGCAGCCCATTTGGTAAGCTCGTCCATGTGAAGAGAAGAGATAGCAATAGGCGCAACAATAGATCCTTAATTTTAGTTATCAAATATTATTCCGCACAGTTTAGTCATTTGCCGTGCAAGATATTTCCAATGAAAAGTAAATTTTTTACTTAAGTTTTAGCTCAATTCGCACACAGCCTTAATACCTCATGCTTGGCAACGCAGTCGCTATTTATAACTAGTAGTTTTTTTTTTTTATTTTTTAGTTGTATCCATGATACAATTATACAAGGTAGGAGTGACAGTTCCTTCGTCTTGCGCTAACTGTCAAAAATAGTATAAATTGGAGAACGAAAAAAGAAGAAAAGAAAATAGAAAACAAAATATACAGGCAAATGACAGTCGCTGCAAGGTACTGGTGAGAAAAAAGCAAGTTGTCACTCCTACCTTGTATAATTGTATCATGGTTGTATCAGGATTGCCGTGTAAACAACAACGGTGAATTTGTGACATTTCGAGGTGGCAGCTCTTGAAGAATTTCTTTGTTAGTATTTCTAGCTCTTTTACTCGCATGCGTTTCTGCGATTCGTTATCAGTTCGCCGGATCACTCGTTATACATAACTCACTCGTTGAATATGAAACAACGAACTCGGTCGAATGTCTTTGGAAAAGCGATTGTATATTAAAAGTCAAACGTAAGAAAAATCAATAAAAATTTTCTTTTATCGCTTGCGTTGTGCTAAATTTTTATGCAAAAATTTGTACTCGCGAAAAATTAAATAAAGTTAAAAGTGTTTGCATAAGAGTAAGCGTAAAAAGAGCTTAATTATACTAATAAATAAGTAGTGAAGTTTTGATGCAACGCCCATAAAAACGAAACCGTGAAAAAATCGGTAAAAATTCGTTGGCTTTTATTCGAAAAAGCGAAAATTTGAAGAAAGTAAAGAAATATCGGTGCTGTAATCGCAAAAAAGTTAGTTCACAAGAAAATATTCAACAATAGTATATTGAATTGTAAAATAATAAGGTTTGCACGTAGTAAATTCCGATCAAATGCAAGTGTGTAAAACTGAAATAAAACTAGTTTTAAAGTTATGAAATTCTTATATAAATTAAAGCAATGGAATTCTGTAATATTTTTAAAAAAAAATGCTTAAAAACCTGTAAAAAACCTAAACTACTGCGTTAAAAATTTTCGTCTTCGTCATCGTTTGCCGCTGTATTTGCTGCTGCTGCGGCACAATTGCAAGTTAAGCAGCGGAGACGAGGTGGCGTTGACGTCGACGACGCTCGGCCTCGACGTGACAGGAAAACCAAAAACATAGGAATCAGCAGAAAAAAAGCAGAGATCAAAAAAGCGAAACAGCAAAATTAATAACTATGAGCAATAAGAAATAAAAAAAAAAACAAAAAAAAAAAAAAAGAAAGCATAGCAAGAAATGCCGGTGTGAAGTTTTCACATCCATAAATGTCTTATTTAATATAAAAACTATTAAATCGTTGTTAATATGTGTCTATAACGTACACTTTGTTGCTGTGCTGTTAAATAAATTGACGAAATTTTCGTCTTAAACTGGTTTTTAATAGCGAATAAGCGGAGTTATTTTGAAAGATTTCATCGATTTAATGTTTTTTTGGGGGGTGGTTAAAAGCATGTGTGGGCGGCCTGAAATCTTAATCATCAGTGGAGTTTCAGGACAACGCAGTATCCTTTAAGAATTTTATAAACGTTTCTGTCTTAAACCATCTTAAAAGGTTTTGAAGAAATTCTACAGTTCAATAGTGAATTGAAATTATTTTAAACTTTTTCTATTTCTACCATGGTTGAATAAATAAGGTTGTCGCATGGGTGAGAGCGAGTTCCCATAAATGTCAAATCGAAGTTGACAGCTCATACAAAATCTGAAAACGAAAATTGATAACATGAAAAACCGATGAAGTTGTTGTTGTTGCTTTTCATTGATTTTGACAATTATGGGTACTGTGAAGAGAGTACGATCAGCCACGAGACAACCTTATTTATTCAACTATGATTTCTACCCCTTGTGCTTTTTTGTAATTTTTCTTATTAATTATAAGAGTAAAAGAAAAGGTTGGGTTTGAACTCCATATTCACAAGCGTTGGTGACATCTTCCTTGCTCATACTCATACTGAAAGCACTGATGATTAAACACTTAAAAAACAATTTTTCCATGACTCGATCTCGAATCTACAAAATGTTTATTTGGCACAACTTCAATCGATTTTATGAATTATGAAATTTCTTTGAAAGATCTTCTAAAACTAGAAAATAATATATTTTGTAAAATATTTTTCCAGTACCAAGCTACAAACATTTCTAGGGTTGAATAATTATAACCCATAATCAGGAAACTTTTTATGAAATATATTTTATTATCATTGTTATATTCTAATGTAGTCTATCTATTTCATACCCAAAAGTCAGTAGTAGACCCTTTGATGGATCAATACAAAAAATACATAGGTACATATTTCATACGGATTGATTGTGTCTCGTAAATTATGAAATTATTTTTAGTCTATAGACATTATGAGAACAAATTATATAACATTCTAAGTAATATATCTATATAACATTATAACTAAGTAATATAAGGATTGAATTCTTAAGATTTAGAAAAATATAAAAAAGAAGACAGCTTACAGCAAGATCTGTTCCTAAAGTAATAAATTTGCTCCTTATGTTGAGAGAGGTGGATTGAACTTAATCGCAATGTCTTTATTAAAACTGTCGGCCGTGGTCGAGTGCTTTAAGAAGTTTGTGAACTTCTCGATGCCAATTTGAGACCAGGTTCGAAACAAAATTTTGCAATCGAAATTAATTTCGCTGATTGGCCGTCTCATCTTACTGTAGACAATGGCAAACCTCAAAGAATAAATATTGTCATGTAAAGCTTTTTGAAGAAGTGTATGTTCATTTGCCGTTAGGAGTTGGCATAAAAAAGGTCCAGTACATGGTCATTTGTATACAAAACATTTAATAACACGCAAAACGCAATATGATAATAAAAAGCTTGGTAAAAGTCCTTTCAAGGGCTGAAATAGCCAATAGGTTTATTTTTCTTAGAAGTTGGTGTAAATTGCTGAAAACTGTTTTAGATCGCTCGTAAAAAGAAGGCATTGATAATATTTTACTGCCAATAGGTCATTTATCAAAAAAAAAAAAAAAAAAAAAAAAAAAAATTAAACCAGAGAGACTGAAAATGATTTCTTTATTGATATCGTAAAAGCAACATTTGAGAAATAAAGGACTAGAGAAATAATCAGTAAATTTCACAAAGTGAGGGTGATTTTTAAAATACGATTTAATGGGTATGTCAATACGTAAATTGTCGCATTTGGAGCGTCGATAATCTACATGAGATTGTCGAAATACCGTTACATGCCAAAAACTGCATAGGTTGTTGGGCCCTGTGCGCTGGTGGAGTCTTGGGACTATTTTTTTTCAAATTAGCGAAAAATCGTCATCAGCAAAGAATCATTAGCGTGTTACGGTCTATTGTTAACTTAGTCTATTGAATGACTTTCATCAGATGCAATGTTTATGTAGCAAAATCGTGCTAAAAAATAATTGTATAATCTGTTTCTCGATTGAATACAAATAAATGTCACAAGGAATGCAGTAAATTTGATGGCATTTAGTGTTTTTACACAATTTCGGGCTTATGGCCATTTGCGCCACTATTTTTCACCACAGTTATGTACTACTTTTTCCATCATAGTCGATCTTATCTCGCCAATAACGTGTGGAATGTTGGTTGCCAAGTGATCAGTCGTAGCTGGTTTATCAGCATAGTGCTTTACGTACCCCCACAAAAAGTAGCATAACGGAGTTAAATCATATGACCTACTTGGCCAATAGACAGGTTATGATTCGGCCACTAAAAGTTCGTCCCAATAAAGTGATGATTTATTGGGACGCGCTGTATGGCTTGTTGTACCGTCCTGCTGGCACCGTTAAGTATTTAGACAATTGATATTGAAGTGTGGAACCAAAAAGTGGCGAATCATTTGCCTGAAGCTCACCATTGACGGGATCATTTGCTCCATTTTCAGTTTTGAAAAAGTATAGACAGGTGATGCCTTCGTCGTTCAAACCACATCAGACAGTAAATTTTTCTGAATGTAAGGGAACTAGTAGAGTCTCTGTAGAGAGGATTTTCTTAACTCCAAATACGGCAATAATGTGTGCGAAATGCTCTGTAAGTTTGCCACACAGAACGCAAATTTTGGAAATAAATTTCCACGATTTGTAAATGTTCTTTGCATGGTAATTTGCCAAAGTATACTGAACATAAATGTCAGCCACATGTGTTTACTTTGATTGGTTTGAACTGGTTTGACAGCTATATCTCTAGGAAATTCTACACTTAAAAAAAAAAACACCCGTTACTAGAATCAAGCAATTTTCTCTAAAAATCAAAAATTCTAAATAGTAATTCCGAAAAGGTTATTTTATTGCAACTTTAATAGAATTTACAAGAATTTTTGTATCTATATTCGATAATAAATAGATTAGTAATACACAAATAAGATATGCTACCATCTCTATAGATGCTATGTAAGATGGTCTCAAGGTAATACTTTTTATCAGAGTTTGACACATACATAAGTACGGGCAGTAAGTGTTTGTATAACTGTTTTAACTTAAGTCCTTAAAGCTTTATTTTTTTTTTTTAATTAAATTAAGTAAGTCTTTTGTAAGCGTTAAAATTTTAGTTTTTCCGTTTTGTTTTTTAAAGATTAAGCTAAAAAATCATTTAATGCACAAATAATAAAATAAAAGGACGAAATTTAAAAAGTGTACATTCGAGTTTACGTTT
This sequence comes from Pherbina coryleti, assembly GCA_943735915.1. NCBI lineage: Eukaryota > Metazoa > Arthropoda > Insecta > Diptera > Sciomyzidae > Pherbina > Pherbina coryleti. The sequence goes on along the minus strand of OX030948.1, from coordinate 52,197,777 downwards.
CAAAAATGTAAAGGATGGTCATAAGTTACTGAAAAAAACATGAAAAAAATGTAATCAATGCATACTTCCACTGTAATTGGATATTGCCTTTGTAGTGGCAATAATAAAGGATTATTCCTCACAAAATAAAACTCCACAGATTTTTTAACTTCACTCGAATTAAACCATTTTAGGTTATCCCACAGATTCATTACTTCGATTGTACAAAATTTAACCTTTTGATCCCACATCTATACTTTCCCACATTTCATACAACTCAATAAAATTCTCCAATTCTTTTCTTTGTCTTATCTAATTCATTTTTACAAATGCTTGTATGTGATATATTCCGATAAGCAACTTATCTGCCTTGCACTCTTTGAGACTACGCTTATCTATAGTCTTCGACCCTTTTATTTGAATGCATTACTTTACAATAAGTATTGATGACCCCATCGTGCCTTTCTTCTAAGATTCTTGTAATTTAGTTAATTAAAAAGATTAAATAATTTTTTTTGAGCTTCAACTTGGCATTATTTTCTGTTATTTTTTAATACACAGCATTTACAGCAGCAACAGCAAAAGCAACAGCAAAACAAACAATACCAACTCTATCTGACAGTGATAAGAAAAGTATAAAATGTTTAGTTAATTCGCATTTTTCGTTTCTCGTTCTCGCTTGTTTTTATGATAAAAATTTCAATAAAATCGTTGGGTTTCCGTTGAGGTCAATTCTATAACGTTTAAATTTAATTTGTTTTTGTTTCACTTGCAATTTCGTCGTTGTATTAAATCTTTTTCTGCTTCTGCCTATATTATTAAAAAAAAATATTGTTTTATTGGTGAGTAAGAAGCAATTAACGAAAACAAAGACAAAAACAAAAAATTAAAAATCGAAAAAAGTGGGTGTTTTTATTTATTTTGCTGGTATGCACTTCTCTTTTTACCTAAAACTGAATGATTTGCCTTATTTTATTAATTAAAGATAAAGAATCTTAATTTTTTTGAGAATTCATTTCATGACGAAATAAAAAGTTCTGGTTGAATTAGTTTGGTCGTAATTGTTACCGGTTCCAAAATCTCATCTCTTTTTATACTTGATTGATTCTCAGCTACTTTTTATTAAAATCTAAAACAAGCAAAGATCGAGCAATGAGAATTGTTATCAGTGAGTAAAATTTCAAGACTTTGCGAATGTGAAACAACTACTGTGATTACTATACATGAATATTTTCTCTGTTCATTATGAATCGGTTAAGAGCATTTATTAGCAAACAACAAATTGACTCCAGTTTATTTTCTATGTGTATTGCATAGTAAAAATGTTTTCTAAGAAATTTAATAGCAAAAAAAGTAAATAATTAATCCGTTAACTATGCATAATTTCAGTAATATTAATTTTTTATAAAATCTACCAACAGGTTCTACTGAAACGTTAACACTTAAAAACAAGAGCGATACAGTGATTAAACGACAAGAGAAAGCGAGCAAAAGTTTGTAATACAAAAAAGACATCATCGTCAAGTGAGCTGCTTTGTGAGAAAACCCCAACTAATAAAACCCTGAATTGCATATTAGAAAAAAAAACCATTTACAACAATAAAAAAAGCACGTATTTCTTTTATCTATACAACTGACGCTTGCGTTTTTCTAAACGCCAGCTAAACAACAGCATTCTTCGAGTCTAATCAGGGTCTAAAGTAAATCAACGAAAATTAATAAACTAACAACCATGGCACCTGTGCGGGGGGACGGCATGAGAGGACTGGCAGTTTTCATATCGGACATAAGAAACTGTAAGTAAACAAATTTAGTACTCATCTTGAATCTTGTATGAACTCTATAATAATTGAATTTAATAAACTTAATTAAATTATAGGGGCGTAAATTTTAACATGCTCTCTCGTAAGTTGAATGATTGTGTTTAGCAGATAAACGACAAGTACATACATAAGTACACATTTCAAAAGTACTTACACACACCCACACTCACAATCAGTGTATTAACATTAAATGTTTCTTTTTTCAATTCGGTGGACAATCAGTGAGTGACTGGCACTGACAGGCGCCGTCCAAGTAGTACCATTAAATAGAGATTAGAGTAAAAGGGAGGGAGGAAGTTACAGATAATGAATAAAGTTTTTAAAACTAACACATCTTAAAAAAAAGGATTTTCCGTTTCACTTTTTGAATGCTCATTGAATTGCAAAATAAATAAGCCTTTAGGCTTAGTGATTATTTTTCCCTCATTTTGAGCGAAAAGTGACATTGATGAAAATGTAACAAACGAATTAAAACGTTCATCATAATTTTAAGAAATAATTACGTACATCTTGTATCGTGAAATAAAAAATAAATCGGAATTATTATGATAAATATCTGGGAATATATATTGATTATCTCTTGATTTTATTTAGGCTGGGCCATCGGCTGGTTCCTTTTTCAATCACATGTTGATATGGCACTGACAGTTATTTCGCGCTCAAAAAGTGATAAAAACTCACTATATATCCGCGGTATGAAATAGATCACAGAAAGGCCGATGACCATTCGCTTTTGTATCGCTTCCTCGAATGGGGTCTGGAGTAGCCGTAAAGGATTCGATTTTGTTAAAAAAATTATATATTTGGATAAGTTGTATTTTCATTTTGGTGACTATTGAACAGCCGTTAGACTTGTTTTTGTGGGGTGCACCGGTAAACATCGATGATATCGGTACACCACCCAAAAACGATACAGGCTCTTATTCCACAAGTAATCGAAATGTTTAATCTAACAGTAACAAAAAAATTCCAAACTCAATAGGACACTTCTAAAACGCAGGGAACGCAAATAACGATTATCGCTATCAATCAATCATTATATAACAATTATTTTATCATCGTTATTTTTTCGATCAGAAATAACATAAAAATTCTTTTTTGACCTTTTTTTCAATCAGAAAAAAAAGTTATTTTTTATTGTTATTTTTTCGATTGGAAATAAAAATCATTTTGTGGTCGTTATTTTTTCGATCAAAAATAAAAATTATTTTGTGATCGTTATTTTTTTAGATCAGAAATAAGTTATTTTTGATCGTTATTTTTTTCGATCCGAAATAAAAATCATTTTTTGACTATTATTTTTTCGATCAGAAAAAAAAGTTATTTTTGATCTTTATATTTTTCTGTTAGAAATAAAAATCATTTTGTTATCGTTATTTTTTCGATCAGATATAAAAATTAATCATTGATCTATATTTTTCCGATCAGAAATAAAAGGTACTTTTGATTGATATTTTTTAGACCAGAAATAAAAATCAATCATTGATCGATATTTTTGCGATCAGATTAAAAAAATTATTTTTTGATCTATAATTGATCTATAATTTGATCTTTAATTGATCAAAAAAGTAACACGTATATTAGGATATAAATTATAATAAAATGAAAACTTAAAAAAGTGCTATAACTCGAAAACAAAGGAAGATAGGAAAAAATAAAAGTGGTTTTGGCTTTTCTAAAGAGGGGTGGGTGGCATCGAACTCGCGACGCACAGGTTGGGGGGTTGGTCGATATGATAACCTTAAAAATTAGAAAAAACATATCTTGAAAACGAAACAAGATAGGACACTACTTATATTTTGTACTTCTATTTTCTACAGCTATTTTCTACTAATGTTTTCTTTAGTGTTCTACTACTATTTTCCATCAATATTTTCTGCTACTATTTTTTACAACTCCTTGATTCATTTCTATATCTGATCGAAAAAAATAACGATAAAATATAATTTATATTTCTGATTGAAAAAATAACGACCAAAAAATAATTTTTATTTCTGATCGAAATAATAAAGATCAAATATAATTTCTATATATGATCGAAAAAAGAATCGATCACAAATAATTGAATGAAGATGATTTCTATCTTAAAAATCATGAAAAAATAAATCATGCCAAAAACGGAATCTCTGACTCACAAGCTTCATATTGCTACATTTCAAATTATTTTAAATCTTTTTATATATGATCTTTTGATGTTAAAATTAAAAAATAACCGTTATTTTCTATCCCTGCTAAAATGCTATTTGAACCGGTCAATTTAGTTTTTTTATTTGAGAAAACATTGAAAAGTTTTCCACGATTTAATAATATTTCATGACTGATTAACCTTCTTGCGGATTTATCAATTTGATGACTAACAAAAATACTTTTATGTGTTAAGACAGTAATCCGGATGAGGGTTCAAGAGAAATGATTGATATAAAAAAAAAATTATAAATATAATTATTAAAATCATTTGGTCAGAAAAGACTAATATCAAATGAATTTCCTTAATTTTTCAAAAAAAATCTTTAAATCGATATTGGGGGTATGTTTGCAAAAGTTAGCATGTTACAAAAAGCGCGTCCCAGAAAGTGTACAGAATTCAAAAGAAAATTTCCATATTGTTGGAAAGGTCACCTCAGCACCAATTTTTAAACAAATTTCTTACCGTTATATATGAATATTTTGTTAATGGAAAAGACTGAATTTCGGTACATATTCATGTTAGAATAATGAAATTCCTCACAGTACTAGATAATGCCAACTTGCCGGTAAGTTGCCGTTACCGGAAATAACTGAAAATTAAACTTAAAAACGCTTCAATAAAAGGATTATCTACAATATGAGGATAAAACTAGTGAAGTAGGTCAATTTAGGTATGGAAGTAGGTTTGAAGTAGATTTCTGAAAAAATTGTTCAAAAAAATTAAAGTGACACTCCCACTTAAAAAAAGTAGGTGAAAGCTGCTTAAAACGGAATAATTTGTTCTGCGTACGACCTTGATATTGATGATAGATAATTAGAGAAAGATTGTTCTTTGTAATGAGCGTGACACTTCCCCCAGCGAAAAAGTGGACGTTATTTAAAATCAATATATTGAACTTGAATGTAAAAAGAAAATAAAACTTAAAAACCTAATGAAATTCATATCAACATAAAGTAGATACCTTTTTCTGAATGGGCTTCAGAAAAAAGTAATTAAAAAAAATTATCGTGTCACAACTTCTTTTACGGAAGTGGATTTCATATACTTTAGGCGTTGGAATCAATATTAATATAATCAATATATAAAAATATAAAATAAATTCGAAAAACTCCACAAATAATTACTTTTTATCACAAATTGTTTTTTTCACACAGTTTTGTGGAGATAACGAAGGTTTTTTTATAAGGAACGTTTTTTATTGAATTTGTGTTTCCAAATTTATTTAGTATGTTCTATTAATTTCTTAATTAATTGAGCCTCTATGAGTAGGAAGACACCTGGAAATGATTTTCCAAATGTCGTTTTTTAAAAGGCAAATGTTGTTTTTAAAAGAACAAAGAGTAGGAACATTTATTTTAAATTTGACTCATTTAACAAAATTCTATGACTATGGCTTTGACTTTTTCTACAAACAAAATTTGAGAATACGAAACGGTTCGAAGGAAGAAGATTCATTCAACATGGTGGTCACTTTGATTGCTTATTATTTTGATTAAAAAATTTTTATTTGGGAAATACTTTTGTAATACTTTTATTAAATACCACTACCCCCCAACAAGGAAAACCTGACTACCTGACAGAACAGCACGTCAAAGAACGGGCAAATTTACTTATCTGATCCTAGCTTGTCAAGAACTTTAAAGGCTGTTGCAGTTGTTTCTAAATGTTCCCGAGATCTTTAAACTTCAATGATATTTTGAACTGTTTCTTCTTAAATCGAAATTCAAACGTTCTTCATCGATCTTTGGGTGAAAACAAAATAAAAAAAAAATTGAAAAAAAAATAAAAAAATAAAAAAATAAAAAAATAAAAAAATAAAAAAATAAAAAAATAAAAAAATAAAAAAATAAAAAACAAATAAAAAGAAATAAAAAAAAAATTAACAAAATAATAAAAAATTAAAAAAAAAAAAAAAAATCAAGAAAAAAATAAAAAAAAAAAAATTAAAAAATAAAAAAAATATAAAAAAATAAAAAATATAAAAAAATAAAAAAGTATAAGTAAAATAAAAAAAAAATATAAAAAAATAAAAAGTATAAGTAAAATAAAAAAAAAAAATAAAAAAAAATAAAAAATAATTTTTGTCAATGAATTTTGCCACATTTAACCTTGAACTGCAGTCGAACCAAGATAGACTTGACTGAATAGGTTTAACACTGAAATCTTTAGTTCAAATCTAAAAAAAACAAATCCGAACACTACATTGGGAAATCTGAAGATTAAATACGTGGCTTTAAATATGTGTTTTAGGTTTTCGGAGTAATTTGCATTCGGTTTTTTGATTTTTGGATTGTAAGGATGACAGATAATGCTATTGTCGAAACTTCTAGTCAAATTTCATTAACGTATCATTATTAACTAAACTTAATTAATCATTAACTAAAATATACAAAATTTATTATTTAAAAAGATACAGTAGTTTCGACTATGTCGTAACACAAGACTTAGAATTATTCAATTCGCTTTTTTGACATATTTTTTAAAAAATATTTAGCAAAATATTTATTCGATACACCTGAGCATATGACCTTTAAAAGAGTGCGGGAGAGGGTTAATATGTATGACCAACCCCCATTACTTTTGCAAACGGAAAATTTTTGCTTTTGACACCTATTCCCTCCGTACACTCCTTAGGGGGGCTCCCATACAAATTTTATGGTTTTTGTATATTTATTCCATACACCTGAGCATATGACCTTTAAGAGAGCGCCGGAGGGGTTAATATGTATGACCGACCCCCATTGTTTTTGCTAAAGGAACATTTTTGCCTTTGACACCTATTCCCTGCGACCACTCCTTAGAGGGGCTCCCATACAAATTTTATGGTTTTTGTATATTTATTCCATACACCTGAGCATATGACCTTTAAGAGAGTTCCGGAGAGGGTTAATATGTATGACCGACCCCCATTGTTTTTGCAAAAGGAACATTTTTGCCTTTGACACCTATTCCCTCCGACCACTCCTTAGAGGGGCTCCCATAAAAATTTTATGGTTTTGTCGAAAAAACCGGAAACTGTCGATAAATAGGTAAAAAACTTAAACAAACAAACAAAATTTGTACAATGCTACCAAGTTCAACAACCCATGTGGAGTGTCGAAATGTCAAAATTTCACTGTCGATAATATGCCCGGATATTTATTGGCTGCGGAATTTTGACATTTCAATAACAGATTCTGTTAAAAAAGCATGCCCTCAAAATTACTCAGAATTACTGGGCTACGCGATTCTGTTAAAAACAACATGCCCCCAAAAGTATGCTCTTTTGTTTTTTTAATTGTAAGATTTATGTCTTCACGCTAGACGGCGCTGTCTTCACCGTTAAAAAAAACCGGAAACCGTCGATAAATAGGTAGCAAACTTAAGCAAACAAAAACATCAAATGTTGGCTTTATATTTCATGTAATTGTGTAAAATTTATATAAGTTAGAGAGTTCAAACATGAATTTTTCTCCCAGTGAGGATCAAGCAGACCAACAAGTGCTAACATCAACATTGTACGATCAGTACTTTAGGCACACCAAAGGCTCAAATTGTGATATAAATACCGACACGTGATCACTATCAACCACCCTACTTACCTCCGAGAATGACGTATTCTACGTCAAAAAAAAAATTCATTGTAGTAATTGTTTTTAGCAGAGGTATGTGGAACCAATGATCACGAATCTGAAGTCAGATTTTTAAAAATCTCAAATCTAATAAGACGTATTAAAATGTTTAACAAAAATTGGTCCGTCAATATGGCGCCATAAAGGTTTTGAAAATTTTGAAGTTCTGACTTCCCAAGTTGCTCCCGAGTAACTCAGTTAAATCGTAAAGAAACTTCAATTTTGTCTTAATAAAAAAAAAAACGTAATTTAAAAAAAAAAAATAATTCAAAAATGTTCTTTATAGGAAATGATAATATAATGATTAAAACCCAAAATTCATTCTTTGTTCGTGAGTTCAAAATTAAAAAAATAGGCTTATCTGAAATACGTTTAAATTCTAAATTTCATACTAATCCGTTCAGCCAGTTTTGCGTGAAGACAGACAAACAAATAAACATGCAACGAATCAATTTTTTGTGTTCGTAAGGATAATTACTTTTTGATTCAAAGTAAAGAAAATAATTTAATGGCCAAAACCAAAATACAGAAATAGTACTACACATAAATAAGGCAATACAAATATTTTCCTTACCGCTAAAGCCTAAACCAAACAATTTAATCTTATGAATTTGATCAGGTGTAGCAATCGTTTAGACTGTCAGTCCTAAGTATTGGCTCATTAAGTTCGCTTTGATGATGTGTTGTGGAACTTGCTATAAAACTAAAATAGTACAGGTCATATACTTTGCTGTGCAATTAAATTGATTGATTGTTTATAATTAAAAGCATGAATTATTAGAAAAATAAATGTATATAAATGTTTTTCAAAAGCACTCAAAATTGCCTTGGTAGCTTGTTTTTTCTTCTATGCTACTGAATGAAATAAACTTATATTATTTTTTGCTCTTTTAAAGGTTATTTTTTAATCATTCATCATCATCATCACTTATATCAATATCAGCATCAATCACTGTTATTGGCGCCACGTTCTACAATTGACACAAATACATACAAAAATATAGATATAGTTATTTATATGTAAACTTGTACATTGTTACCTACAATTTTACTTCCAGCCCATAGATATTCAGTGGTTGCCTGTTGCATACACAACGTGTATGTAGCAAACATAAAATATGCCACACATGACAGGCAGCCTCAACGAACAAAACGCAGAGCGTACAAACATATTTATTTATTTATTTAAAATATTTCAATCCTAATGCTAAAAGATACAAAATTATCCTATACATGTATAACATGAAGCAATAGTCATTAAAAAATAAATCAGTCACAATTTCATATTTATACTATTATCACATTTAATAACATACATTTTCAAAATTAAGGATTATCTAATATATTTATAATAAAAGAGAAAGTACAAAAATTAAACAAATTTGGAAAAATATATCTAATTTTAGCGTACTCAAGTATTTGTTGTAGCTTTTGTCAGAATTAAATTCCAATAGATAATAACATTAACACGGATTGAAGTAATAATAACTTACTCGCTTCAATGCATCAAATTAAACAGAAACCAGTTTTATGTAATTATATAAGTTTTCTTAATTTAACTCTAATGTTCAACATTCATTGTTTAATTTCTGTTTGTAGTAATGAAATGTGTAAACTAACATTTAAAGAAGCTCCTGTCAAACTGGTTAAGGCCAATAAAAATATGTACATACATATTTTCTTTTGCTCTATTCGCATTTAACCTTTGCATTCATTTGTTTTCCCAAAAGAATTTCTACTATTTGTTTGCAAAATGTTTCATCTCCTTTCCGAGCAGCAGTATTCCAATCGGAGTTCGTTCCTTTTATATTATCATCTACTGACCTTTCACATTTCCCCGGGTAAGCAATCCCTAACATAACGCTGTTCTAAGCAACTCAAGCTATTGCTCGATTTCATGCAGTATTTCAACAATTAGCTGTTTTGCTGCAAGCTTTCATCCACTCAGCTTTATTGAGCAGAATGTAAATAAAACACATTGTTACATTTTTTTTTATTTCTTCTGTTTTTGCACAATTCAAAGGAGATAAGTATTTATTTATGTGCATGAGTCATACCTTAAATTTCTTTCAATTATATCTGAGTAAACATTATTTGGAACATTATTTGAGTAAACTTAGCTTGCAGTTGCTTGCAGCTTAATCTATAGTGGAGAGGTTTGTAGGTTGGACATCTGACTATTTTTGATATTTCTAGCGTTGGAAACAACGCGATTTCAACTGTCAACATACTTTTTTTTGTTGGACTTTCATGTCGTTTTGAAGAGAGAACATCGACATAGTGTGGAAAAAAAATATTGTGAAAAGTCAAAAAGTTATTTTTTTTTGTATTCATTACGTGATCAATATTCAGTGATTTTCAAAGGTGATTCATGATACAATGAAGTTTCCAAAGAAATCCTGAATTCGCTAAATTTTTTGGATGTTTTTCAAAATGCACTTGTACTGTAGGTTGTAGGTTGGTCATTGAACCAATTGTTAAGTGATTATATTTTTTTAAGAAGCCAGTACCTACAAATTAAAATTCAATAAATTTTGGAAATCAAGCGTTTGTAGTTATATTTTTCAACATTTTTTGCGATTTTTTAGGGGCTGTCCAACCCACAAGCCAAGCTTTCAAATTGCCAATTTGAATCACTTTAGAAAAATTTCTCAACAATTTTTGTTTTTAACAAATCCGATCAAAGTTATAACAGTTGAGGTCCTCTTTCGAACGGCATGTTTACATCCGCAAAATATTAATTCTGGGCCAAGCTTTGATCAAAAAAGCTAAGGGTGTCCAACCTACAAACCTCTCCCCTTGATATTTTTCTAAGGAAATTTTCTTAGCAGTCGTTGTGTACAGATTCCCCTCAAAATCTGCTGTGTTGCACGATAATTTTTTATAGGAGCCCGAACATGTTTTCCAATTTAAAATTATATTTTTATTACTATTTATTTTACTTTATACATTAAAAACCTGCATTTTTTTTTAATCGGTTCTGGACGGCTTAAAACTGGATTTCTCAAAACTTAGGTTTAAAACCCTGTTAAGCTAAACTATGTGCTGTGCTATGTTTTACAGAATTGACTCTAGGTTTTGAGATATGGGGTATACGTTTTTCACGTTTTCAAAAAAGGCATCTAAAAAGTAATTGATGTTTGACAAAATGTAATATCAGAGAAGACATTTATACAAAAAGGTTAACAAAAAGTTTTGAAATTTGAGATGCAGTTACTCGCAAAACGGAGCATATGTTAGAATTAAAAGGAAAATACCATAATAGTGGAAAACTATTTTGGTAAATGTGAATATTTGCTAATTCCATTCAAAAATACATAAAAAGCAAAGAAAATTAAGTTCTGTTGAAAAAATCTGAGAACAGAGACAAAAAAATTATTAAAAAAAAAATATTAAAAAAAAATTATTAAAAAAAAATTATTAAAAAAAAAATTATAAAAAAAAATTATTAAAAACAAATTATTAAAAAAAAAATTATTAAAAAAAAATTATTAAAAATTATTGAACTTCTGGAAAATACAGAACACCTAAACCAATGCTCAAGGAATCTGTTGGTTCGGAAAACAGGTGACAGTTAGTTGGAGGGTGTAAAGATCAAAACTGCAGTGGAACAAGACTGGCCATTTCAGCCCTTGAAAGGACTTTGACCGAATTTCTTGACCGAGCTTCTTGACTTCTTGACCGAACTTCAGGATCAAATTGTGTTGCGTATTATTAAATGTTTGAACGGCTAATGTGCATTATTTACTCTCCGAGGTTTGCCATTGTCTGCAGAGAGGTGACGGCCGAACAGAAACATTAATTCAATTGAAAAAACTTTCTGTGTCAGATGGAATTGAATCAAGGTTCTCTGGCGTATGGCACACTCTACCCACTGCGCCACGGCCGCTACTAGCAACTATCATAGCAACTATACTCAGAATCAATTCGTTTCTTGATGCATTTTGGAAAAATTGGAAAACTGCTTTCAAATTTTTTGGTAACCTGCCCGGTTAAACGTAACGTTGTCACATCGAAAAACTTAACCATTTTTTTTTATGAAATCTTAAGTTCAACCCGAATTAACTGGCTCTGATGTGTAAACTGTAGAGTGTAAACATTGTAAAGTACCGGAGCATAGAAGCACCCTGTACTAAAAAACTTATTGAATTTAGAACAGACACAATTTATAAACATATTCTGAGTTCTCTAAATTTAGTTAAAAAATTTTCTCCAGCTTGTCAAGTCTTTAAGAAACTAGGATTATAAGTAACCCTTCAGAATTTGTTATGAATAGCTTAGACTAAAGTATTTTTGCATCATCTGCTTCTCCACCCTATATTATGTATTTTTCTGACAAGATTCTATCTATAATGTGCATAAAATAAGTGTTCACCCTATAAAAACAATAAATGTTATTAAACTGCGTGACAAGTTTCTGAAATAAGACTTGGCCAGACACCTGATTTGGTCTAATTAAGGCATTATGTAAGCCAGTGACACGCACACAAAAGATGTCATCCACATAATTCATGAGAAAAACTTGAAGAACGCTGCCGGATAAAGTATAGAGAAGAATAGAGCTCTCAGAAGAGAATCTAATCAATATTTTATGTGCTGACAAAAAAATGCGACGAAAACCTTGAACTTTCCTATTGCTCCCAAATGCGTTGTTTAACCACAGCAAAAATAATTTAGAAAACTATACTTTCACAACTTTGGCTTGAACAAATCTTATAAATGAATAAATTTTATATTTTTTTTATTGCATTGTTATTCTCTTTCTTATTGTTTTTTTTAATCGTATTTTCAAAATTCCTTGCAGGCAAAAGCAAAGAAGCCGAAGTTAAGCGCATAAATAAAGAGCTCGCCAACATTCGCAGCAAGTTCAAAGGCGACAAAACTCTGGATGGCTATCAAAAAAAGAAATATGTCTGCAAATTACTGTTCATATTTCTGCTGGGTCATGACATCGACTTTGGGCACATGGAAGCAGTCAATTTGCTATCTTCCAACAAGTACTCCGAGAAGCAAATCGTAAGTTCTATTTATTTGCATATCGTAAACATTCCAATTAAAATCAATTTGTTTGCTTTGATTGCAGGGCTATCTTTTTATCTCGGTGCTTGTGAATACAAATAGCGACTTGATACGTTTGATCATACAATCGATTAAGAATGATTTGCAATCGCGCAATCCAGTGCATGTCAATTTGGCGTTGCAATGCATTGCTAACATTGGCAGTCGCGACATGGCGGAGTCGTTTTCCAATGAGATACCGAAGCTATTGGTATCTGGGTGAGTTAAATGTTGACGTTGCTTCTTTGCAGCATGCTTGACTAATTTTTCACTTGCCCCCACCCATTACTAGTGACACCATGGACGTGGTTAAACAATCAGCTGCTCTCTGTCTCTTGCGTCTCTTCCGTTCCAGTCCAGACATCATACCTGGTGGTGAATGGACTTCACGTATCATACATTTGCTCAACGATCAACACATGGGCGTTGTTACCGCCGCGACATCGCTCATTGATGCCCTGGTTAAACGTAATCCAGATGAGTATAAGGGTTGCGTTAATCTAGCCGTCTCGCGCCTATCACGAATAGTTACCGCTAGCTATACAGATTTGCAGGATTACACGTATTACTTTGTGCCAGCACCGTGGCTATCGGTGAAGCTTTTGCGTCTGCTACAGAACTATAACCCGGTGACAGAGGAACCTGGTGTGCGCGCACGTCTCAATGAGACATTAGAGACGATTTTGAACAAAGCTCAAGAGCCGCCGAAGAGCAAAAAAGTGCAACATTCAAATGCTAAGAATGCCGTTTTGTTTGAGGCCATAAATTTGATTATACACAGTGACAGCGAACCGAATTTGTTAGTGCGCGCCTGCAATCAGTTGGGGCAATTTTTGAGCAATCGCGAAACCAACTTGCGTTACTTGGCTTTGGAGTCAATGTGCCATTTGGCCACGTCCGAGTTTTCGCACGAAGAGGTTAAGAAACATCAGGAAGTGGTTATACTGTCCATGAAGGTAAATTTTTAAAAGTTCAGCTGATGTTAACAGAAGTACAAGAAGTTTGCTTCGCCATTTTTAGTTTATAATAAAAAAAAAAAAATGTGTTGAGATGTGTCTGATTAGTTTAACTGTGCCCCGTTGGAAAAGTTTTAAGAATTTTTCTAATGGTTCGATTTTTTGAGTTTTTTCTATGCAAAGTTTACAAAATGATTACTTTATTCAGAAAATCGGTATTTAAGCTGTGGTTCAGTGTGCCGTAGAGAGATAAAAAATTAGCAAAGATATAATTTTTTAAATGCTTCTTCAATGTATTGGTAAACATTTTTATTATCCCAGTGGGAAAATTAAAAGCGCTCCTAAAACAGCGCATTTTATGCTCATTTTTGGTGCGCTTGAGGATGCGCTTTTCAGAGTTCAGAGTTGTGGAGCTCATATTTTTATATACATTTTGTTCACATGTAATCAAGCAAGTAAATAGCAGAGCGTTAAGACATTTGACTATAATGCCAGCAGTCCGAGTTCAATACCGCATGTGACAAAAAAAAAATGCTGTCGATTTGTTTTTAGTCCAAGTGCTCAGTTCTCGCTACGTTTTGTTATTTACTATAATGAGAGCGAAGCGCCTACATCTGATGACATGCCAATGTTAAAAAAGCTCTATCCATAAGGAGAACAAAGCGCTCTACTGCTTTTCGGGAACACTTCAAATGCGCTAATGAAGCGCTCAGTTTCCTGCTGGGATATTATAGCTCTTATTATATTATACACTTACAAAATTTTTGAAAAAAACGAAAATGCTAACTTAACATAAAAACCTGCAACTCATAAACATAATAAATATTAAGAATAATTTGTTTCCAATAATAAATATTAAGAATAATATGTTTCCAATGCGGCACATTATAGCACAACGTGCGCAAAATACAGAACATATTAATTTTTTCAATTAAATAAAAGTATAGAGTTAACTTAATGTTCATTATAACTGTTATATTTATCAAACTTTTAATTTTCGTAGATGGAAAAAGATGTGTCTGTGCGTCAGATGGCTGTAGATCTGCTCTATGCCATGTGTGATCGCAGCAATGCTGAAGAAATCGTGCAAGAGATGCTCAACTATTTGGAAACTGCCGATTACTCAATACGCGAAGAAATGGTGCTCAAGGTTGCAATACTGGCTGAAAAATATGCCACCGACTACACCTGGTAAGAATATAACAGCCTAAATGAACAAGTACAGACAAAATTTCAATACTTATTTCTCATTGTCCAGGTACGTAGATGTCATTCTCAACCTCATACGCATCGCTGGCGATTACGTCTCCGAGGAGGTCTGGTACCGTGTCATACAGATTGTCATCAATCGCGAAGAAGTTCAAGGCTATGCAGCCAAAACTGTTTTCGAAGCTTTACAGGCGCCAGCTTGTCACGAGAATATGGTCAAAGTGGGTGGCTACATTCTCGGTGAATTTGGCAATCTTATCGCTGGCGATTCACGCTCTGCCCCGCTGGTGCAATTCAAACTATTGCATTCGAAATATCATCTTTGCTCGCCCATGACACGCGCTCTCCTGTTGTCCACTTACATTAAGTTCATCAATCTATTTCCTGAGATACGCACCAACATTCAGGAAGTGTTCCGTCAGCACAGCAATCTGCGTTCAGCCGATGCTGAGCTGCAACAGCGCGCAAGCGAATATTTACAACTTAGCATTGTGGCTTCGACCGATGTATTGGCCACAGTGCTGGAAGAAATGCCATCATTTCCAGAGCGGGAAAGTTCCATCTTGGCTGTGCTTAAGAAGAAGAAGCCTGGCCGAGTACCAGAGAACGAGATACGGGAATCGAAGAGTCCCGCACCGGGCACGGTTGTGGCGACACAGAATAATTCAACGGCGCACATGAATCACAAGTGAGTGATCTGGACTCTACAGCTCAAGTAACTAGCTTTTATATTTGTATCTTTTTTTTTTCATGAACAGAGTAAACAGCAACGCAAACGCCGATCTGTTGGGGTTGAGCACACCCCCATCGAATGCTCTATTGAATAACTCCACAGCTGTTGGCGGCGGTGGCACTCTAATTGATGTGCTCGGCGACATCTATGGCAGCACCAATAATACAACCAACAACAACAGCGCTGCTATATATAACTCAAAGAAGTTCCTGTTCAAAAACAATGGCGTGCTTTTTGAGAACGACATGATACAGATTGGTGTTAAGAGCGAGTTTCGACAGAATCTTGGACGTCTGGGTCTATTCTATGGCAACAAGACGCAGATACCATTAACGGTATGTTTATAATATTATTAAGAACTAAATATAAAACAAATAGAGTTAGAAATATCGATCTCTTATATTCATAGCAAGCTCTTTAGCACTATCGAAGTACATTAATTGTAAACTTTATTGGTCCCATGCCGATTTTGTTAACCACTTACATTGATTTGATTTAAAATGTCTTTATTTTGCTTAACTAGAAGAATTTTTTGTCAAAGCTTTAATGACATTTTGATTCGCTTTGAGGTCTCTTTGATCATGCTCACTATTACTTCCGCACTTTCTTTCAAGAGTCAAATTCTCCATAAAGTTTATGCTAACGTTACTTACCGTGAAATATGGCAATCCTATGAAACTACTAGCACTAATGAAATTTTGAAAAATATCTATATCTTTAAATTTAGTTTCACAAATTAATTAAAAAAGAAATGTTAATAAAAATATTTTCAAATGCGTTACAATATCATCATGGCTCAACGATTTGGAAGCGAAATAACATTGGCTACGTTCAGCAGTTACAACTGTTGTGCAACTGTTGAATGTGTGCCTGTTGAACGCATAAGTATCTTTTTCTGATCAGCTCAGTTTTTGGCATCATTTTATTTTTCTGGTACATTTACACAACATGTTGAGCACAACAGTTGTGCCTGCTGAATGTAGCCATTAATACATTAAAGTCTACAATTTCGGAATCTTAATGTTCGAAAATGTGAGAAAATTTAAATTCTGGATATAATTTTATTTTCCTCTTGTTTTGCTTACGAATAAAGAATCTTTTTGAGAAGTGATTCGAATATTATTTGGTCTGCTCCAAATTGAGTCCTTTTTGGGACTGTATTGGCTCCAATGATTGTCTATATGCTGGGGTCTTTAGTAGATTCTATAGGATTATTAGAATTATCTCAGATCATAGGGGGTAATGAGTCACTTATGGAATCTATGAAACTCTTTGACAAAAATTGATAATTCTATGGCCAATGAAATGCACTGCGACTATCTCAGGTCACAGGTATTGTGGTCTTAGTCATAGCTGTAGTCATAGCATTAGTCCTTCATTAAGTCTCAGTTCTTGTCCAAGTTTTAGACAAGAAACACGTAAATATGTTGAAGCTTAAATAATAATAGATATTATAAGGAAAGCGAAGGTATTTGTACTATTTATTTATTGTGAGCATATTACGTAAAATATTGATTTAAGGTATGGAGTTATACAATTACTTCTATAACTAGATATATACTATTCTGTATCCGTAATAACAACTGATTTTGAAACTTGTTTGTTCTTTTAAAGAATTTCTCTCCTGTGCTTCAATGGGCCGCCGACGAGGCGCTTAAATTGAATGTCCAAATGAAACCAGTCGAGCCCACTCTAGAGGCAGGTGCACAAATACAACAATTGCTAACTGCTGAATGTATAGAAGATTATGCTGATGCTCCAACCATCGAGTTGAATTTCCGCTATAATGGCGTGCCACAAAAATTCAGTGTAAAATTGCCGCTGACCGTGAATAAATTCTTTGAACCAACCGAAATGAATGCCGAGTCATTCTTTGCTAGATGGAAAAATTTGGGAGGGTGAGTGAGCAAATGTTCTTAATGCAGATACATTATATAAAATATTTTTTCTGTTTATGACAGCGAACAACAAAGAGCACAAAAGGTCTTTAAAGCACAACAGCCGCTTGACTTGCCTGGTGCTCGCAATAAACTTATGGGCTTTGGTATGCAACTGCTCGAAAATGTCGATCCAAATCCCGATAACATGGTCTGTGCGGGCATAATACACACACAGTCCCAGCAAGTGGGTTGCTTGTTGCGATTAGAGCCGAATAAACAAGCACAGGTGAGTGCGATAGTAAGTTTGGAAAGCGAAAAATTTATTCACGAGAACGGATATTGATTGAGAAATTTCTGTTCAGTAGTGAACATATTTTTGGTTTAATATTTAATCACTATAGTTGACTTATTTGACTTAAATCATATTTTTTATCGTCTTTTGCAGATGTTCCGACTAACAATTCGTGCAAGCAAGGAAACAGTTACCCGCGAAATATGCGATTTACTCTCTGACCAATTTTAAAGCAATGCGTATGCAACGAGTTTTTAGAATCCAAAACCCACAAAACAAAAAAAAACAACAACTGAAAACCCAAAACTAAAGACACATAATGTGCTAGATGAAAAAACTGTTCTTATGGTAAAAATTACAAAAAAAAAACTACTTGCAAATTTCTTCTAAGCACAATCCACACTTATGATCTACTCCTTCGCTTAGCAAGAGAGTGCGAGCAAACGAGCGAGTGAGCGAGAAATGCAACTTAATGAAAAACAAAAAAAAAAAGATTAATTGTATATCTACTTTAAGCAAGAATTTCTCTCGAACATTTCTAACATTTAAGCTACAAAAATTATTCAGATTCTCTCCCTCTTACAGAGTCCAACAGCTCTCTTGCCTTTTTGTTGTTTTCCTTTGTATTTTTTTTTCCGCCCTTAATGCGAAAATGTTTCATGTTTTTCTTTTATTAAATTTCCATCTTCAATACTTACATATAGAATTTGTTAAAGAAAACCGTTATTTATAAGCTCAAAATCATTAAAAAAATAAATTAAAGTTGGAGCAGAGCACAAGAGTTCCTCGCTATATCATTTTGAAAAGATCAAAAAGAGCGAGAACCTAAATGAAGACAACAAAATATTGAGGGTTATATGCAAAATTATAATATTAACAAAATACATATACATTCATACAAACACACATATTATACTTAGTATATAAACGTCGTTGTAGTAAAACAAGCAGATATTTGATTAAAAATATATATTAAAAAGAATTCGTTATGTTATGTTATTTAAATAAAAAAATATTAAACTATTAATATATTATATGCAAAATATATATAAATAAAATAAAAATAAAAAATGAAGAGAATGAAAATTTAAAATCTCATTATATTAGACAAATAATAAACATTAAAAAGAACTTAAGTATGGAAAATTTAAATAATAATTGTTGAACAAAAAACAAAAGAACTATTGATAGAGAAAAAAATGTATTCTATTATTATTATATTAATGTAAAAGTTAACGAAATTTTCAAATATTTTTTTTTTGAGTCTTCTGAAATGTAGTAATTTTAATTCTGTTGAATAAAATAGGGAAAATGTAATTATTTTATGTAAGTTTGCAAATTTATTCGAACCCCAAAAAAGTCCCAATATGTTTCTATACTTAATTATTGATATTCATGTAAAATTCCAATAAAAACAATTATTATTTCGCGAGATTCCAAAGTTTTCGCATTATTATTTTCATTTTAAAGTGAAAATTTTATAAAACATTAAAAATTCTGTTATGATGCATTCAGATCAAAAACGTAATTATTATTAAATAAATTGTTTTTTCATTGCACTGAGAACTCAGAAATTTTGTTGACTTAAATTTTTGACTCAGGTGAACTTTTGGAGGGAGATAATTTAGAGACGTGTACGTTACGATAACAACCAAAGTGAAAATTAAAATTGTCTTGTAAAATCTGAAGAGATATATGTTATAATACCACTTTTAGTAAAATATCGGTCCATTTATTCACGATTAAAAAAAAAAAAAAAATACATAGTTTACAAGTGACCAAATGCGAACTAATTTCTTATGCATTTAATATTGTTGAAAAAATAAGGAAAGTAATTTTAGGGAGCAAAATAAATTGTAGCAACCAAGGTATTATAATAACTCTGGTTTAAGTATAGCTCTAGTGAATTGTTAAGACAAGTTTTGGGTGAGTTAATGGCACATAATAATTGAGCTCATCTAACAAAATTCCCTCTAAATTTATGGGCATAATTTAAAAATTAACTTTGACACGGGAAAAGAAAAGTTGTAGGATGTAAAACTTTTAATTTTTTCCCCTTTTGAAAATACCGAAAAAAACTATGAAACGAAAAGCTTTCGAATGATGGACGTTAAGAAAAGGGATCAATCAATTGATTGATTGGTATGAACAAAACAAACAACAAACACTTGCTTGGTTAATTTTTTATAGCTTCAATAAACTAAACCTGCGCCAAAGTTTATAAGCATGAAGTAAAATCACTTAATGTTGAAAATTAGCACGAATTTCAGCTTTGATGAAATATAGAAATGTTTGTCATCATTTTTTTTTACCTTGTTCTTTTATTTTAGAAGAGCACATTTTGGACGTTTGTCAGCAATATTGGTTGCATGCAAAAATTAAAACTCATTCGGTCACTATTAATTCTTCAAAATATGCAAAATTATCGTGAAAAGCAGTTTCAATTTTCACTTTGGTTGTTATTATTATTTCGAACAAGAATTAAGGTGAAGTCTTGAATGTGATGACTCAGATATGACACCCCCTTTGACTATCTATTGGCATTTGAATTGAAAAATAACCAGTTTTTTTCTGTCAATTTTCTTAGCTCTATTAAAAGCTTAGCTCTCCCATAACAAAGGAAAAAAATATTAGTATGCTGTTAGAAATTAATTTAATTTATAGAAAAACTATGTAGTTAATGTATGTGTTATTGTTCATAAAATCATTAAAGTTCTACAAAATGCAGAATATACAAATTAAGATATAAAATTCAGCTCATCTTGGTGTGTTCAATTTGTGGGTAATCTTTTGAAGCCTTATGCTTCAAAATCCATCGATATATCGAGATATCCATCCACTCGGATACCTGAATAATCAGATCTTGATTTAATCCACCTGCTCATCAATGAATGCACCAACATTTTTCGGCAAGTCAGCAGGGTAGTTATATTCAAATGCACCTTTAGCAAGTATAATCTACAATCTAGTGTAATTCCGTGCTCCTATATTTGCAAAAATATAAGAAAATTCTTTTCTTTCATTGATCCGATAAATGTTGAGGAAATGCCAAATGAGATTCTCCAACAGTTTCCTTCAGTAGGCAAATGTTAATAAAATTGCTTCATGGGACCCACTCGGAGGGCATTTTTTACGCGAAATACTCTTCTTCTTGGTGTATTTTTTACACGTTCTAGACAATTGATACACTTGTTTTTAGTGCATAAAATACACTTTTATAAGTGTAGAAATACACTTTGCAAATTTTTTTTGTGTATAAAATACACTATTTCTGTTGTATGAAATATAATATC
Organism: Pherbina coryleti; assembly: GCA_943735915.1. Taxonomy (NCBI): domain Eukaryota; kingdom Metazoa; phylum Arthropoda; class Insecta; order Diptera; family Sciomyzidae; genus Pherbina; species Pherbina coryleti. The sequence goes on along the minus strand of OX030948.1, from coordinate 52,176,755 downwards.
GAACCTTTTTATATAAAAAAATACACACAGAATCTAAAAAATAATTTTCCGAGTAAAATATGTATATGCCAACATTTTTTTAAATTATTCTCCATGTATTGTACTATTCCAATCATTACCACTACATCATTTGATTTTTCCCATCACACAAATTAAAAAAAAACAACCGAATAATTAACTACTTTTGCTCAAAATGCCAACAAAATAGTATGTGAAATGTTTGGATCATCAGATTTAAAATCAAATCTTGGCATCCAATTCAACTACAACTTATGTTTCTCAGGAATTTTGCTATCCCACATACACAAGAAATAAACAAACATAGTATATTCGGTCCAGAAAACCAGACCATTTTAAGGTCAACACCCTTTCTGCATGTGATATTATATGGTACCATTGAATTGTTCTCTTCATTTCCTTCACGCAAACTAAGCTAAATGACGTATTATGACAGCATAAATAAATATTTATTGTGGCGGAGAGCACACTCCAAGCTTCGCTTGAATCTATCGCTGCACTAATACAATTCAGTTGCGTTAAAAGCTGGAATCCCCAACTTCCTTTTTACTCTACAGTTATGCACCCATTATAATGCCTTGACTTCTTTCACAAGCAAGTAATTCCGGTAGTCTTGATCGCAAGTCTGATACCTAAACTCATTTTTTAAGTAAGTTAGTAGTTCTCGTCGTTCATCTTGATACTAGGCCGTTTTGGAAAGTCGTCTCATGCCAAACCATTCAATTTATTCTAATCAAAACTTAAACGAAAAAAATCATCTTCAATTTCAAAATCTCTAAATCATAAGTGTAATTTCGATCTTCAACATATTCGCACACTCAGCGAAAGAATAATAAAGGCAGATAAATATTTTCAAATAATTGCTTAAAAATTTATAAATTTAAAATGAGTTAAACATAAAATAATGTTATTAAAAAATGTTAACATTTTTCCTTAAACTTCGTTAAGAAAGAAACAAAAATCTAAAAAGTTAGTCCAAAACAAATATGCCTGTGTATTTTAACTTTTTTTATTGAAATTATTTTATTAAAAACTTTGATCACCGTTTTTTTTTCAAAACATCTTTTTACGACGTCTTGGCATAGAGTGAATGGATCCATTAATAAATATTAATGGAATCAATATCTTTCACTCTTCAGTTTCCTTAAGACGTTTACTCAGCGATGCCCACAAACTTTTCTTGAAGAATGCAAAAACAACCTCAACAAAAAGTCATTTTGACCCATAATTACTAGAACTTTACTTGAAGGGAGTACGGAAACAGATCTTAAGCGATCTAAATATGTGGCAAATTGAAGAATTAACAACAACGAAAAACATAAAACCAACAACAAACATATGAATTGTGCGTGGTCGCTGCATTTATAAACACAGAAAAACAACACGTTTGTTGGAAGCACTTGCGAACGCGTAAGTTTAAAAATGTTTTTGAAAACAAAAAAACTACATGCGATATAGCATCGATCGATGATGAGTGCATACAACAACAAAGCAATAAGCAATGGTGAACCTCCAAACTGAATTCGACATGCAAATATTGAATATTGAATTGAACTGCTTTAATTGACGTCGATCAGTCAATACTTGGCGTTCAGTTCAAGACTGAGTTCAGACTGAAGATTTTGTAAAGGGTGATTTTTTAACCGTTTGGTTTTATTGAAAATTAAAAAAAAAAGGAAAATTTGCATTATTAAATGAAATATTTATTTGGATTATTCCATCTAAATGTTGCCCGCGGCTACTCTTGAGGTGGTCCATCCGTAAGCTCCAATTTTTGTATACTTTCACCAGCATATAAGCCGGGATCCAACTAATGGCATCTGCAATGTTATCTTCCAGGGCTGCAATTGTGTCTGGCTTGTCCCTGTACACGAGAGACTAGTGGGTCAAATCGCATGATCTTGGCGGTCATTGGACTGCTCCAAAACGTGAGATTAATTGGTCACCAAACTCGCCTCTCCATAGGTCCATGGTATCGCCTGTGGTGTGGAACAGTCTTACTGAAACCACATGTCAACCAAGTCCAATTCTTACATTTTGGGCAAAAAAAATCGATAATCATCGCACGGTATCTTGCTCCATTGACTGTAATGTTGCGATTTTCATTATTTTTAAAAAAAGAACGGTCCAATGACGCCGCCGGTCCACAAACCGCATCAAACAGTGCATTTTTCAGAGTGTATTGGCAGCTCTTGAACTGCCTTTGGCTGCTATTCAGACCAAATTCGGCAATTCTGTTTGTTGACGTACCCATTGAGCAAAAAATGAGCTTCGTCACTGAAGACAATTTTTCGATAAAAAATTGAATCTTCTTCCAAGTTTTTTTCTAAGGCCCATTCACCAAACAAACGACGTTATGGTAAGTCACTCGGCTTTACTTCTTGCACCAGCATTTTGAATGGTTTCATACCGAGGTATGATCTTCATTGACACTGCCCGATACAGCAGCAATATTCTCCTCGGTAGGTATTCTCCGCATACGAGTTGGTGGATTGATGTCCAATAAAGTTAAACTGTTGCGATATTTGGTCACAATACCTTGAATAACCTGTTCGATGTGATAATGATGACCATAAAATGGGTGTAATTGGCGAAACACATTTCTCACAGAGCACGAATTATGGTAATAAACTTCAATGATTTGCAAGCGCTATTCATTTGTTAGTCTATTCATGGTGAAAGGCATGCCTTACTGAGCATTTTTGGGGTTTGCACATGTTACGAATCACACGTGAGGTTTCAAAAAATGTACACTGAAAAATTCATATACACCCCTAGACTCGAGGGACTTTGTAGTTACCGGGAGCTGTGTATTGCTGCATTTTTCGACTAGAAAATATATGCTGGAATAGTAATATCTTCTCCAAAGGATGCAAGAATTTCATCCAACTATCGTATATAATACAGTCAGTCTATGTATCTTGGTTTTAACGAAGAAAATAGGAGTGCTTCTTTAATAGCTCAGATTTCATTAACCATTAGGCAGCCAATACTGAATTTCCTCTAACGCTTTACTTTGGGTTCACTTTCGCAACGCCAATATTTGTCTTATTCATCTGGTCCATCCAAATTGTGTTTTTTGTTTTTTAAGGAGCCGTTTTTTTGTATATAATTTGTAAGGAGCCGACTTTCATTCGTCATTCCGGTTCAAATTCCATTCAAATTTGAATTTTTTAGCAAAAGGAAGTCTGGTCAGCTTGTGGCATGGCTAAGCGCCGGCTTAGATTTTCTCTCATATCAGAGTCCTGAACCTCTTTGCATTATATCCATTAACTTCCAAGTTCATATTTCTAAATATTTTCTTAGCACTTCAATTATTTGCTACATCAAATTTAAGCTCTACTAAAAACTGCGACATACGACGTAACTTAACAGCATAGACAGGAATAAATCTGGCGATAGTCTCCTAAGGTGCCAATCACCCCTCTCGTTTCGATGAGCTAATAGCAGGGCGCTATTATTTCGTTTAAGATACGCTGTCAAGAAAAATCTTGACCCGATGGAAGAAAACTAAATACAGTTTTGAAATTTTTATGACTTCATATTCAAAGGATACGAACTGGACAGAAATTGTGTAAAAATAATTCCCTTTCATTTCTTAATTATAGTTATTTTCATTTCTTTATGCTTTATCATGTAATTGATTTAAAAATGTGCCCAAGCTCAGAAAACTAAATTTGTAACCATGCCCAATGATTGGGCTCATGGGATTAAATTCCGTTACAATGCCGACCAAGATCGTCCTTTTGCTCTTTTAATTTTGTTTGCTTATGCATAAATTATTTGTGCCTTAAGGCATTTAGAAATTTTGTGAATTCACATTTTTATTTAAGAATTTTATAGATGTTAAACTTCGCTCAAATTCGGCTGAAGAGCCATCAATATTTTGTTTTAAGTTCTATTTCCATTTCTTTGTTCCTGGGATATTCTAAATTTTTGCACGGAACAATTAAATTTTATGGCAGGCGGAAACTCTTCGTTGTTTTCAAGATTGAGTTTAAAACTTTTTAAATGCTAAAGGATATTTTTGCTCGCGGTAGCAGATGTCATTCAGTTCAAATATCAGTCATTAAAGGCGAAATAAAAAAAAAAATAAAATTCTGCTCATTGGGTAACGCAATAATGATGAAATTAAAGAGTTATAAATTCTTTCCTTTTATATCCTAAAATTTTTAATAATTTCCTATTTGATCTTATGATTTCGTCCCTCGGTTCTGGCAAAACAAAGACACATTAAACTTAAAAAAAAACACATTTACATTTCTTAAACATTTACAACTTACAACTAAAAATAAACGCAAGGAATTTAATGTAATTTAAAATTTATAAATGAATTTACAAAACAAAATAAATCAACTCTAGCATTTCTTACTAAAAGTTGCAAATTAATGGAATATAAAACAAAAACAATGTAATTTAATAACCTAACTAGAATAAATTGCAGCATGTTATGTACAGATTATCACACAAACACACACACTCACTCTCATATTTATATACATACACATACCTTTTAACTGGTATATACTGATCATACCTTTACTCCTTTAAAGGGTTCTTTCTTTTTTATATTGATTAGTTAAACATTTAACATAATATTCATTATTGAATAGAACTAAATAAAAATACTTTATTTCAAAAAGAAAATAAATACATACTCGATCTTGCAGTTGATGAGATAAATATACCTAACATTATATAGAGATAATAAATAATGTATAATGAATGCGTATATAAATGAAAAATATAAAGATAATAAATGATAAAATACACATATTAAATATATTGAATTCTGTTTTATTTACCCATCGAAGACTAGATTGAAAATACCCATATTTTTATTAAAACTTTATTATTTTTTTTAATAAGCATATATAAAACATACAATTCTTAAACTAACTAATGCAAAATTTGCTTTTTATATACTAGTCAGCTTAAATCTTGCATTAATATTTACCGAACTCAATTCAGAAACGAGGTATTTGAACGAATGCGGCACTTCAATATAACCCACAGCTGAACCATCGCCACAAAGTTTGCAAGTATCTGGTTGCGAGGTAAGCTTGCCTTCTGCGTTTCGCTTGATGATCTTACCCAACGGCGCCAAAATGCTACCACATGTTTTGCACACTAGGGTAATTGTCTTATCGGAATTGTGGAAAAGCCGATCTTGCAGCAGATACGCAGCACCATGCGATATCAAAGCATCACGTTCCATTTCACCAAAACGTACACCACCGCCACGTTTGCGACCTTTGATTGGTTGATTTGTGATGGCATCGACGGGCCCCGTCGAACGCACTTGCCATTTATCAGAAACCATATGACGTAGTCGCTGATAGTGTACAACACCAAAGAAAATATCGGCAGTCATTTCACGACCATCTATACCGGAGTAAAGCCGTTCTGTGCCATAGTAGTTATAGCCACCAGCCTCAAGCAGTTTACCAAAGTAATCAATTGCCGTATGCTTTTCGGAGAAACGAAATGGTGTTGCATCATGTACTAGTCCATGCAGAGCGGCACTTTTTCCGGCCATAGTTTCGATCATCATAGCAATTGTCATACGCGAGGGAAAACCGTGAGGATTGAATACAATATCAGGTATGAGTCCGGTCTCGGAGAAAGGCAAATCTTCGGCAGGATATTTTTGTGAACAGATACCTTTTTGTCCGGCACGTGACGCAAATTTGTCACCTATTGAGGGTTCGCGTGGCACACGCAACGTTATGCAAACCATGCGCGGTGAATTGATATTAAAACTTCCACAATAGCGCACGCTATCAACAATAGAATTCTCTTTCTCGTCCAGTTTTACAACTTTGTAGGTGGATTCATCGGTGTCAAAGTAACTGAAATAAAAAAAACCTCTTTATTAGAACTATCGACTTATTAAATTATGGTTTTATAAGTTGACTACATAAGTCGGCGATTATAATTTTAAAAACATTTGTGCATCATATCAAATCCTGCAACTCAAAAGGAAGTTTAATCACACAATACAGGGAGGAGTTTTTAAAAGTTCTAACAAAGTTAAACTTCAAAATATTCTTGGCCCCAAATAAATATAGCCCCAAAATAAAAAAGGAATGAGACCTAAAAAATGGGGCCTGGTTTCATAGTGAAATATGGACCCAAGAAATAAAGCCCCAAGGCGATGAAGTAACACCCCAAAAATAAGTGAAACATGACTCTAAAATTCCTTTAGGAACTATATCAAAACTGGAATAATGATAAAAAAAAAATAAAGGACTTTGGTTTCTTTCGATATTTTGGCGTATAATTTCATAATGGTGTAAAACACTAACTTAAAAAATAAAATTAAGTCCCAATTAGCGAAATAACAGCCAAATTATTCCCTTTGTGCTTAAGTGGATTTGACATTTTAAATATTATGAGGATCGCTAAAAACTTTTAAAAATGCAATCATTGCGTGAGCGAAGGAAGTGCAGATATCGTCTATTTGCACCAACTCATAACCGTTGTATTGGAATCTCCAGAACTTCTTTCTCTTATAAATTTTAATTCTAATCGTAGAAGCAGCAGAAATGCTAACAATTTAATTAACTTACCATTAAGTAGAACAAATAATATGTTAACTGTTCCTTTAAACCTTAATATTTGAATATTTGAATAATATCCTTTAATTTTTCTAAAGGTCAACTCAAGAGTAGATTAAAAACTATTGTGTAATTGCATGGTTAGTCGTGTCGTCTTGTGTTGTCCTTGAGCCCAACCATATTTTGGTATTTTGGTGGGTAAATTTTTCTCACATTAACTTATTTCGAGCCACTAGTATCAATATCGTCGAATATTTCAAAGATTTTTCGACTGTGACTTTCAATGCGTTAATGATGAGAATGTGCGCAAAAGCTGTAGTAGCTAAACTCGATTGTTATTGCATGTCTTTGTGGTCTTATATATAATTGATTTTGAATTTTTAGTTTTGGATCTTATATAACTGAATGCTCTGATGATACACTCTAAAGATAAGATAAACAACTTGAAGTTAAGATCGCTGGAAGCAAGCGGGTAACATCATACCTGAGAACATATAGTATTACTCTTGAAAATCTACCAAATCTGATCTAATCTGAAATCTACTTAACGATGTACCATCATACCAGTATAAAAAAGTAATCACAAAAATACCCTTTTGAAGAGCATTGAAGTTGTCATAAATTTGTTAAGATTCTTTCTTCACAAGCGTTCTTTGATAGTTGATAGGTTTATTTTGAAGTAAAAACAATTTTGAAGTTTAAGGCCTAGAACATCGATTTCTTGCCGAATGCATAAATCATATGTCGGTAATGTTATAAAAACCAATTTTTAATTTCAATAATTTGACTAATTAAGCATATAAAAGTTTAGTTTTAACGGTAAAGATAAAATTATTTCAATATTTTATCTAAAAAATTAAGATAAAATTATTTCTTGTTCTGTGAGTACTGCCTTTGCTTTAGTAAAGGAAGTCGCCAGCAGCATTCCTTTCTACCTTACAACTGCCTTACTGGGGAATGTACATTACGTTTATAGTATATTTGTAATGTAAAAAGATGCATCGTTTGGCAAAATCCTTACAAACAGCAAAACTGGGTCGGATAATGAAATTTTGACAGCCGTAAAGAGTCGCTTGTCAAAATGTATGCTAGCCCCTGGGGAAAGGGAAATTTAGTGTTTCTTGTATACACCAAACACTCTAAAAAAAATTGTTATTTTTACATTTTTACAAACAGAAAAAATGTTTTTCTCAAATGTAAAAGTATGTTTGAAATATTGTACATCACTAATGAATCCATAATGTATTCGTAAGTTTTTGCACATCACTAACACATTTATAACCTTTCTGTTGCGCGAAAACGAGCTACTATTGGCAAAAATTAAAATTGCGAGTAAAATATGCAAAAAAGATTATGCTTAAAAAAAAATAAAAGGGAAAAAGAGCAAATAGTGAGTTTTCTATTTGAAAATACGACAATTGAGGGCATAATTGAAGATGAACGAAAACTCAAAATTTATAAATTTATAACCTTTCTTTTGATACCAATGTTAGGTTTTGTTGGTAAATGAAAAAAATCTCACAAGTTTTTGAGGTCCATTTTCTCAACTTCCGAGCCATGTAACTTCTGAACCACTTGAGAGCGGCGAGAAATTTTTTCACCATTAGCTTTTTTAGCTCCAAATACACATTTTCAAAAAAAAAAAGTGAAAAAAATCCATTTTCACTCATCTTCAATTGTTCCCAATTGAGAGATCAGACGATATAGCAGAAGCGTCATCAGCATTATCAGTCATCACCAATTTATAACATTTTATTTTTAAATCGTTAATTAAATTATCCTCTGATTTTTTTTTTCTGACATTCATAGTTCATAACCAGCAGTTATTTTGGAGTCAATTGAAAAAGTGAAAGTTCATTTCTAGCACAGTTCGAAGTAGCTCTGAAAAAGTACAAAAGGCGTTCAGTACAGAACAGTTCACTTTGCTTTTGTTTTCAAAACTATTGTTGAAAAAAACGTATTTTGGCTATTTTTTAAAATTAGAATTTAGCATAAGACAGAATTTCGTATAAAATTAAATATTATTAGTTTTTCTATTGTTCGATACTAATTTTCTTTTGTTTTACTGCGAAAGCAACCAGTTTAAAAAACTAGTTCAAATGTGGGAACTAGAGTTATGGGGACAATTGTCTTTTCCTATGACATTAACCCGCAAAAAGAGTAAGTTCGTTCAATGTTAAAGGGTATTGTAGTGGAACTAGTACTGGTCCTTTCTGGAACAAGTTCAGAACTATTTCAAATTTGGTCCATTTTTGTGCTGGGTAATTACAGTTTGAAAATTACATTTGAAACAGGTTTGTTCTCAAACCTGCTATCAATTTGAGAATAAACCTATTTCTCAATTTGAGAATAAAGTCCCCTTTTTGTTGAGAATGCTATCATTCTAAAATCAATCTCAAATCGATATCAAACGTTTGACGTTTGAGAAATACATTTTATATCAAATTGGTCTCAAACCTCCATGTTTGCTGGGTATAAATGTGGTTCCAATTGTGGATGTTCACAAATAAATTATTTGAAATTTTATTTAACATGTGAGAGCACGTGCCTTGTGAAAGCATCACATTAACATAACGGGAAAATTTAAAATAAGTTTGCACAAGGCACTTACCAATATAAGGGTGATTTATAAGATAGTTTGGTGCCGGCCTGAGGTAAGCCATCGTTGTCCAAAAATGTACTCAGTTCAGGCATGTGTGGACTGCGAGCAAAATAGCTGGTGCCACGTAATTCAATAAACTTTGACTTATAAATGCTGCCATAGCCAAAACCCCGTTCGTGTGCAGATTTATTGATGATCATGGCATCTTCCATGTCGTAGCCAGTATAAGAGATGACAGCAACAATAGCATTGGTGCCCATTGCAAAGTCATCAAGTTGGATGTTATCATGATGCACGGGACGAAAGAGCGGTGTTGCAGGCGTTTGCAGGCGATACAATTTGTTAGCGGCTTGTTTTTGCCAATTCAAGCATGGAGTACCCATAGTTTGCTTACCCATCTGACATTGGTACATGTTTCTGTTGTTAAAACAAGTTTAAACAGTGATATTGATTCTTAAATATTGGAGATAATATTTAACCAACAATTACCTGGGCGACTGATTGTAGTCGGGCATAGGAATCAAATTGGCCAGATTACTCATAAAATCTGTTTTGGATAATTCCATGTGTGTGGTAAACCCGGGATATGCTTCTTTGGCATCAATAGCAATGTCCATGTAAACTTGTTCCAACGAGCCAATATATTCTATTTTATTCAATGCTAAATTGCGCACTGGACGCATCATACGAGCTGGCCCAACAAGTAAAAACAGTCCCGGAAACTGTCCCTTTTTCTTGTAGGGTATGTATGCAATTTCAGTCATTACTGGCAGATTACCATTGATCTTTAGCAACCTTAGCTTATCCACAATCTTGGTAGCATCTGCTTGACGTATGTGACCCAGCAATTTACCCTCTAAGAAAACAACAAATAGCTTTGCTAGAGGATCGTACAACTCAGAGTCTACTGGAATCATGCCCATATCAACGAGTGTTCGGGGAATAGCCTAATAAAAATTTCAATTAAGCAGATTATAAGGCAAGAAGTACAATAAAAATTTACATCAACGAGCTCCTTTTCAGGCATGCGCGATATTTTGCACTTTACAGTCAAGTGATTGAGCAGACCACAAGGTGTGCCATCAGGTGTATGTACAGGACAAATGAAGCCCCAAGCATCGGGCAGCAATTGACGTGCTTCTGTGGTACGCATTGTAGTAAAGTAAGAACCACGATGTACGGAACGGAAATGTGACATGTAGCGCATGCGGTTAATGTTCTCCGCCATCACCACAAGACCGGAGCTTTGCATCAGACCCAAGCCAGACCGAGAGGGTGCATTGCCAGTGGCGAGAAATGACTCTACACCACGTGATACGTTACCAGAATTGCGAAGGCTTGTTGTGAGTAATGTGGTGGTGAGCAGAGCATCTGGTGATTCAAGTTTTTTAAGTATCAACTTTTTTGCATACGTTATCCAAAGATCTATACGATCAGCCAAGAATTTTTGATACACATGACCCGGTAGCAGCACCTCTTGCATCATAACCGAGTCAACATTTTCTAATTTAAAATTACCCTGTGAACATTGAAATAGCTTCTGCACCATGAACACAAGCATGTTAAATTTCTCTACATTGCTATCTAAATGAATGAGTATGCGCTGCTTTAAAATAAAATCAGTGACAGCTTGTGGTGGCTCCCATGCTGGCACCTCCGGAAATTTGCTGCGGAATATTTGTCCTATATAACTCTTACATTGCATGTGAGTGTGCAGCGAGTTTTCGTGCATTTCCCGGAGCATAGTCTTCACGCAGGTTATAAAATATTGATCCTCTTCATAGCCACGCACAAGCTTCCAATATATTTCCTGATCGCTGTAGTTGACCAAGCACTTAAGGATCAAGCAAATGGGAACATAAGACATGCTCTTCTGTTGCGAAAACATCAGCTTTGCAGAACCATTGTTGAGATAATGCAACACATTGTTGTAGGACACTTCATCACAACGCACCGTTCGCACCATGATACCTATATCGCTAAAATTAACGCCACGATCTTTCCAGGTTGAACGCTTAACAGCTATGGGAAAGTTGCGGCGAGTCATCATCAACATGCGTATAATTTTTTCATTGCCCTTTATGACAAAGATGCCACCCCACTCCGAGTCATGCTCGCCCCGCTGAACCAACTCTTCTGGCGTTAGCCTACCCAAGTTGCAAGCTCGTGACTTTAACATGATAGGTACCTGACCCACATCGATATCGACAGATTGTCTATCTTGGCCATTTATAGAGCAACCAACCCGCACCGTGCACATTCCACTGTATGTCTTGTGAAGCTGACGTGATTCTGTAGGGTAGATGTTGCGATTTTTAACATCGATTACATCTAGCGGCACCTGTGGACGTGTTATGTGTATGTCCTGTATTGTAAGCTGAATTTTTTCGCCCGCAGGTGATTCAAACCTTAGTGGTGTCGCGTACTTTACCACGTTTGCTAGACCATACTTGAGCATTTCATTGAAAGAGTCTAAGTGAGGTTCTCCGAGGTTAGCCAGGTGCTATCAAATAACAATAGTGGTTTGTGGAAATTTTCATAAATGCATTGTGCACTAACCTCGTTTAGTTTTTTAGGAAATTCCTTAAATTCCGGCCGCGAATTTGTTAATGAAGGATACAGCTTCATTTTATTGTTTTCAACTTATTTTAATTGTTTGATAAATTATTTAATTAAACGCAAATCTGTCGCACTTCTTTAACTTAAAATGAAAAAATGCAACAAGACGTCAAACTGACGTGCACGTGTATTTCATCAGCGAGATGTGTGCGAAAGTTTATTATGTGGATTTTGGTAAACAAAGAAAAAATAGCACCGGCTGTGTTGAATAAGTTTGCTTTTGCGTGGTTTTGAGTATTCATAGGGTGCACTGGATAAGCTGAAACAGAATAAAAAGAATGCATGATGGTGTGTTTATTATTAACATATGATGAATTTCATGTAAAAATCGAGATGCATTGAACCCGACCACCTCAGATATCGATGAAATTTTGTTCATAGCTAAATTTGATTAATACAAACAAACCCTCATTTTTAGAAAGGACTGTTTTGCGATTTTTTGGGCGTGGCACAGTGGGAAAGTTTTCGAAAAAACGCGAAAATGGTCGAAAAGAGCTCCAATTAAACTGCAATAACTCAGAATCGGCTGAACCGATTTCCATGATCTTGATATCATTAAAAAGATATTTTAACAGGCTTTATGACACGTTTAAAAAATAAAAAAAATTACACTGTAAAAAATTTTATAACAAAAAGAAAATTTTACCTAACGAAAAAACCAAAAAGATCAAGGGTTTTTTTACAGTGTATTACTTTTTTAGAAAGGTTTATCCTTCACCTATAACATATCAAAAAATAAAAGTGGGTTCTTTTTTAGTTTTTTTTATATAATTTTTTAAGTAGTGGCACTTATAGTAATTGCCCATATATTTTTATATTGAAGCCACGAAAAATAGCCAAACATCTGTTATATTACTGAGAAGTGTTCAAATTTCAGTTATATTCAAAATATACTTATAATGTGCAAAGATTATTGATATAATATGCATAAAAGAAAATTATGTATGTATACAGGTAAAAAAAATAAACATTGTCCCAGAAAAATTATGAATATGTTTTAACCCCAAAAAGTTCTTGCGGCCGTACCAGCCCAAACCAATAAGTATACAGGTAAGCATATGCGTTTTTAGATTATTTAAATTTTTGAAGCAGTGACCACACATTGAAACGCAACACTCGCTTTTTTGTATGTCACCATTACAAACAACGAATTTGAGAACATCTTTGTAGTTGGTAAATGTGCATTGTCCTTCAATACAAATTGATTTTAAGCCACTTTTTTCAAACATCAATTTCATATTCTAATGCAATGTGCATACACAGATATTTTGCTGGTTTCCAACTCCAAGTTTGATACAATTTTTTGGCCTTAACATTGTAAATTTTGTAAAACCCACTTTGGCCAAGGGATGTTTTTTTTTTAAATTCGTAGTAAGATTCGCGTAGTGAAGATAACATCAGTCTTTTTTGAACTATTTCACGTAAGTTTCCTTGTTTAACAGTAATTGAATCTTGCGATCCTGGCATCATTCGGCTAATTTCATCATCTTCATAAAATAACTTCACTGTGCTTAGAGTTTCGGTTGGTAAACTACGTCTGCTCATTTTTAAAAGATTGATATCCGCAAACTTCGTTTTATTCCTTTGGATATCTTTACTTTTTTTGATACAATCGTGAGATATATCATCCCCAAAACGATCTTTAATTTCTTCGTGAGTCATATTGATTGGTAAGAGAGATAAAAGTTTTTGCTTTTCCAAAAGATTTGAGCTGTTCTCTATTTGATATTTGATGTTTTGCAAAATTTGATCGTAAATGGCTTTGACGTTTTCAAGTTGCGCTGACAAATCAGATAATGGATCAGCTCCAAGTGAATCTGCTATATTTTCCAAAATTTGCAGTGATTTTCTATTTCTGTATGCATCTCGTTTGATATATTTCCTTTTAAGAGGCGACATTTGGTTTGGTAGATGAGGAATAATATGATCATTTATATTTTCAATGAGTTCGTTGCTTTCGATGTTTGCATTACGGCTGGTACAAGTTGGAAGTTCATCCAATTCTTCGCTAATTTCATCGCTGGGCGTTGTTGGTAAATAATTTGAGACTTCATTTCGCTCCACGTTGGATTCATTACGACTGCGCGCTTTTCTTAGTGTATTCCGGCAAGTTTCGCAAATACGGCTACAATGAATGTTGGCGACAGCTGGAAAATATTCAATTATATTTGCAGCCTCGTTTTCACTTATTTTACGAAGCGAAGCGCAACACTTATTAGATATTTTTATGCATCTGTACTTATTGTTTGAATTCATATTCACTCAAAATTTTAAAATATACACGTAAAAATTGTAATGGGATATCTTGGCTTCTTGAAACGGCTTATAATTATGAATTTGGGTATGTTCATCAGGTGCATTTATATAGCAATATTGAAGGCAATTTTAAAATCAATTCTTTAATTAGGGGTACCTGCAGTGTGTTTATTTTGCTAATCCTAGAAACACAGTTACAGTAAGCATTTTATGCGCTTACCTGTATACTTATTGGTTTGGGCTGGTACGGCCGCAAGAACTTTTTGGGGTTAAAACATATTCATAATTTTTCTGGGACAATGTTTATTTTTTTTACCTGTATACATACATAATTTTCTTTTATGCATATTATATCAATAATCTTTGCACATTATAAGTATATTTTGAATATAACTGAAATTTGAACACTTCTCAGTAATATAACAGATGTTTGGCTATTTTTCGTGGCTTCAATATAAAAATATATGGGCAATTACTATAAGTGCCACTACTTAAAAAATTATATAAAAAAAACTAAAAAAGAACCCATTTTTATTTTTTGATATGTTATAGGTGAAGGATAAACCTTTCTAAAAAAGTAATACACTGTAAAAAACCCTTGATCTTTTTGGTTTTTTCGTTAGGTAAAATTTTCTTTTTGTTATAAAATTTTTTACAGTGTAATTTTTTTTATTTTTTAAACGTGTCATAAAGCCTGTTAAAATATCTTTTTAATGATATCAAGATCATGGAAATCGGTTCAGCCGATTCTGAGTTATTGCAGTTTAAATGGAGCTCTTTTCGACCATTTTCGCGTTTTTTCGAAAACTTTCCCACTGTGCCACGCCCAAAAAATCGCAAAACAGTCCTTTCTAAAAATGAGGGTTTTTTTGTATTGATAAAATTTAGCTATGAACAAAATTTCATCGATATCTGAGGTGGTCGGGTTCAAAATTTCAGTTTTATCTAGATTTTTAAATGAAATTCATCATATGTATAATTAGAGCCTAGTGAGCGGTATAAAAACAATTTATGTAGAGATGATATAGTACTAATACTTATGAGATAAATTATCAAAAGTCAACAAATGGGCAAATTGAAAATACATATTTTACGGTAATGGTTCCATAAAAATGAAAACAGCATCATCATTAAATTTTATTGGTAGTTTTAAAAATAAATATGTATTTACATGTGGAATATGTAAAACCACCATCTTCGGAAACTGTGAAGGTTATATGGCAGACCATATATTCACTCGTACAACCAACTTTCGATATTTGGTGGCGACCGTGGTCAAGTGCGTGAAACAGTGTGTGGACGATTCGATGCCATTGCGAACCGAGGTTCGAACCTCAGCTGTAACAACAGAAAGCTTTTTGAATTGAAATGAACTTGTCTGATCGGTCATAAACTCTCTGCAGACAATAGGTCTGTTTACGTACTCCACACTGTGTAAGATTTGTGTAAGTTCAAACTGAGAGAGTAAAAATGATATGTTAGAATAGTTGCAATAGTACGGAAACAGCTTCTAGTAAGTTTCAAGCACAAAACAGCTGATTTTGATTGCAGATGTGTCAAACATAAATTGCGCCAATTTCACTCAAATTATTAAAAGCCATTTTTGAATGCAAAACTGAATAATTACTTAATTTTTATTTATTATTATTTATTTATTGTACGTACATTTTTTTTAGGCACACAATTTGTGAATTTATTTCTAGCACTCTCTGTGCACTTTGTGTGCTCGAGAGAGCGATTTTATGCTTGTTCTTCTTCTCCCATTTTAAGCACAAAAAGTACGGGAACAGAAAATAGTGTCCCACAAGTTACACAGTGTGAGTACGGAAACAGACCTAATGGCAAACTTCAGAGAGTAAATATTGCCATGTAATGTTTCTTGAGAACATGCACATTAGCCGTTCGGAGTTGACATAAAACTAGTAGGACCCGTACTCGATCATTTGTATAGACATTTAATAACCCACACAAAACAAATTGATCATAAGAACCTTAGTCAAAGTTATGTTATTTTATGTGTAATTTGTTAAATACGAGTCAAAGCCACTTACGTTTTTGAAGCGAAGCTTTTTACGCCTCGTTTTGTGATTTACTTGAGTGAAATCCCAAAAATTACACTTTTTCTGACACCTTTTTCTTAGAATTGATGTTGCATTTTGTTGCGACTATTACAACAAGAAAATGTAAAATTAAAAATATTTCTTTGTTTGACGTGGGAATAACCACTAACCACCAAGCCAAAATCCTTCATCACACAACGTCGCGGATTCAATATTAAGTATTAACTAAAGCTATGTTCACAATAATCAAGAATTCACAATCACAATAAAAAAGAAACAAACCATTAAATTGTGAAATGAAATTGCGAAAAATCTTTACTTCTCTCTTGTGTCCATCAACCTGTGTTTTTAGCCTATCTATGTTAATTATAGTTATAATATTTTCTGACATAATGTAGTATGGCTAAAGATATATATTGGCGTCTTTAACTCAATTTCGTGAAAAATGTTAGTTTCGTCAGTTAGTCACACGAGCGACGAGTGTTCATTTTTCCCATTGAAATATTCTTCTTCATTGTTCCTTATAACACAATATTGTTTTATTTCAAAAAAGGTACCTACCAAATAAAAATAAAATTTTATTTTTAAGGATTTTATAAATATTTATTTTATATATATATTATTTTTTTTATATATTTTAATTATTTTTTAATATTTTTTTTCAATCACAAATTAAATATTAATTTTAAACTTTTTGTGACATATTTATGAATGTTTTAAGATAACAAAAATTTTTTATTATCACTTCTCCAGCCGGTAGAGGGCGATGAAATCAAGCTCTAAAAAAAAAATGACTTGTCCCGCTGCTGCAACTTAATGTCAGGAACGGCTAATCTGAAACAAAAAAATCAAATTGGTTATTATTGGTGACAACCTCCAACTAAAAAGTAAAAAAAATATATAAATTTTAAAAAAAATTTTGAAAAATGGGCCCTGTTTTTGGATACACCCCTTTACATGGGGGACTTTTTTCCCTAAATGTGGTTAATTTCCACGTAAGCGGTTGTCACCAATAATAACCAAATTGCATTTTTTGATCCGATCAACAAACTCAATTTTTGCACTAATTTTTGACTATACCTCCGCTATCCTGAAGATTTTATATACATTTTCAGATATGGGGTCAGCGCATATCACCAGTTTAATTTGAACCCGATTCATTGATAGGAGGAAGTTCTACCTGGGAGCTATTTTATTATAGGATTGACATGTTCATATTTTGACCACAACTTTCCTCCATTTATCAAGCTAACTGCCGCATCTGAATCACTTCAATGCGATTGTTATAAGCCCACCTAAAATATCGCTAAACATATCTTTCGCTTTGTGAGCTTAGGTTCAAATGGAGATTTTATTTGCGCAATGATACCCACCACCCAATTCGGAATTGGTTTTGATTGGGATACAAAATATATTATCCTGTAGTTCAGCGTAACTTTTTCTGCAACTTTGGTTGTCTCTTTAGTGGTACCTTTGGGTGCTTGATCCGGCTTTCTATTTCGGCTGTTTGTTGACCAAAGTATAAGCCATTGTGGTTTAATTTTAAGTTGGCTTAATGTCAGAAGCTTTTAAAGGCTGCGTGTTTGGTGTAGCTGTAACTTTTGGCGTTAAGACTACCCGTTTTATATTGCTTGTCTTTTATCTTTATCCATGTCCTAGTTCTTGTCCCAACCGCTTTCAAAATTCCTGTCTCTTTGCTTTCCCAATTCATGTCCCAATTCTTATGCTTAGCCTCGTCCAATTTCTTGTCCAATCTTTGTTTTAATCCTGTCTTGTTATCGTTTTTTTCATGAGGAATAAACCTTCTCTGTGTTACATTAACAGTATCCTTAGTGCCATGCAGTAAATTCATGCAACAATGATGCATTTACTCAAAATTAAGAGGTTCCTTGAGACCATATGACCGTCATTAATTGTTTGTTAATTTTTATCATCTCACTTTTATTGTCGTCCCGTGAAAATTACCGTATCGCCCTTTATCGACGAGTAATTTATCTATGCAATGCTTTTGCATGATTGTTGCATTTTCGATGCATTAAATGGCTGCCTCCACAATGTCATGAAACCATAAATTATTTAAATTTGATTTAAAAAGGTAAAAGAACCAAGTTTTGATGTAAAATAATATTTATAATATTTGATTTTTTTTTGTTTTGCATAGCCATGACAATATTAACACTTACCATCTGACGTTTCCATTTAATAAAGTAACTTGAAAAATTTTTCATGGGAAAAAAATGGAATTTACACTTGATTGAACATATAATCAATTTATACGGTGATAAAGCACTCTCCTACCGCACTATAGAAAAATTGGTATAACGAATTCAATCGTGGCCGACAAGTTTTTCGCGGAAAAGACACATAGAAGCAAATGGTTGATTGTTTCTTCGGCATTACTCGTCATGTTGCGAAAGTGGGTGAAACCAATATTAGATGCTCAGTTCTGAATGGTAAATTAATTTAATTTGTTTGCCAAAAGTTATCGGAGAAATTCGGAAAAAGTCGAAGAAAAGGCGAATTATTTATTATCGTGACAATGCGAGCTCTCAAACGCCAGGAATCGAATTGATGAGTCATCCGCCATACAGCCCTGATTTGGCACCCAATGACTTTTTTATTCTTGGAAATAAAAAAATTACGTGTTTTTTTGCCCGTTTTGCATTTAAAACGTTTCTTTTGGTGTTTTCTCAATTGGAGTGGAAGATGTTCTTACGAAATTGGTTCAAACGCATGTAAAGTGTATTGATCTTCATGGAGAATATTTTGAAAAAATAAAACCAAATCGATCATATTTATTTTTTCGTTATTAGGCCAGAAGTACAGGGTGGGCCGTCTGACAACTGTTTCCCGCTCGACATCTTGACATAAAGTCAGTATCATATCTCCGCGAAAATAAATGAGTCACTTAACGCTTGAACAACGTTGGGAAATATTGCAAACTGATTTCCAAAATGAGTGTTGTGTAGCCCTAAAAGTGCGTTTTTTGAAAATAAGATGATTTGGGCGAAAAATCATCTTTTCTGACGAGGCGTATTTTCATCTCGACGGCTACGTTAACAAATAAAATTGCCGCATCTGGGGCTCGAAAAAACCACACGTTATTGTCGAGAAGCTGATGCATCCACAGAGAGTGACAGTTTGGTGCGGATTGTGGCGTGGTGGCATCATTGGACCATTTTTCTTCGAAAATGAGGCGGGGAACAACGTTTCGATAAACGGTGGGTGTTACAGAGCCATGTTAACCGACTTTTCTTTACTGAAATTCTAGGCATGAATTTGGACGACCTCTGGTTCATGCAGGATGCCGCGCCATGTTACACATCCCATGTCATTATCGACCTTTTGGACAACAATTTCCCAAATCGTATTATCAGCTGTCTTGGCGATGTTAATAGGCCGCCTCGTAGCTGCGATTTGACCATTTTGGACTTTTTTTTATGTGGGAAACCGTAAAGGACCGATGTTTTGCCAACAATCCGGAAACGATTTAAGCACTTAAGACCAATATCATCCTAGCAATCCGTGAGCTACTAGTACTGTGAATCCAGCCGAGACAGCCACTTGAACTACATTGTGTTCCATAATAAATGGGAATGTTTGCTCTTACTATCATAATAAAGCTATAATACATGGAAAAAAATGTAATTTTGTTAATTTTATTGCATTTATAAAAAAAACTTGAATTTAGCCCACCCTGTGTAAATAGCAACCCTCGTACTCATCACAAAATAATTCTTTTTAAATTAACTAAGTATTTCAGGTGTTAAACTTATTCAGTCAAGTCTGCCTTGGTTCGAAGTGGGGTGATAGATTAGTAAGAAGGATTGGATAAGCCAGTGAAGCATTGTTCCTAAGGTTCATTTTTTCTTGGGATATTCTAAGCATTTTGGAAGGCCGTAGAAATATGTGATTTTGAATCTCAGGTAAGTATGCCTTTATCTCCTCAGTCAATTCAATTTAAGAAGCGATCCTGCAACTTTTGAGACGCAAGTATTGATGAATTTTTAATTTAAGTTGGTTAGAAATGGTTGGTATTGAATGATATACATTTACATTTTCCAATGCCCCTCCCTTCTTGAAAAAACTTTTCACAGGCTGATTTTGGAATCGCTTTCAGATCCTACTGTGATTTCTCCTTTATCGCCTCAATAGTCTCAAAATGCTTTCCGAGAAGTGGTAACTCCACGTGGAAATAGGAAAAAGTCACAAGAAACCATCTTGGGTGAATACGGAGCTTGAGAAATGGAATGAACGTTGTTTTTGGTGAAATAGTTGCATACAAGATGAAATGTGTGAGCCGATGCGTTGTCTTGGTGAACGAACCAAGAGTTGTTTCTCCACATTTCTGATATTTCTCTACAATTCTCCACATGATATTTTGTTAGAAACACAAAATTTCAGACAAACTAAGCTAACAAATAACGTACAAATTGATAAAAATGGCGCTCAAACAGATATGAGATGTACAATCCAGAAAAAAAGAAAGATTTTGACAATATCTCAAGCGCGGTTTGTTTGAATGGGATATCCTTGTATTTTTAATTTTTTATCAATAGGTACACTCATTGACCAATGATTTCCTGTAACGCCAATGCATTTTGGAGGAAAAATCCTTTTTTAATTTTTTTGGACACCTGCCAGGTAAAACGTAACGTTGTCACTACTAAACTGTTGTTAAATTAATCGCCTTAAACCACCAAATTCTTCGCACTATAACAAAATTCTGCATGCTGATATGAATACCCTTAATTATTTCAACTTCAATGGTTTCTTTGGCACTATAATAATGGAGAGACTAATAATAAAGCGTGTTTTTTTTTTAATTCGCTGGAGGATTTCTTTTTTAAACTATGTTCACACTAAGGCCGAAAAACTCTGAAAAGCTAGAAAACAACCCTGATTTGAAGTTTGTTTTTTGAAGTAAAGTCAAAATCTATTACTAAAAATCAGGCTGTCAATAATATTTGACATTTCCTCTGTCTGTTTTTTATGTGTATACTTGTAGTCAAAAGGAGCATCTTATTTGCTGAGAACAATAAAACAAAACGCAATAATAACAAACATGTGACTACTGTGTGTCAAATGAAAAGCTGCTTTTCAAGTGTGAACACCTTTTTTTGAAAAAAGATTTTTCGACTGAAAAGCGGCCTTTCGGCCTGTGTGTGAACATATTATTAAGTAAAAAAACATAAAAATTAACCATTTAACCAATGTTTTGGCTTTATTTTAAAGTTTGTAACATGGAATTATTGCTTGAAAATGATTTCCTTTGGCTACCACCTTGGCTGCGTTTGACGTACCTCATCCGATCAATATAATTTCTCATAACCGATGGTTTCAAGACCGGGGCCTCTTCTTGCAAGGATGAAAATGGGAATCTAGTGACAGATATCCAGAGTACACTGATGATGTGCAGGGAACACTTCTCAAGGCTTCTGAATGGTGACGACGACAACAATCCCGCCAATAGAGATGATATCCCAGAAACCCCAATTCCGCTGCCTGACCATAGTGAAGTCTTAAAAACCAAAGCTCGGCTTAAAAACAACAAAGCCGCAGGAGCCGATGGCTTACCTGCTGAGCTCTTCAAGAATGGAGGCGAAGCTCTCATGATTCATGAGCTTCTATGCAGAATATGGTCAGAAGAATGAATTCCAAATGATTTGAACCTCAGTGTGCTCTGCCCAATCCACGTGAAAGGCGATCCCACCATTTGCGCCAATTACCGTGGGATAAGCCTTCTTAATATCGCATATGAGGTCCTGTCCTATTATGTGAAAGACTGAGGCCCATCGTAGACCAGCTGATCGGACCTTATAAGTGTGGCTTCAGACCTGGAAAATCCACCATAGACCAGATATTTACGCCACGACAAATCTTGGAGAAGACCCTAGAAAAACAAATCGACACACACCATATTTTTCTCCATTATAAAGCCGCCTTCGACAGTCCAATAAGGAATCATCTATACTCCACCATGTCTGAATTTGGTATTCCTGCAAAGCTCTTCCGTCTTTGCAGAATGATACTGAGCAACACCAGCAGCATAGTTAAAATTGGGACGGATCTCACTACTCCATTCGATACCAAACGAGGTTTCAGACAAGGTGATTCCTTATCATGCGACTTTTTCAACCTAATGATGGAGAAGAT
The DNA here is from genome assembly GCA_943735915.1 of Pherbina coryleti. NCBI lineage: Eukaryota > Metazoa > Arthropoda > Insecta > Diptera > Sciomyzidae > Pherbina > Pherbina coryleti. Next base: position 52,154,484 of record OX030948.1, on the reverse strand, counting down.
CATCCGAGCTGCTGAGTTGAGACGCAGTGGCACGATATTCTACAAAAGTATTATGCTGCTGGCGTATGCTGATGATATCGATATCATTGACCATAATACGCGCAAAGTCATTGCAGCATTCTCCAGATTAGCGAAAGAATCGAGTCGAATGGGTCTTGCAGTGAACGCAGATAAGACGAAATACCTATTGTCAACAAATAAACAGTCGCAGCGTCTTGGAAACCACGTCACTGTTGACAACATCTCCTTCGAGGTTGTTAAGGACTTCGTCTACCTGGGATCCAGCATAAACTCTTTCAACGATGTCAGTATTGAGATAAAACGGAGGATAACTCTTACCAATAGGTGTTACTTTGGGCTGAGTAGGCAATTGAGAAGCAGAGCCCTCATTCGACGAACAAAACTCACGCTCTATAAGTCACTAATGATGCCCGTCCTATTATATGCAGCACAAACCTGGACGTTGAGCAGTTTTGATGAAAAGACTTTGAGAGCCTTCGAGAGAAAGATCCTTTGTAAAATCTTCGGTCCAATCTGCGTCAATGGCGAGTACCGAATTCGATGGAACTATGAGCTGTATGAACTGTACGCTGACATTGACATAGTCAAGCGCATTAAAATCGAGTGGCTCCGCTGGCTAGGTCATATTGAGCGAATGGAAAACACCACTCCAGCGAAAAAAATATTCGATTTGGTGCCCGATGGTGGTCAACGCAGAAGAGGACGCCCACATCTTCGTTGGAAGGATCAGGTGGTGGATAACCTAACTACGCTTGGTGTTTCCAACTGGCACCAGCAAGCGCAAAACAGAAATGGCTGGCGCGATTTCTTATACGAGGCAAAAACCAACCTACGATTGAGAGCGCAGGATAAGTAAGTAAGTATCGAAGCCGAATTTTGTTGATAACTAGGGTAATGTTGCCCCAAGCTGCTGAATTGTTGCCGCCTTATTCGCAAATGTCAATGACATGCCGTTATCCCACAATTCATAATCAAAGGGCGTCAAATCGCACGATCGCGACGGCCAATTGACAGGTCCAGTACTTGACAAAATTCGCTCACCGAACATCTCTTGCAGCAAATTGATTTTTCAGCGCCATCTTGCTGGAACCTGTGCGCATTGAGATCATGTGTGACAAAGTTCGGCAGCAACAAGCCTTCAATCATTTCGCAATAGCGTGGTTCATTGACCGTGTCTTTGGCTCCGGTCATAGTTTGGAAAAGTAAGTACCGATAATGCCTTCTGAGTGCAATTGGCACCAAACTGTGATCAGTTGCAGATGTATTGGAGTCAGCAGTATCTCATGCGGCTGTCCATCGCACCAAAATTGGCAACTCTGGTTGTTTACGCACCTATTCAGCCAGAAATGAGCTTCGTTCGAAAATACGATTTTTTGATGAAAATCCGGATCAATTTTTAGAGACGTTGCTCAGCCGCATTTCTTTGCATGACGAAATTTCATTGTTTACTGAATAATATAAAAAAAAAAGAAAAATGGCGTCGATCTGTTATCACAGACGTCAGATTTCCCTATTAGAAAAACTGCAGCAAATATTGCCATCTTTTATGTTGCCTCTAATATTTTTGAGGCAAAATACAGCTCTTTATATTTACACAACATACACCACGAAGTTGACAAAATCATGATTGTTAAAAATTTTCTTGTTAACATACTTTACTTTGCATTTATGTAGTGTGCATAACAAATTTACAAAAATCCCATAAGAAGAAATAACTACTAGCAAATGACATAAGCCCGAAAAGGCAAATATTTCTTCATTCATTCAAACTTTTTCCAACAATACTTCTCCACATGTTATATCATTACATTAAAAAATACAGCACCCTGAACGAAGCTTTGGTAAAAAAAAAAAAAAAAAAAAAAAATAAATAAAAGGTACGAACATATGTGTAATTCTACTACCATCTTTTAGTTGGGTTCTTTTTTTTTATAACATCACTATTGCTGGCGTAAAAAGCGCGAACTCAACAATAATGGAGCAAAGTTTTGTTTAGTTTATTAACTCATCGGCAAGAGCGAAGCAAAAAAAAAAAAAACCGAAAAAAAAGAACAAAAACTCAAGACGCGGAAAAAAGTAGCCAAAACTTAGTTTGGTTGCGTACTTTTCTTGGGTTCGTAGTGCAATTTTTAGTTTTTTTCCAAGTAATGCTACAATAGCACATACATACATACTTTACGACGCTTGCTGAATTATACCCATTATCAAGAACAATATACTTGCATTCAACTTCATACATACAATGTGCATACATATTTATATACTATACATATATCCATCTATTCGGTATAAGTGCACTACAGCCGAAAGACAGACAGACAGACAGAGAGATAGACGCGCTACAGCTCTAAAAGAAATGGCGCTTCATTTTGTTGTTATTCTTGTTGCTCTTTTTTGTGTTTTGCTGTGCAAACTTTTTTTTGTTTTGTTGTTAAATGTGAAAAAAGTTTTGCTTCCAGCATCTAAAAAGATTGCATTGTTCATTTTCATTCTGGAAGGAAGTCGAAACAAAACATCTTCAGCAACTTCAAAGCCATCGTCAGCAATGGCGTCTGTGTGGCATGAGTACAGTACGCCTTGCATTCGTACAAAATATATTAGCTCCATGGGGAAAAATAGTAGCAAAAATAGTAGTAGTTGAAGTGCACCATGTTGAACTATGCTAAGTGGGTGCGTTCGCATCGCTGTGTCGTGCTGTGCAGCTGCCGAAGTGACAACCAGCTTCCTCGTCGACAGACTGCATTTCCTTCTTCAGGCGAAGAAATCTTTGGAAAATATGTTTTCATTTAAAATTTTCACAATTTGATTTCCGCGGAAAAAGTTTACGCCAAAAGAAAGTTATAAAAATTAATGGAAATTTTGTGTTTAAGTGTTGAGATTATTTTTTTGCTACTTTTTGAGTTAAATTAGAATTCATCGCAGAATCTATGCGTTAATTTGACACAAAATCTTTGGAAATCTTATAAAGGGTGTTTTTTTTTGTATAGAGGTATAAAAATTGTCTTTCAAATAATTAAGGCTTTGTAATAATCAATATTTTGCCTTTATTGGTTAAAAAATTTTATGGCATTTAGTGTTTGAATACAATTTCGGGCATATGGCCACCGTGACTACGTCTTATGAAAACCAACCTGTCAGTCCAATTTTGCACCTCTTTTTGCAGCATAGTCTTATATTGCCAATAATGCGCTGAATGTGGGTTTCCAACTGGTCAGTCGTAGCTGGTTTATCAGTATAGGCCAATGACTTCCCGTACCCCCACAAAAAATAGTCCAACACAGTCAAATCACATTACCATGGTGGCCAATTGACAGGCCCATTTCTTGATATGATTCGTTCACGAAAATTTCGTCCCAATTAAGTGATGGTTTTACGCGCTGTATGGCTTGTTGCACCATCCTGCTGGAACCATTAAGCACTTAGACGATTGATATTGAGGTGGGGAACCAAAAAGAAGCGAATAATTTGCCTGTAGCGCTCACCATAGACGGTAAGGTTTGCTTCATCTTAAGTTTTGAAAAAGTATTGAGCAATGATTACTTCGGCATGCAAACTACACCATACAGTAATTTTTTTCTCGATGTAAGGGAGCTTGGAGAGTCTCTTTAGGATTGTTCCCACTCCAAATACTCCAATTGTGCTTATTTGCATACCTGTTAAGCCAAAAATGTGCTTCATCGTTGAAGATAATTTGACAGTAAAAATGCAGTTCAACTTGCAATTGATTTTCAGTTCATTCACCGAACGTACGACGCAAATAATGGTCTGATGGCATCAATTCCTGCTCCAGTTGGATTTTATACGGGTGTAGGCCAAGGTCTTTCATACAAATTTTTCAAGTAGTGGACGGACAAAAACCGAATTGCTGAGGATGGCGTCGCATCCATAAATTGGGTTCTCGGTCACACTCACCTCTACAGCGGCGATGGCTTCTTTGGTGCGCACATTATGAGCTACTTATTGGATGAATATTGTCCATAAGTGTAAACGTAGACATAAATCGATTCCTTATTTATTGCATATAATCTGCTCAGATGGACGATTATTCGCATGTGTACAGAATGCGAATTTTGTAAATAGAATTCCATGATTTGTTAACGTTGTTCTGATGTAAGTCTTTGCATAATAATGTGCCAAAGAATATAAATGTGTTTACTTTGACAACTGGTTTGGCAGCTTTCCTTCTAGGAAATTCTATATCTCTAAAAAAACACCCCATACAATAACCTTCTAACCAGTTCCAGCATCCAGGTTTGTGCTGCAAAAAATAGGGCAGGTATGATTAGTGACTTTTAGAGTGTGAGTTTTGTTCGTCGAGAGAGGCCTCTGCTTCTCAATTGCCTACTCAGCCCAAAGTAACACCTGTTGGCAGTAATTATCCTTTGTTTTATTTAAATACTGACTTCGTTAGAGGAGTTTAAGCTGGATACCAGGTAGGTTTAGTTCTTAGATATCTTTAAGGAGGTGTTTTCAACAGTGACGTGGTTTCCAAGACGCCGGAATTGTTTGTTTGTTGACACTAGGTATTTCATGTTATCTGCGTGCACTGTAAGACCCAATCGATTGGACTCTTTCGCTAATCAGGAGAATGCTGCACTGACTTCGCGCGCATTACGGTCAATGATATCGATATTATTAGCATACGCCAGCGGAATAATACACTTGTAAAATATCGTACCACGAAAGAAAATCGTCTTAATCCTCATTTGCTATCCAATGGAGGTAAATTGCCCACCTATAATAAAGGAATTCAATCAACATATGGGTGGTGTTGACCTTATGTATGGTTTGATGGGCAGATAACATATTCGATTGAAAACACGCAACCCTTTGATAAGAATTTTCTATCATCGTCAATGAGAAATGCCTATATTCTGCTCCGTCGTATCAACAAAGATAATCAGTCCTGTTCCAGAATACGATTCTGTTCGGAAATGGATTTGATTCCGATTAGTGTTCTGCATTCCGATCTTTGAAAGTGCTCTCCGATGCAACCCTGTTCTTAAATCTGAATGAGTTCGAATGGTTCTGATTCGGAAATTTGGTGTTCTGCACTTCAATTTTCGGAAATAATTTTCGGATTTATTGCGTTCGGTATTGTTTAAGCAAGTGTAAATAATAGTTCTAAACAAGCCAAAATGAAAGTACTCAAATCGTTCGCATGTAAAAAAAATCTGTTAAATTAAAAAAAAATCTCCATTTGGCACTTCATCGTTCCTCATCCAATTTCATCCATTTTGGGCAAAATTTTCGTTACAGAAGAACCAGCATTTCAGGTGTCACTTTGGATACTGTGCCTCTACCCATTGTGATGTTGGAGTCTATTCCCACCGATCGTTGTCAGCTGCCCTCTGCAATCGCAAAGTTACAGCAAATTGTAGTGCTTGCCGAAGAAGGAGGAATTGAGCTTGCCGAACGAAAGGTTTAACTTCGGTTAAAATCATGTTGAATGCTGATTAATTGACGCGATGCTGTGCAAAAAATCTGCAAAGGGGAAGTTTTCTGCTGGTTGACTGTACTTATGAGCACAACTAACGCAGAATCCTTCAGTTGCAAGGCTACTTTTACTTACTACTTTGTAAAAGTTTAATCGTGCATTTGACATTAAAGTAGTGCATTTGGCATTAAAATGGATGTTCTTCCCTAAGGGAAAAATGTCTCTTTTGCAAAAGTAATGGGGGTCGGTCATACATATTAACCCTCCGGTCCTCCCTTAAAGCCACCCTGTTCAGATGTAGGAAATAAATATACAAAAATCATTAAATACGTCGGAAGGGATAGGTCCGCAAGAGAAAAATGTTTCTTTATAAAAGTAATGGGATTCGGTTATTCATATTATCCCTCTTCGGCACTCCCCCATAGTACGAAAACATAGTGTGACCCGAAAAAACTGACGTCATATTTGGTTTCAGCGTCTTCGAAAATATTAAACAAAGTTGTCAAACCACACGAGGTTTCTTTCCTTGGTGCACGAATTTTCATTGTTTTTTGCGAATGTTGATCATGTCTTGCTTCGTTGGGTATTCTAGATTCGTAGGCATTCGTAATCGAAGGCGCTCGTACTTAATGTTATGATACAATTACAAAGTAAGCTCATTTTAAGATGGCTGATTAAATGAGACATTTTGCAACAACAAAGTTGTAGGAGCTACAAACTTCAAACGACAAAAGTAACAACAACAATTAAAAAACTAAAAATTATTAATAACTTTTTTAAATTTTTTTTGTAGAGGTTTTTGACCATTAATTTGTAATTGCAATTTTTAAATAATAAAAAATAAAAATTCAATTTTTTCCCGACGTTTCGTCACTTTCTTGGCGACATCTTCAGGGGAGATATTGTCGCCAGGATAGATGTCGCCAAGAAAGTGACGAAACGTCGGGAAAAAATTGAATTTTTATTTTTTATTATTTAAAAATTGCAATTACAAATTAATGGTCAAAAACCTCTACAAAAAAATTTAAAAAAGTTATTGAAATTGAAATTGACCCAAAAAAATTACATAAAAATTATTAGCTGATTTTGACAACTAGCTCACCCTGCTCTCCGATATGAGCCTGCCTTGTTATTGTACACAGAACCAAAAACGTACTTAATAACAAAGAAAAAGTTCTTTGTCCCAATGTATTATACATTAAAATTGGTCCAAAGTACGAGTTCCTTGATTCAATGAATCTTTGTTCTTACGTTATTTCTTTGATATGTTATGAAGAAAAATGATTAACTAATGACACATACAACTGTTACAATAAGTTAGTCTGTCCTTAGAAATTTTAAAATAATATCAAGATATATTTTAAAAAATCATTTTCTTATTGAGATAAAATTCTCTAATGGTTTTATAGATATTACAACACAAGAACTGGAACAAAATTTTAATGAACACGAACAATGAACTGTTCCTTAAAATTAAGAACAACGATTCATTGAACCAAAGAATTCGTTCTTTGGGGCAATGAATAGTTCTTAAAAATCAATGAATTTCGCTTTATGAACGAGATTCTTTGATTTTAAGAACAATATTTGGTTCAGTGTAGTCATGAAAATCTAGTTGTTATGCTAACAACCAAGTCTGAACATTTAGCTCGCACTCCATCAGGTAACTTCATCGGGTTTGAGGCATCCCTTAAATTTCTTCTTTTAATTTTTAAATTTTCGCCATCATCGGAGCTGTCACTGTCTGAAAACCAAAACTCAAAGGAACTCATATTTTAATTAATTTAACTATTCAGTTTGCTGAAACAAATAAAACTTTGCAATAAGCAGAAATAGGAGGGTGTGTTCAATGCGTTCTTTTATTTCATTTTCACTTGTTCCATAAAGTCACATCACATGACAATAAGAATACCAGATTTTTAGTGACGTGACACAAGTGTGAGAACTCTCACATAGGTGAGGTGACAACAAGAATCAAGGCAATTAATACAAATTATTTATAAATGAACATCTCTATTAAGTTTTAATTTTTGTTAAAAGCATCCCTGACACGAAACTATTCTTTTACTGCATAATCAAAAAGAATATAGCGTACTCGCTCCCACAAGTTGATTTCCAACTATGATTTACCTACTGCTCTGTGCAAAAAATTTAGTGACGTTATGCTGACAAGCTTGTTTTTCATTCCTTTTTCCTTTCTTTCGTAAAATTTTAAATGTTATGGTTGGTTAAAGTAGTTGGTTAAAGTGCGTCCGCTATGTCAACGAACCTGGAGACGCGGGTTCGAACCCCAGCAGCGACAGAAAATTATTTGAATTAAAATAATTTTTCTGTACGGCCGCCACCTCTCTGCAGACAATGGCAAACCTCAGAGAGTAATCAAAATGCCATGTAAAGCTTCTTGAGAACAAGAACATTCCGTTCTTCGCCGTTCGGAGTCGGCGTTAAACATGTAGGTCCGGTTCTCGGTCAATTGTGTACAAACTTAATAACACGCACAACACAATTGATCATAAGAAGCTAGGTCAAAGTCCTTTCAAGGGCTGAAATGGCCAGTTATTTATTTTTTTTTATCTGAAAGTGTTTTATAACGTAAAAAGAAGAATTCCTATTCAAAGTTCATTGCAGTGAATACGATATTTTAACATAAATTAAGTGATCAATAGCAAAAATTGTCATGAATAGTAAAATAAAAGTTTGTAATTTCTATATTGAATGGGAGGAAGACTACTTTTTTAAAATGATTAAAGACAAGTGCGTTTGTTTAATATGCAAGCCCTCGGTATCAATTCAAAAAAAGGACAATATAGAGCGACATTATCGCAGGAATCATAAAAATTATGAAAGCGATTCTCTAATAAAATCGGGCCAGCGAAAAATCCTGTTGGTAAAGCTAAAAACTCAAGTATATTTATAAAAATAAGTTCCATAATTATGATTTCAAAAGAAGATCTTTTGACAATTATTCCAATAAAAGGCAACACTAGAGGTGCGGATATTTATCAAGCCTTTATTAATTTTGTGGAAAAATTTCAACTTCCTTTGTATAAACGTGCCTGCATAACAACAGATGGCCCACCAGCAATGAAAGGAAAATTTAACGGATTCGTGGCTCTTTGTAGAAAAAATTATGAATTTCCAGACTTTGTTTTCTTTCATCATACATCAGTACTCTTTATGTGCCAAAATGCTTAATATGTTAAATGTTATGGATATTGCTTTTAAAATAGTTAGCTCAATACGTTCAAGAAGCTTGCAGCGACGTCTTTTTAGAATTCAGCTGGAGGAAAATGATTCAGAATATAACGATCTGTTATTACATACTGATGTCAGATGGTTAAATCGCGGCAGGTTATTGGAAAGATTTCAGGAATTGCTTGTAGAAATAATTATATTTTTGAACAGGAGAGGGGATGAAAGCAACGAACTATCAAATCCAAAATGGCTTCTAAATTTGGCGTTTTTAACAGATTTTACAAATCACTTAAATATACCGAATCTTGAACTTCAAGGAAAAAACAAAGCTATAATTGACTTATTGAACTCAATTAATGGCTTTAAAACAAAGTTGTTGGTTTTAAAATCGCAACTATCAACAAAAGATTTTAAAAACTTCCCAAGTTCAAAGGCAACCACATAAAAACTGCACTACGAAAGTACATTCAAGGGTTATATTAAAGAAATTGAAAATGTTTTACTTGAGTTTTAAAAACGCTTCCAAGATTTTAAGCAGTTGGAACCTATCATTTCGTTCATGCCATATCCTTTTGGAAATCAGAAAATAGACAATATTTCTCAAAAATTTGCAGCTTTTTTTTATATGGATTCTTCAAATATAGAAAACGAGATCGTTCCTCTTAAATCAGATATTTTCATTAAAGCAAGAGGGCATGAAGACAATTTCTGGTCGTTCCTGCATGAGGATAAATGCTCCTGCTTAAGAGTTATAGTCCTACAATTGACCGCATATTTTGGCTCCACATATTTATGTAAATCAGCTTTTTCTCACACGAAGTACATAAAATCCAAGTACCCAAACACACTCACTGATGAACATTTAATAATGTGCCTGCGTTTAGTAGTGACAAGTTATCTTCCGTCGTTTGACCAGCTCGCTGACAACATGCAATGCCATGCATCAACATCTAAAAATATCTAATCGTAATTCATTTTTTTTTATAAAAAAATTATAGTTTTAAAATAAATTTCTTAAACTGAAAATAACACTACTCATTTTTGTCAATCTTCCTATCCTATTTTCTACTGCTGTCAACCCTCACCACGAAAAGTCTGGGCACCTTTGTAATAGAGAGTTGTTTTTTTAAACTGTTTCAAAAAATTTTTTGGTCGATCTTTGGATTAAGTTTTCAACTGAAGTCGAACCTTACCACGAAAAGTCTGGGCACCCCTGCTCTATGCCATTCGTCCCACAGCGATTGGTGCATGTATTCGCGCATTAATTTTAATGCAGAAGGCACATTCGTAGCACGTATATTGACGAGATATTAAAAACGCCAGTTTAATGTACTCAAGTTGTTCTCTGTTGCATATACTCACCGAGAAATAATGTAATGCAACGCCTTTGTATGCCAGCTGCATTTTCAATCTTGGAGGGGCTCTCTCCATGGTCTCGTAAAGTTTTGAATTTTTTATCTATTTTTTTCGTAAGGGCAAAGGACCAACCTTTACTGGCGTATAATAATGTTTACTTTAGCACACACATGTAGCGAGTTATAATTCCAAAAATTTTGAGGTTATTGCAAGAATGACAGAAACAAGATTACGTGTTCCGCAGTCCCGTTATCGAATGCTCTCTTTCTCAACTGAGTGCATGACGTCACACAGTACTTTTGCTTGACAAAAACGTATGCAAATGTGCGATCTCTTAGGCAAATTGACGAAATTGAAAATAAATTCTTTCGAAAAAGAATATTTCGAATTATTATATATTTGAATATTTTCGTATAAGAAAAATATGGATTTTTTAAACTTTCAAGATTTTTATCTCCTAAACTATTCGAGACTGACAAAATTCTATTGTACCAATGGGTTAAGGAGGTCCATATACATATTACACAAATAAGAAAAAAAAATATTTAGGCGTGGGTGTGGAAGTAAAATTATTCCAAAGTCTGACAATATCGCTTGTGACGTCATGATCTCTCTCTCTCATTTACGGAACGCGTAATCTGGTTTCTATCATTCTTGAGGTGAGCAGAAATTCAAGTACGTTAAATGAACTGATAGTGGAGGCGGTAGGTGAACGTGTTAAAATGCGTGGATAGTTCGGTGCAAATTTTTTGAACTGCGAGGTCCGTAGGTTTTCTGAAAAGAACATTTTTTAATCGAAATTAGTTTTCCTAATTGGACGTCACCGTTCGACAGACAAAGTCAAGCCTCAGAGTGTAAATAATGACATTCAACTTAATTTCAAGCATCTATCTTCACTTCAAGGATCTATTTCGACAAAACTTACTACTTTAAACTGTGTAAAAACATATCTTATACTGCAAAGGTAACAAAGCATAAACTTAAAAAACAACTTAGAAAAATTTTAAAGTTTTCACCATGCTTAAAATAATAGAAATGTAAACAATTTCCAAACTCTACCCAAGAATAAATTCAATCCAACTCAGTTGTTAAATTTAATTTTGCAGAAGCAACAATTTTCAAACAAAACAACAAGCAGCCAACAACAGGCAACTTACAGCAAGTGGAACAAAAACAACAACAACAGCAATAACAACAATAATAACAACAACTATTATTAACACTCTTAAATTGAATCACACGCTCTACGCTTGAAACGCTGCCAACTATGCTTGGCCACAAAACTCTTGCATGCAATGCAGCACAAACAACAACGACAACATCAACAACAACAATAACAACAACAATAACAACAACAAAAGCAAGACTCTTTAGCCACTTTACAGCTGTATAATGAGTGCTTCAGAGTGTTGTTGTTCAGTCGGTTGTTGCTGATAAAACATTAAGAAACAACATTAAAGTTGCTCGTCTTTGAAGACAAATATTTGAAGGCAGTAGAAATGGCAAAATAAAATTTGAAAAGAATCCTTTAGTAGGAACAGTCAAACAACAACAGCGACAAGTTCACATTCTGACAACAACAACAACATCAACAACTTTTAGTTTCATTCTAGTTAGCCCAGCAAAAAAAAAAAAAGAAAGAAAAACACCGCAGCAACTACTATTATATAACGAACAACACAAATTCAATTATGAATGATGAGCTAAGAAAAAAAAAAATAAACTAGAGAAGAATGAATAAGAAAAAGTCCGTAAAAAAGAATGGTAAAACTTTTTGTTAGAACATCATAAATTGATAATGAAAAAAAAAGGCGATATGAGAAGAACAAACTTCTATTTGAAGCAATCCACGCTACGTGACTTACTCCAGGATTCAGATTCTTTGATAAAAATAACTGTAAAGTTTTGTATAAAATGCTTAAGTAACCACTATTATTATAATTTTATTATAAACTGTGCTCTAGATTATTATTTTTATTATAAAAATTGTTGATTCTACAATTTTTCATAATTTATTAGCTTAAAAAATTGTGCCCCGAACAATTGTATAAATATTTTTTCTGAGTGTTGCCACAAAGTTTTTTCGTTGTGTGTGTTGTTTGCATGCGAGTGTGCATTAGTAGTTGAAAACATGTTTTTACAACAACTACTCGTATGCGTAAGAATTCTTGTGGTTGTTTCAAAAGGTCTTGAAAATAAAACTTTATCCTTGAGTTGAAACGTGCTTCAAGTTTACTTACAGTGGTGCTTGGAGTTGTTTTCATGTGGTGATTGTTGTTTTTGGTTTTTTTTTTTTAATTTTTTGTCATGCTTGTTATTGTTACCAAAACAGCCACAAGATTGGTGAATAATTTACGAATGGTTTAAACTTTGCTGCCGATTCCTTCTCTCTACTGATGTCAGTCAGTATATTGCAGGCCACCGAAGGATCAAGTTTTCAACAATTTGATTGAATTTTTAGTTTTTTAGTTTATGTCCACTCAAAGTCAAATCAAATCAAAACTCTGGGCTTATTTTTATAGCTATCTGTAGCCTGAAGAGGTTGTTTTTGTAAGCACATATGTTGCATTTGGCTAAAAATATCGAATTTTTTCTTAACACATGAAAAAAAAAAATAAAAATAAAAAAAAAGAGTTGGCTGTGTCGTGGACACACTTGTATGTTTTGACGTGATGGTGTTTCTTGATACTCCTATTTCATGTCCAAAGTCTTGTTTCAATCCATGACCCAATTCTTGACTTAATCAAATATACCGAATTCCTTTCCTAGTTTGGAAAGGTGTGTTTTAGTTGTGTCTGAATTTTTGTCCTAATCGATATCATAGTCTTTTTCTGGTTCCATAGTCCGGTTTCATTGTGTTATTTTATTGTTTGTGAGCAGTGTTGGTTGCCCCGCTTAAAACTGTAGAAATCATAACTAACTGGATTGTTGTTGTTGTTGCTACTGTTGTTGTTGTTGTTGATGATGTTGATGTTGATTTTGAATTTGATTTTGTTGTTGTTGTTGTATTTGTTGTTGTTTTTGTTGTTGTTGTTGTTGTTGTTGTTGTTGTTTATAATGTTGATTTTGATTTTAATTTTGATTTTGATTTTGTTGTTGGTGTTATTGTTGTTGTTGTTGTTGTTGATGTTGATGTTGATGTTGATGTTGATGTTGATGTTGATGTTGATGTTGATGTTGATGTTGATGTTGATGTTGATGTTGATGTTGATGTTGATGTTGATGTTGATGTTGATGTTGATGTTGATGTTGATGTTGATGTTGATGTTGATGTTGATGTTGATGTTGATTTTGATTTTGATTTTGATTTTGATTTTGATTTTGATTTTGATTTTGATTTTGATTTTGATTTTGATTTTGATTTTGATTTTGATTTTGATTTTGATTTTGATTTTGATTTTGATTTTGATTTTGATTTTGATTTTGATTTTGATTTTAATTATGATTTTGATTTTGATTTTGATTTTGATTTTGATTTTGATTTTGATTTTGATTTTGATTTTAATTTTGATTTTGATTTTGTTGTTGTTGTTTTTGCTTTTTATTTTGCTTCTGCTTTTGGTTCTACATTGGTGCTTCTACCAAGTGCTTTTCCTTGGTGCATTAACTTTTCTTTAGCTTCATGCAATTAATCCAGCAAAAATGATGCATATGCGTCACATTAGGTGATTCCCTGAGGGGCCTCATGACGCCCTAAATTTTTTTTGTTAGTTTTATCATGTGCCTGAAGACATCATCTTCATTTTCTATCCTTAAAATTTACCGTTACGCCAGAAGTCACAGAGTTAAAACTCCATGCAACGTTTTTTCATGCTTGTAGCATTTTTCTGCATTATGTGGTTGCCACCCTGAAATCATGATGACATGAATTTTTTTTGTAATTTAGTTGTGAGGCGTAATAATACATCTATGCTTTTGTAAAACAAAATTTACCGTAGCACGTCTCCTGAGTGAGTAAAAATTCCACGCAACGATATTACATATCTGTTACATATGCCGCTATATTCACGATTTGGTGACGTCGGAATTTTTTTTTTTATTTTTGTCGTAAAGCCAAGTATAAATTCTTCATTTTTCTTTTCAAACATTTATCTTAGCTTATATACTCACCGAATAAAAATTCAATGCAACGCTGCTGCATGAATGTTGCATTTTCGATCTTTGAGCGTTTTTTCCTGTGTCCCCATGACATCAGAAATTTTTTGTCTAATTTTGTTGTGAGGGCTAAGAGCAGGCCTTTGTTGGTGTATCATAATTTAAATCCTGCGACTAATACTCCGCAATTAATAATTCCATTTAACAAATTTTCAGTTGCGTTGCTTAAGTAGCTTCCACCGCGTCCCAATGACGTTATGAATTTTTGTTTTGTTTTTATAATGAACTCAACAAATCAGCCTTTACGCTCGTACCATTCTTTTAGTCATAACTCTTATACTCAGAGAGTAACAATTCAATGCAACGCCGATGAATTTTGAAAAATGCATTTTTCAACGTTTATGGAAACCTGCGCGGTAAAACGTAACTTCGTCACGTCAAAAATGAAAATTAATTCGCGAGAAAGCGTTCACTGATTTTGAATGTAATTGCATAAACAAAATGCCATACGCTTCTGTCATTAGAATAACAAGAAATGAAAATAATAAATTGGTCCAACCTACATTTTCATATTAATATTAAAAATTTCGCGTTCAGCAAAATAGTCCAACCCACAAAGTTTTTTAAAAACAACAACAAATAAAAAATTTAAAATTAAATTCATTAATATTTTCAAATTAATTTTTCTCGATAGCTTCAGTATGTGAGTTGGACCACTTTGACTCTGAGTGTCTCATCCCAGCAAACATTGTGAATCTTAAAAGAGTCTTTTAAGACTCATATAAATGAGCTTTTATCGTCATAATGCGCTCAAAAAAGACTCTTTTATGAGTACATTTTCGTAGGTTTCGGGCCTCAAAATATGATTCATAATAATAACTGCTTTATGCCTCATTTAAGACTCAAAATTAAGACTCTTTTAAGACTCATATTTTATACTCTTTTAGGACTCATAATAAAGACTCTCTTAGAACTCATATAAATTAGTGCTTTTGGACTCAAAATTAAGACTCTTTTAAGACTCATATATAATACTCTTTTAAGACTTATAACAAAGACTCTTTAAAGACTTATAATAAAGACTCTTTTATAACTCATTTAAATGAGTCTTTTTGGACTCAAAATTAAGACTTTTTTAAGACTCATTTTAAATACTTTTTTAGGATTTATAATAAAGACTTTAAATGAATACTTTTTCAGAAATCATATAAATGTCTTTTGGACTCAAAATTAAGACACTTTTGATAGTCATATTTGATACTCTTTTAAAAATCATGGAATGGAATCTTTAAAGACTCATACTGAGGACTCTTTCAGAACTCATAGAAGTAATTATGATCCGTTTAGGCTGAAAAATATTTTTAGATTAAAATTTATTTACAATATTTGAACGTTGAATAATTAAAAAAAAATGACAACAATATCTTTTTTTAAACATTTCAAATAAAAAGTAATAGTAGAAAAATTTAAAGTCATTTTACAATCATATCAAAGACTCCTTTATGAGTCTTTTTACTGCGGACTCATACTCTTTTTAGAGTCACTTTTTTTTGAGAAAATGTTTGCAGGGATATAAGCCAATGGCAACCCATCATAGTCAAGCCCAACAGACACACATACACACAAAACAACTTCATTCGTTACAACAACCATATAGATTGCTACTGAATGGACATTGTGATTTAAAATCTTTGAGGCTGCAGCTATCGGCGGCTGCATTCATTAAAATTTCAATTCGGCTGCAACCATCGAAGGCTTAGCCACATTCTGAATGCTCCAAAAAAAGGATTTCAGCTTTTGAAAATATAGACAAGAGAATAAAAAGTGAAAATGAATTTACACTTTTACAGCTCTGGTGGCCATATGCCCGATATATTGTTCAAACACTAAGTGCCATAAAATTTGCAAAATCATAAAGCCAAAATATTGTCTATTTAATTTATTTTCCTGTGTTTTGTTTGAAAAAAAAAGAAAGTCCTTTTAAAAAAACATTCTTTAGTTACAGTTGCTTTCGGTATTTAAAAATGAATATGTAGAAGCCTAGGAATAGCTCTTTTATCAAAACCGGTATAATCTATACAACTATAGTCGTATCACAATACTATTAAACGATAATTTGTCATAAATAGCGTATTTTATGACGTTTTTACCCCTAAATTCTTAATTTTTATTTTGTTCGACCGCTTAAAATCCAATAAATCCACATGTAAATAGCATTCATGTTCTTATTACTTTTTGGTTTCATTTTGTGTAAAAATGTCTATAATTTATGACAATTGGTCATCTAAATCTGCCCCGTTCACTCCGCTCTGCTCTTGACCATGTCACTGACCGTTCTTGCACCTTGATTTTGCTCTCCACTTAATTTGTTATTGCTACGTTTTGCGAATGCCAATTCTGTCTACGCCATTTTTATATTTAAATGCGTCGTCATCAGAGCAAATATGTAAACAATAACAAAAACAACGCATTTCAGCTGATTGGCGTGTGATGAAATTTGCGAAAAACTACGCTGCTAAAAATATTTAAGTAAATATGTCTGTATATTTGAAATAAGTAGGTAATAAGAAAATCTGAGACTCGCAGAATTTGCCAACAATAATGATTGAGTTAAAAAACACATGTGTTAAAATTTATCGTTTTTAAGTTTCAAGTAAAAGTAGACAAATTAAACAGAGAGTTGATGCAGAGCGCCTGGATTCCATGTGCTATAGGCACGTGCTCCCCAGCTGTCTAATTCATTATAAATATTTTTCAATGTCTGTGTTAATAGCTTTTATTATCTTTCTCTGGGTGTATTGGCTGTTGCAAAAACAACAACACAATCAAGTTCACTGATCTTTACACAAGATTTGTTATGTCTTTCGTTGCACATTTGTTTATTTGTTAATTTATTAATTTCTACAGTTGGTACAACGCAGTGCTTTTCTTTGTCTAGCACTCTTGGGCTGTTTGAAGACCTCCTAGGATGCATCATCACCATGTGTTCAGTCCAATGCTAACAGCCTGGTTATCTCTACGACGCCATTTACATATAATTGCATGACTTCAGAAAAATGAATATTCTCGAAAATTTGCATTGATATTGAAAAAATTTAGCAAAATTTTTCTTAAAAAAATATCAATTCGACATATTCTTTATTGTCCCATGATGTGAACTCGCATTTTGGCAGCTGATACAAGCTGGCGATTTGTTCTAAAATTTAGTTTATGAATCATGCGTAAAATTTAAGAAAATTTATGAAATAATTAAAAAAAAGGAATGTCTAACAATTGTTTTATTTTTTTTTGGTTAATAAGACGGCTGCATTTGTCAACTGTTTTCGTTCGAATTTAACGATAATTGCCTCCAAGTAATTTTCTATTTAATGCCTTCTTCTGTTGACTCAACAAGTTTGTAAGTTTAAAAACACATTTTACTAAACGAAAAATAAAAAAATATGTTTGACTGAAAGTTAAATTTTATACTAAAAAAGAAGTTGGCTGTATGGAATCGAAACGACATGATCATTTCAGCACTTAAAGGACTTTGAACGGGCTTCTTACGATCAAATTGTTCTCTCAAGAAGTTTTATATGCCATTATTTTACTCTTTCAGGTCTGCCATTATCTGCAGAGACATGACAGCCGATCTGGAAATTAATTTCAATTGAAATATTTTCTTTCTCGAACCTGGTATCGAATTGGGATCGAGTAGTTCACATCCGTACACAAAGGGAAATCGTAAAGCCAAAGAAAATACACTTTGCCACAAAAGAGGATAAAAAAATCGTTACAGTAAAGGTACAGGGGTTGTAAAATTTTCATGAAAAATTTACTTAAAATCTTCATTTCTTGTGGCAAAGACTCAAAATTAAAAATTTGATTTCCTTATTAACTTTCTATGTCCGCCTTTTCTTGCTATTACCCTTCCCCACCTTCCTATTCCTTCTTCCCCTCCCCTTACGATCTAATGTTACTTTAACTTATACAGTGTTGCGCAAAATAATAGCAACAAAATCAGTGCGCTGCTACAATCGTGTATATTTTTTAATATTGGGAACACACAAAAATTATTATAGGAACCAAAGCGTATATTCATACATCCTATAAAAAACAAATCATATTCAAATTCGGTTTTGTTTTTTTTTATTAAATGTAAAATTAATGTGACTGCATTCAATTTGTTTGAGTGCAAAACAAAAGCAACAAAACTTAAAAAATGTAAAAAGAGAACAGAAGTTCCAAAAAATAACGGTAAAAGTTATTTTATTGTAAAGCACATGCTGTTTGTGAGTTATAAACATTAAAGTTTAGTTTTGTTTTTGCGCTAATTGTGACATTGACTGTTCCATTTATAATGGCACGTGATAAATACTATGAAACTCTAAAATTACAAATTATTTCCGAATATAAAAAGGGAATATAGCAAATATCTATCGCGATATATTTAAATATTAATCGTTCAATAGTGTGTAGATTAATAAAAAAGTATAAAATCACAAAAGACGTAACAACGGTACATTCAGGAGAGTGGCTGCGGAAGACATCGCTGCGTGATAACAGGAACATTTGTGGCGTGTTCCATTTGCCACCTCCAAAGAGGTTGTTCGGACACTTGATTTAGATATCCATCACAGCACTGTTCGCAGAAGAGCCGTTGAGAACAATTTAAGGAGCTACAGACCGGCAAAGAAACCTTTGCTTTCAGCTAAACATAAACAAAAAAGGTGAGAGGTTATAATTTAAACAACTCTGTCTGAAATTATATTATTATATCGAGTTGCAATTTATTGTTTTTAGACTCAGTTTTGCAAAAGAGCACCTAAATTGGACCGTTGAAAAATGGAAAACCGTTTTGTTTAGCGATGAATCAAAGTTCAACTTGATTAATGCGAATGGGATGAGCCGCCCAGGTACACGACTTGAAGCCCAAAACTGCGAAATAAATTTTAAGCACGGAGGCGGTTATAAGTCCATTATGGTCTGGACTTGTTTTTCCTATGATGGAGTCGGACCATTTTATAAAATCGATAGTATTATGGATCGATTTGTATATAAAGACATTTTAGAAAGCAAGATGCTAGCACATGCAGAGTGGAATATGCCGCTTCAGTGGACGTTTCACCACGACAACGACCTGAAGCACACATCAAAGCTCATCAAAGATTGCATTATAGACAATGGAATTCAAGTCCTTGATTGGCCTGCACAATCATCAGACTTGAATCCCATCGAAAATCTTTTGGGATTTTGAAGAAAAAAGTTTCTGGTCAAAGGTTTCCTAATAAGACTGCACTGTATGAAGCCTTAAAACTTTGTTGGGAACAAATACCTAATACCACTATATCTAATTTAATAGAGTCGATACTGCGCAGATGTGCAGCGGTAGTCAAGTATAATGGGTCTTATTTGAAAATTATTTGTTTTTTATATGATGTATGAATATATGCTTTGGTTCCTGTAATAATTTTTGTGTGTCCCCAATATGAAAAAATATACAAGATTTTGTAGTAGCGCACTGATTTTGTTGCTATTGTTTTGCGCAACACTGTACACTAAGGGAAATAATGCATATTAGCATTATCCACGCCTGAGTATAAATTTTATTTAAATATTTACGTGGATAAATCAAATGTTTTCCTTACAACTCGTTTTTTTCCCGTATTTGAATTTTATTTATACCACACACGTACATACATATTCTATACAAGCAAGCAGCAACAGCATCGCACACGTACACACATATTCCGACAAGCAGCAACAGCATCGCACTCTGTTCCTGCAGTTTATTTCTTGCAGTTGCAACCTTAGTTCTTATAATTCTCATTTAGTTATTGCTGCAAGGGTAATATAGCCGCATGTTTGGCCAAGATTCTTTGTGAGTGCGATTGATGATCGCAAAATGAATTTTTGAAAGGTTAGAGTGACAACCGGACATTTTCTCACGAATGTTTTGCACAGGTTGTCATTTGCCTGCATATTTTTATGTTTATTTTATTTTTAAATTTTCTTTCTCTAATTTGAACTCTTTTGACATTTGTTGCAATAATACTGCAACAACTGTTAAAAGTAGTATAAATTAGAGAACGAAAAAAGAAAATAAAATATGATACCAAATGGCATTTGATGGACGCAGCTTGTGGGGAATTTTCAAATATGTTGTTTTTTAATTCCAATATTTTTATATAAATTTTCTTTAAATGCCATAGTTTTATTTTCAAATAGTAAATACTTGAAAGGATATTTAAAAAAAAAATCGTGCATAATTTTAATATATTTTTTTTTAATAATTCTGTTTAAATATTTTAATATTTTATTTAATTGAAAAAGTATTTAAATAAATTTTAAATATTTACGAAGTCGATTTAAGCAAATGCGTTATTGGTGCAAAAATGACTCGATTTTTGGATAAATTAAAAAAGTTTTTGGATAAATTTTATATTTTTTTTCCCTTAGTGTACGTACTACCAATTGCCTTATATATGAAAATATGGTTTTGTAGAAAAAACCTTTAAAGTTACAGACTTTGTCTTTGAAACAATGATGCTTATCTAAAAAAAAAAATATTAAGAAAAGTTGTTGATTTTACATAGTTTTTGCAATCCCTTGTTTACAAAGAATTAAATCGTTATAGTAAATATTTCATCTTTACGGCAAAGATCAAGGAAAGAAGAGCACCGATCTTTTCCTTGTAGCAAATATATTTTGGTGACAGTTTTACAAGAACTTTTTCTCTTTGATTTTAAGGCGTTGAGTTTTCTCAGTGTAGGTTTTGTCGTGAGAGTGTATCTTCATCCTTGTCCTTATTTTTGTTCCTATCATTTCCTTTGTTTCCAAACTTGTCCTTATCGCTATCTTTATTTTTATATTCTAATAATTGTCCTATTTTGTCGTGGCAATGCTACGTTTTACCTGGCAGGTTAACAAAAAATTTGGAAAAATAAACATTTCCCTTTCTAATCCTTGTGCCCCTCCTCTTTCCAATCATTATCCTAAATCTTGTCCCAATACTTGTCATTGTCCTATTCGCACTCCATGCCTAAATTATTGTGCTTATCCTTGCTTCAACTCCAACTCCATGCTCTAATCTTTGTCCTTCTCTCTATCTTATTCCTGGTCCTAATCTATGTCCAAATCCTTGCCCTCATCTCTTTTCTTATCCTTGTTCTAATACTTGTCCTAATACGTGTCCATATTTAAATTTGAAATTAATTTTGTTTTATTTTTATTTGTATTTATGCTTTTGCTTTTACATTTTGTGCATTTATGTTACTTTAAGGATTTTTATTTGTGACCGAAAACTTCAGCGCCAATAGTCACGGAGATATAATTCCATGCAACGTTTTTTAATTGTTGTTGCATATTTACAATTTTATCGCATTAAGTTGTTGCCTTCTTGGTGTCGTGGGTTCAAAAATGTGTTTTTCATCTTCATAATGAAATCAAAGAACTATTTTATTCTGTCGTAAAATAAAATTTTTCGTAGCCCTCAGCGAGTAACAATTCCATGCAACGCCGATGCATTTTGGAAAATTCCTTTTTCAAATTGTTTGTAAACGTACGAGGTAAAACGTAACATTTTAATGACAAAACAAAATAAAATGTTAAGTTTCTAAACGCTCTTAGTTAGTTGACAATAAATGTTTCCCAATTCTCAACTCGTGGAGGTAGCAATTTGTTCTTCTTTTTGCCTTGGCTTATATTCTAAAATTTTATATTTTTTAAATTGCCAGGAATAAAAACTTCTTAGAATGAGCAAATAGTACACATAAACTTTTAAAAAAAGATTATGAGAGCTTTTTCAACTATTCAAAAATTTACCAACCCGTCGGATGTCGTTTTTGTTGACTAAAATTAATGATTTTGTAAATAATTAGGAAAGAATTATCGAGGAAAACTTTGAAATATGGTGTAAAAAATTCGTCATAGAGAATAAACAATTCAAATAAATTTTAAAAGAGTAGCTCTACTCGGATGTTTATAGAGTCGAGAGCACGTGAATAAAATTCTGACAAATGTATTGCTCAGGCGATAAGTCAGAATTTCATGTTTTCAAAATATTAGACATTTTTATGTTTATAATAATTAAAGGTATATATATATATAGAATTTTCTAACGAATCTAATGTAACAAGAAATACGAAATGATGAATGTATGTTCTAGTCGATGAAAATGTGAGGGAAACTAAAAAGGCAAATCAACTAAGCGCTAAGCAGCTGTCATCGTCGAGCAGAGCTTGTAATAACATAAAACAAAAACAACAACACCAAAAACGACAACGTCAATGACAGCAATAACAATAAATGTATAAATTAGAGGCAAGTTTAAGTATTTGCTGTAAAAAAATAAATGTGACTAACACGTTTCTATTCAATGCAATCAGTGGCGGTTTATTTTATTAATTTGAAAAAAAAATCATTCCGTGAGTTGGTTGAAACATATAGCAAAAAGTGAAAAAGGTTAAATTCACTGATTGTGAGTGAATACCGTAACAAAATCCATAAGTATTGCCACAAACATTACCATGCCCCTAACCATAACCATAACCAAAACCATAACCATAACCATAACCATAACCATAACCATAACCATAACCATAACCATAACCATAACCATAACCATAACCATAACCATAACCATTACCATAACCATAACCACAACCATAACCATAACCATAACCATAATCATAACCATAATCATTACCATAACCATAACCACAACCACAACCATAACTATAACCATAACCATAACAATAACCATAACCATAACCATAACCATAACCATAACCATAACGCTAACGATAACCATAACCATAACCATAACCATAACTATAACCATAACCATAACCAGAATCATTCCCTCAAGTTCGAAATAACACAATTTATGTGAAGTAATTCTTATTATTTGAACTTAAATTGAGGATTATGTAGGTTTTGTTTTTTGTTTCATAACTTGACCAAATTTCAGAATATTTATAAGATTCCTAAAGTTTTGGAGAGCTAACAAAAAAACTTTGATTACTAGTGTGCTTCGCATTTTTGAAGAAAGTGTTATTGTTTGGTCTGAGGAAATTAACTAAAATATTAACTGTGGAAAATAATTTCTTATCCATAAACTTATCCTTATCCTTATCCCTATCCTTTTCCTTATCCATATCCTTATCCTAATCCTTATCCTTATCCTTATCCTTATCCTTATCCTTATCCTTATCCTTATCCTTATCCTTATCCTTATCCTTATCCTTATCCTTATCCTTATCCTTATCCTTATCCTTATCCTTATCCTTATCCTTATCCTTATCCTTAATTAATTACTCCACTCCTGAGCTGGTGGGTGTTCCACGCTCTTTACTGGTAATAACCTTTCTCTAAAGACTCTGAGTATAAGAGACGTTAAAGGTAAATTAAGGTGTTTCGAACAATACATTTTTTGAATAGATATAAAAGTAAATTAATTGAAAAAGTCATATCTTAAAATTCGCTTAATGGGTACATATCCAAATTTTTATCACAAAAAATAGCGGACAAAATAGGAGGCACAGCGGGCCATTGTCTGCAGTGAAGTGAAAGCCGATCAATTGAAATTGAAAAAAACTCTGAGTGCTGAGTTTCGAAACTAGGACCTAGCGGTTTTTTAAAAGTTGCTTCAAAGTTGATCCACGTACTCTCACCGCAAAAAAAAAATCGCAAAAAAACTATATCTGAGACAGACCCGTTTCTAGGATTTTCCTTGGTGGGTTTTGATATCTAAAATATATAGCCAAATCGTGCACTTTCGATGAATGATCTGCTTTGCTTAGTATTTGTTGTCTTTGTAGGGTTAATGCGTACTGACCGGTAGTCTTTTCCATCAGCAATATTTCAGGGATTATTTAACCACAAAAGAAAGGTAGTGGAAATTTACATTGGGTTGTTCAAAAAGAAAGTACGTTTTTTTATTTATCAATCAACGTTAATCAATTTTATATTCCTCGTTTTGTTCGATCACATTCTTCCATCTCTATTTCATTCATTTATTATTTCGCGCAGTTAGAAATCTCCACTTTTCTCTGCAGAGAACCTTTCAAGGTGCTGTTTGATAAGGCCCTCATTATCAAAGGTTTTCCCATTCAGTGAGTTATGCAGGGAGTGAAATATATGGATATGTGAGGGCGCAAGGTATGGATTATAGGGTGAATGGGACAGCACAACGCATTCGAACTAGTGCAATTTTTCGCGAGTCACCAAACTCGTAAGAGGCCTGGCGTTGTCGTAGTGGAAGACCAACCCATTTCCGACTGACCAGCTCAGGATGTCAACGTTGGATCGTATCGCTCAATTTCTGTAGTTGCCAACAGAAGACTTCAGAATTTATTGTTTTTATCTTGTGTGAGTAGCTAGTAGTAAGCATCAAATTGACAGCATAACTTTCTCTGGTTAACCTTCTTAGCTCTCCAACGCTTTATCTTTTTAGGATCAGCTTCTTTTTCTGTTGACATTGTTGTAGACAATCCACTTTTTGTCACTCGCATCTATAGAATTGGTCGATTTTTTTCACGTTTTATGAATTGATCGCAGATGGCAACTCGATTGACTTTGTAAATTTCTTTCAATTCGTGCGGGACACAAGCATCAAATTTTTTTATGAAATCAGTGGACTTTAAACGACCGTGAATGCTTTCAACGCACAAATTTAGAACATTTGCAATTTCTCTGACTGTCGAATGCTTGTAAAGTTTCACAGCGTCTTGTTTTGCTCGTCGTCAACCTCCGAGGGCCTACCAGAACGAGAAGTATCACGGAAACGTGCAAACCACTTCTGACATTGTCTTTTTTCTTTAATCACATCTTTGCCTAAAACTTCCTTTAATTTTTGTCTGGCTTCAGTTATTTTTTTGCCTTTTTTTGAAGTAAAAGCGAAAAATATGGCGCATATGCTTATCATAGTTCTCCATTGTAAAACACTCTTAAAACACGATTTTCAAAGAAAAGCATGTAAAAGTGAATTAGTTTTTTTTTTTTTAATGTAAATAATAAACAGCTGAGCTGAGCTAATAAATGACATATACGTCAACATATGACAGATCTGAGACGATAACAGTGATGTCTACCAGAAAAAAACGCACTTAATTTTTGAACAACCGATTATTTAATAAAATTGATGTTGAGATGTTTCCCTTTCCAATAAAGTTTTCTTCGTCAAAATTAGACAAAGCTATCAAATAGAAATTTTCCTTTTAAATCTATGCACTTTTTCCTGACGCATGGCCTCCAGATCGAATATGAAGACTACTCGCTGGCGTAATTTACGCAAACAAATTATGGAAGAGTTCAATGATTGCGTTTTACGTTCAGAGTTAGCAGGGCTGCAAATTATATAACATTTGGTATGTTCTTAAAATTGAGTTTTTGTCGTATTTACACAAAAATACTTAAAATGTCTTCATTTATAATTGAAAAAATTTTAAATCCTGAGTATAAAAAAGTTCTTTTGAGAAATTAACAATGAAAAAATTATAGAAATTTTTAATTTTTAAGATTTGCTTACAAGAGCCATCCCTAAAATTAATGAGCTTCTGACTCGTTTCTTTTATTTCTTCTCTCTGTTCGTTATAAGTACGAGCTGTCAAAAAACGTAAATTAAGCCTGAAGTACAATAGTGCGAGACTGCGATGCGACAATGCGATGCGATTAAATAACGTAATCACGCACGCATTGCCCTCGCATATTATGTACAACGGGAAACGCTTATTTTGAAGGAACCAGAGTTGCGTCGGTTAAAAATAAAAGCGTACTGTTTAAATAATAAAATTTGTGGGCAAAGGCTGTGTAGAAAGGGAATTTAGCATGGAATTAAGCATGGTTCAACTGTTGGATCGTTCGAAAGCTCAATAAAATTTTCCCGATAATTTTCTTTAGATTCAGCACTAAAAAATAAAAAAAAAATTTTCACAATTTTTAAATGCGTTTTCTTACACCGCCACTGCTTAAGTTTAGCGTGAACATTCGTCCATCATCACAGTGCGCTGCATGTTAGTTTCTATGTTTTATTATGTGCTGTTTTTTATTTTCTCTTATATTTTTTTTTTTTTACTAAGATTATCTAGAACAAGCACACAGAAACAAAAAATGCATTTTCTTTATTAATCATCAACTTGAGTCGTTTTTAAATTTATTTTGATTTTATTAAAAAGAACGTAAAAGTTTCTTTGTTCCAATGCAGCTGCAACTTGTCTGCAGTGCAGAGTGCTGCAGCGTTACAGCAAAAGTGATTTCAAACAATAAAAAAAAAAAAAAAATAAAAATATTCTGAAAGCACTTCATTTATTTTATGGCCAAGAGAACTGCCAAAGTAGCTGAAATCAATTCAAAACTTTGTGTGTCTCGATAAATACAGTCTGGCCAATATCCATCGTTTTTCTACAGAGGGAGCAACGTCAAGGCGTAGGAAACTGCTGCACGGTGGAAACTTGCACTCGAAAGCAGATATTAAATAGGAAAAGTCTTTTCTTTTTTTATAAAAAGGCATAAGGGGAAGGTATGTATGTTTATGTGTCTATCTGTTTGTCAGCATTTTCGTGTTGTTGTTGTTGCTGTGTTTTAATGTGCAGCATGGTGAAATATATTTCTTAAGAAACGAAATAAAAATTGAGAGCAAATTCTTGTTCGTTGTGTGACAAAAGCGTTTGTGCGCGGGTTCGCCTTTGACGCTTTGACACGAAGTCAGTGTCAAAAATAACGAGTATTCAAAAGAGTAATCGATAGTGATGGTGGATTTGAAATCTGAAAATGTTGATAAAATAGTTATTAAACCCTTCATTCCGTATCACGAAAAAAACACATTAACGATAAGCAAGACACGATAAGCAATAGGTTTTTGTATGAAAGAAAGTAGTGCCGATCGTTTCTTTTATGTCGTTCGTGCCTTGTTACGTAATACAGCTTGATGGGGTTAGACAATTAATTGGATAATTGCTGACGCTCAAAACATTAAAAAAATTAAGATATTTTTAAAAGAATTTTTATAGAAATTTTATAGAAAAACTAAAAACTACAAAAATTAGAAATGAAAAACTAATAATGCATTTATTTGGAAATTATGGGATGAAATTTAAAGGGTTTGAAAAAAAAAAAACTTGCAATTTTATTGCACTTTACCACCGAATTCTATTTTCGTGGCCTTTTTAAGAATGAAAAAGATAAATTAATTGGATTTTTTTAAAAAGATAACACTTTACAACAGTAAAAAACCCGTGGGGTTTGACGACTTTAAACTAAGGGAAGTAACGCATATTAGCATTATCCACGCCTGAGTATAAATTTTATTCAAATATTTACGTGGATAATACTATGTTTACATTAGAGCAAATGAGCCATTTCAAATGAGTCATTCAAATGTGTTTACACTGATTTTTTTTGCAAACGTATCGCATTTAGTTTGACAGCTTGTTCTTTGTTTTCGAATTCACTTCACAATATGTTTGACATTTTCCTTTCTTTTTAGTGCGTTCGGTGTATTTTTATCCATTCTGCATTGAATGCGTTCGAAAAAGTTTGTAATTAGTTTTAAGAACGTATCCAATCTCATTCATTTATTTCAAATGAGATGATTTGCAAATGAGAATTCGTATGAGAAATGAGATGATTTCGGTTCTCATTTGGCTGAATGAGCTGAAATAAGTCATTTGGCTCAATGTAAACGTAGTATAAATCAAATGTTTTTCTTACAACTCGTTTTTTTCCCGTATTTGAATTTTATTTATACCACACACGTACACACATATTCCATACAAGCAAGCAGCAACAGCATCGCACACGTACACACATACTCCGACAAGCAGCAACAGCATCGCACTCTGTTCCTGCAGTTTATTTCTTGCATTTGCAGTTCTTATAGTTCTCATTTAGTTATTGTTGCAAGAGTAATATAGTATGCATGTTTGGCAATGAAATAATATTATGTAGGGTGGAGTGACAAATCGGTATTTTCTCAAGAACATCTTGGACCGGTTGTCATTTACCTGCATAATTTGCTTCTACCTACATATATTTTGGACATTACTTTTTCGTTCTCTATTTTATACTATGTTTGACAGTTGGTGCAATATTAGGGCACCAACTGTCAAAAATAATATAAATTAGAGAACGAAAAAAGTGAAGCGAGAATAAATTATACAGGCAATGGCATTTGATGAACGCAATATGAAGAAAATAATACCATAAAACCATTAATAACATATTCAATTTAAATATGATTTTTTTAAATTCAATATTTTTATATAAACTTTCTTTAAATGCGATAGTTTATTTTCAAATAGTAAATATTTGAAAGATATTTTAAAAAAATTCGTGCATAATTTTAATATATTTTTTATTAATTCTGTTTAAATATTTAAATATTTAATTTTATTAAAAAAGTATTCAAATATATTTTAAATATTTACGTAGTCGATTTATTCAAATGCGTTATTGGTGCAAAAATGACTCGCTTTTTGGATAAATTAAAAAAGTTTTTGATAAATTTAATATTTTTTTCCCTTAGCGTATGAAATGTTTTCCAGTTCACTGAAACCGAATATGAAGTCAGTTTTTTTAGGTCACCTAAGTTTTCGTAGCACGGGGGGGCTTTAAGGGAAGGTCGGAGAGGGTTAACATGCATGACCCCATTGCTTTTGCAAGAGGAACATTTTCCCTTTGTGGCCTATCCCCTCCGGCCCCTACTTCGGGGGCTCCCATACAAATGTAATGATTTTTGTATATTTATATCCTACGCCTGAACAAGCCAGGCTATATTATCTTTGTAAAAACTTTTATAACGCACAGAAGAAGGCGTGCCAGGTATGAAAAGTTTGTATATTGTTACCTCCTGAGTTGATTTACCTATGTTCGTCTGTCCGTCCGTGTGTGTGTGTTGTTCGTAAATACAAGATAAGGAGAAGGAGTTGAGTAGTGAATATTTTTGGAATCCACCCACGGACACGCTCACCTCCTAAGTAACCCATAATATTGCAAAATCTATGATGCGATTCCAATTTGAGCTCCATGGAAAAATTTGGTATGTTATCATGTGTATGCTACATCAAAACTAAGATGTGTAAAAAAAATGGGCTATATCTGCCTATGGGCACGCCCACCTAAACGCGCCCACTAAAAATTTATTATTTTATTGGATGATATATGACATGACATATGTCATGACATATGACATGACATATGAATTCAATATCTCTATTCTGAACGTACCTTGTCATCTAAAAAATTGCATCTGAAGCCTTCTCATCTGAGACATGACATATGACATGAGTTAAACATAACATATAAATTCAATATCACTAATCTGAACGTACCTTGTCATTAAAAAATGGCATTTGAAGCCTTTTCATCTGAGACATGATATATGACATTACATATGAATTCAATATGACTTTTCTGAACGAACCATGTCATCTAAAAAATTGCATCTGAAACCTTTTCATCTGAGCATTAGCATATTTTTAGGCATGTTTCAAATTGAGTTTTGATAAACTCAGAAATCTTTAGTTTAGTTGAGTTTCATCCTGCATAATTGTGTTGGAAACTCAAGAGTTTATTTTCGACAAAACTCAACTTTATACTGGAAACTCAAACTTAACTCTGTGTGACCAATTGTTGTTTCTAAAACGCGAAATTACACGACCAGGCACAACGTTGCCTGTTACAAACAAAGCTCCGGGCCACAATCCGCACTAAAAAGTCACTCGTTGTGAGTGCATTGGCATCTGCTGAACTTCTCGTGGGTTTTTGGGATTCCCAAATGCGTAATTTTTCTTATCCACCAATCTCAAAATGAGTTTCGTCAGAAAACACGATTGTGTGCAGGGGCGAACCCAGAAAAAAATTTTGGGGAGTGTGTTATATTTTTATTCATAGACTTATTAACATTTTTTTATTTCATTATGTAATATTTAAAGTAAAAAGTCAATTCTTCTTTTATTTTGTGCCATTGAATTTAATATGTCCTCAATAATAAAATTTAAATTAATTAAGGCATTTAATTTTTATGATATTTAAAGAGCTTCTACCAATTTCATAATACTTTCTTTGTGGGATTAGCGTAATTTTCATACGATTTCGCTTGTTTGCGACATGATCTTTATATTTAAATATAAGCTTAAATATCGAAGTTCATAACGATACTCCCAAAATTTCTGCTGCAATCGTCATCACATACAGACATGGCTAGATCTACTCGAGTGTTATGCTCATCAAGAATATAATATGAAAGTGATCGACAAGAAAATAGACCGATATAATTGGCTACATTTAAATAAAAAAAAATAGTTTTGGCAATTTGTCGATGGGGACAGATTAAGAGTAGATTTTTTACTTTTTTTGTTTTTACTAAATAACCATTACTTATTAAATTGCTGTATGTAGACTTTTGTTGGCCACTGTATTTAATTTTATATAAATATGTTACCACGCATGCTTACGAGCTTAACAAACAGAGTGAATATGACCCTTAAGACCCTCCCGCAATACGCGTGGGGTATGTAAATATACGCAAAAAGCTTACTGATCGTGTTGGGACCTCCTCTTTGGTGCTCCTTTTTAGGAGCACTAATATTCTCTTCAGAAGGCGCACTACTATTTTCTTTACTGACACAGAGTCACTTAGTTGTTTTGAAACATTACTTTGAAAATATTTTGTATTGTTTTTTTCACCCATATTTACCGAGTTAATGAATTCAACTGACTAAGACCAGGAAAATCGAATTTTTTATGAATAAAGAATCAACTTGTCGGTATGCCCTTTATCGCTTATGAAACTGAACTGAATAATTTACACAACGCACATATCGACGAGCTGCGAAACTTTCTATAAAATCTAAGTGAACATTGAGATGGGATTTTTCTCGCTCAGTATTTTTTTTAAAAAAAGTGTTTCTCTACAAAAATTTTTTTACATAAGTTTTAACTAAAGTTTTCGATTTTTTCGAGACCCAAAAAAAGTCCGGGTAGCTCAAAAGCCCAGGTATTCGGGTGATACCTGACTTATTTGATAATAAATGCCCGTGTATTTTCGAACTTTCGAACTAGTAGTTTAGAATTTTTTAAATTTACTCTTTGATTTGAACTTTTTTGAGATTAACTGAAAATTTGATCGCTTTTTCTATGACCAATTAAAATGAATAAATGACACTTGACACTTAAATTTTATTAAAAATGTTCGAAATACCCGAAAAACTCGAAACAACCCGGAAATGCCCGGGTACCCGGCTATTAGTCGGGAAGCTCAAAATACTCGGAATTACCCGAAAATACTCGAAAATACCCGGGTTATTCGAGCTACCCGGGTAGCTCGGAAATCGAAGGCTGTAGTTTTAACTTCACATCATATTGACGCTGCTGCGATAGCGGAACTTTACTTTACAGGTAACAACTGCGTGGTAGAACATGTATGCGTATTAGAGCCCTGCATGAATATATTCGCTAAACGAATATACTGCATTGCTTCACTGTTAGGAGTTCACTTCAAGCGAATAAATGTAAACAACAGATCGTGTAGAGAAGAGAAAATCGGCGCTTGAGAATAACTGTTAGCGAAATGTGTTAAATTAAAGTTGGTGATTGATAAGTTGATGTTAAAAAGCAAAATCATTACGATTTTAAATTAAATTTAAAAAAAAAATATATTTCAGAATCAGATTAAATATTGATAAAATAAGTAACATAAAAAATGGTATAACCATTTTAACTCAAAAAATCCCTACCTGTGTAGGGTGCCCATATCAATGAGCACAGTGATCTTTGAAATAGGGGAATTATTTGAAATATATGTTAAAAAAACGTGAAATATTAATAAATAAAAATTCTTTTGTCTTAAGGGGACATATAGGTTACAAATTTTTAAAAAAAATTTTTCTAGGGAGTTTTTTTTTATAGAAGGACATTTAAAAAATACATTTAAAAAAATGTAAAAAATTGACGGTGTGCAGGATATCACCAGTCTGGAACATCTGAGGGAAAAAAAAAACAAATAGATCCTTGTTTAAGTGGCCACCGCCTGAACTAAGATAATTTTTATCCGCCGAAGAAAAACAAAATAGCGACCGATTTTGTAACCTCAAAAATCGATTTTTTTTTCAAATGGCCGTCATTTTGTTTTTTTTCGACGGATAAAAATTATCCTGGTGGCGTCCGTGGCGTAGTTGGTTAAAGTGTGTGGCCGCTATGTCAACGAACTTTGGAAACCCAGGTTCGAATCCCAGCAGCGACAAAAAATTATTTGAATTAAAATAATTTTTCTGTACGGCCGCCACCTCTCTGCAGACAATGGCAAACCTCAGAGAGCAATCAAATTGCCATGTAAAGCTTCTTGAGAACGAGAACATTCCGTTCATCGCCGTTCGGAGTCGGCGTTAAGCATGTAGGTCCGATTCTCGGTCAATTGTGCACAAACTTAATAACACGCACAACACAATTGATCATAAGAAGCTAGGTCAAAGTCCTTTCAAGGGCTGAAATGGCCAGTTATTTATTTATTTTTTTTTTTTAAATTATCCTAGCTCAGGCGGTGGCCACTTGAACAAGGATTAATTTGTTTTTTTTTATATTTTCTTCAGATGTTCCAGACTGGTGATATCCTGCACACCGTCAATTTTTTGGCATTTTTTAAAAAAAATCAAATAACGTCAAAAACCGCTTCAAAAATTCTGAAAATATGTGTGCATAATTTGAAAACGATATCTTTTTTCCTTCTATGAAAACTCCCGAAAAAAATTTTTTTTTTAAAATTTGTAACGTAACCTTAACATAATTTTTTTTAATTTTTTTCATTATTTTCTTTTACATTTCTGTGAAAAAAACGTCCATAATTTAGAACATTTCAGAAATTGGAACCACGCGTGGAACAAAGGTAAACACGGGTAAACTATGTCGTAAAAAATTTTTTTTTTGTTTTTGTTCTTAGGATATAAAAACTCATAAAAAAACCTTTCAGCCCCTTGACATTTCCAAAAATCGCAAAATAAGGCACACTCTAATATAGAGCCATATTTTTCATCAATATTTGCTGAGGTATGGACGTCGAGAGGTAACTATTCTTGATAACTATGACGAATTGTGGAGCTTAGGCCGTTTTCAACACTTTTCATCACTGCGTCGATATTTTCGGTCGAACATCCGCTGTAAAATCGATTCGGTGTCTTCACATCTTGTACTGAACTTGTCAGTCTCTTGAAATTTTTTGATTATGTTGCGTACACATGACTCTGAGGGCACATGATTACGAGGAAAATATGCTCGAATTTTGCGTATAGTAATTGCGATTGAGCTCGGATTTTCTTAATTAAATTCATCAAATTTTGTCCTTTTTTCTTTGTTAAGCATTCTAAGGTAAATTTCCCGTGCTTGTAAATGTGAGATGTCAATATTTGATAACTGCCAAGCGACTAGCTGTAAAATAATACTCCTTTGCAACCCTGCATCGCTTGCTGATACACCCTTTACTTTGCTATAACTATCTATTTAATACTCGTAGTTATAAAGATTCTATGTAAATTTTCGAGGTATGAATTGGCACTGGAGTAAATGAGAATTTATTGAATTCCAAGAAAAAGTAGTAGATAGTAGTTTGAGTATTCGGTTTTTCACAGTTCCCTCAAAAGTTTATCATCACTGACTAAACATCTGATTGTGTTTTAATTTTAAAAATAACCACAAAACACACAGAGTCAAGAGAAACGATCTTTATGAACGATACGAAAATGTTTGCTAGCCAACAAGCGAGACGTAAAATTGTATGGTTTTCAAATTTTTTGTGCTTAGAATTTTTTTTTTGAGATTTTGATTTTGAAATTACTTCTTTTTTTATAAAAATAGAACGTTCACTCAGTCAGTTTATCACGAGTAACACAAACGATAAGTTGCAACGAATACAAAGACGGGTTAAAACAGAATTTCATAGTGAAATTTTTTAAACATACATATAAAGAATTCGTATATAAAGAAATTATATGTATATATTTAGACGTTTAATAGAAAAATTGATTTAATATAAAAGTGAATTTGCTTGCAAAACATTATAACAAAAACAAGCAAAAAAGTCAAACGTAGAAAAGTGTTGAATTCTTGTGAATTGATTGCAATCAATTAAGTAATTCGAACAAGGTTATTCGAAGGAAAAAAAAAAGAAAAAATTTGTGAAGAAAAATGTAAGAAAATTTAAGAAATTTCGATATTTAAAAGCCTGCATTCCTCTTACTTTCGCACACGCACTCACACGAACGCATTGTTTAATGTCTACGAAAAATATACGCTGAACTTTATAATGAGCATAAAATATTAATGCGAAAAACGCGTTGCGTTGCTACCATTTAAACTCAAGTTTTTTTTCTGATTCCAATAAAATTCCCGACACAGTCCGTGTATCTACAAAATAAGTAGCCTACTTCACCGCAGCCAAGATTTTCTTGCCTTTCCTCAACACCAAATGATCAGTCACGAGATTCTATTTACTTAACACTCCCTCACCCATAACTTCCACCCCTTCTATTATCATAGACTTACACCACCCTCACTCTCACACCATTCAGTGCAGTCATTCTTTTGTTTCTGAGCAATTGCCTTTGTTTTATTGCGTATTGCTGCAATAATCTTCCTTCTTTTTATTCCGTAGTATTCGAACCCAACTCGTGAGTGCGTGCATGTAAAAGAAAGAGAGAGAGAGAGAGAGAGAGAGAGAGAGAGAGAGAGAGAGAGAAAGAAATAGTTGAAATTTTCTATAAAGCCTTTCTGCAGCGCACCAGTTATGGGCAGTACGGAATCTGCACTTCCATCGATGGAAGACTCCAACACAAGTGCAGCTCATAATCAAACAGAAAATCAAGAAAATCATAATCCACGAACACCACGTCGTGAACCGGATACGACAATTGGCGGCAGTGACTTAGTTGGTGCCGATGATCCCTGGTGGTGGGAAATTGAAAACGAGAACTTATTGCTGGATCGTGTGCCGAATATAACCACTGAGTCCAGCACAGAGTCGGTAACTGGAACAACGCTCTCGGAGGACTTCAATACATTACTTAAAATTGGAGAAAATGTCAACTTGACATTAGTCGGAGACACAAGCAACAACAACAACAACATAACGGATACCAGTGTTAGTGCTGAAAAGATGGACAATCCACCAAACATTAACGACAAACCGGATGCCAACCCCACAATTACCGATAATCAAACAACCGAGGGCACAACAATCTCTCTAACAACAAATCAGAATCAAACAATAAATACCAAAGAATTCGACGACCAAGAATCCGCTGCTGCAACGCGTGCTCAAACCTTAGATGAGTTCAAGGAAGAGCTGCGTCTTAAGCGCATTGCTCGTCAAACTGCCGTCCAGGACTTACGCGAAGAAATCACCACATTACGCAAACAGCTGCTGGCTGAGCAGGCTCTGACTCGTCGTCTACGTCACCGTGATGTTGAAGTGGATGTCGCACTTGAGGAGCCTCTCCAAACTACAGAAAGAAAGGCAAGTTTGGATGTTACAGCTGCGGATAAGCTTAACCTGGCGCCAATCGACGAGGACGATGAGAATGTCTGCAGTCGCAGTCGTCATGCCAACATTGAGCTGGCTAATGCTCAGCTATCTTTACAACTGGCCACCTCTGAAAATCTATCGCTACGCACTGAGCTCACTGTGACGCAGAAGCAGGTGGGCACCCTGAAGGAGGTTGTCGCCTGTTGCAAGCAAATGATGGCCATGAAGGAGGAGCAGTGTACACAGGTGAGTTTTGTAAAAGCTTTGGTTAGAATCTGGGACACTTAAGTTGTGTTATTGCATTAGCTGTCTCATACTTATATAGGGTGCATCAGCAATAAAAGTACGATTTATTTTTTTGAATAAAACCAACAATTGTTGGGATGTTTCGTAAATTTTTATTGGATTATAAAGTAGATGCATGGAGATTATGTATAAAATACAAAATCATTTAAAACTGCTAAGCGATCAGCTGGTATTTAACACGACTTTGCAACTCTTTACCTCTTGTTGATACACCCTTTGTTTGTGGAGGACAGGACAAAGAACAGGTTTTTGATACCATATTGTTATCAATGTTTAATAGGAAGCAATTATCTTGAAAAATACAATGTCAAGGATTACAACACAGTGCAACAGTAAAAAAATAACACAAATATCTCTGCTTAATATTCATCCATAGAAGAAATCCAATTAGTGAGAGATGTGCTGAGGTTAGCTCAAAGAAGTGGTTTGCAAGGCCAAATTAAATGATATTTGCAGTGATAATATAACCCCAAAATGTTACCAGGAGCCAACCTACTAAAATCAAAACTTCGTTTAACGGATTTTCTTAAATTTTCCCTTTTTTCTCAGCTTTGAACCAAGGATGTGAGGTGTTATAACTATTCTGTTAAGTCTGTCTTGGTTCGACATGGGATGATAGATGACACTTTACAACACACAAAAAAAAAACATGGTTCTGACAACGTATTCTGGCAAAGGATACAAAAAAATAAACGTGTATCGGCGTTTTGAAAGTTTACGCCAGAGTTTAATTTTAGGGTGCGGGGAGGGGGGTTAAAGTTGCCTCCTTTTTGCACATTCTTCTATATGGTCTTTCTGTATGGTCTTTTGTATGACTTATAGTGAAATATAACGTAACACATCTTTTTTCCTACAAACTAACCCCCTAAAATCTGGTCTAGTGTGTCATTTTAGCACCAATTCTGAATAAGCAAGAAATTAACCCTTAAACACATCTTAAGTTTTGACTTTTTTCTGGCCTACAAGTTTAATTTCAAGTAGAATTTTATGACAAATATTTTGGTGGGGCATTTTCACCCGTCATATCCCGGTTTTATGGGTACTTTTGTGTAATTTTTCACAAAAGGGACAAAAAAGACCCATATATTATAGACTTAGACGGTTAAAATGTTCCACAAAAAAGTTCCTCGAAGTATTTTACATAAATCTACTGAAGACATCCTTTACCTAAAATTGTAAGGGTTACTTGGTTTCCTATGCCGATTCAAAATAAGAATGTGCAAAAGGGGGTCAACATTAACCCCTCCCTAAAATAAAACTCAGACGTAAACTTTCAAAACGCGGATATACGTATATTATTTTTTTTTCCTCTGTCAGAATCTTTTGTCAGAATTTTGTTATTTTGGAAAAAGTTTCATTTTTTGTGCAGTGTTATTGGAAAGGAAGGGAAAATCAAGTGAAACATGTCACTATATTTCAGAATATAGTGAAAAGCCGTAGAAGCATGTGAATTTGAATCTGAGGCAAGTTTAATGCCTTTACTTCAGAAAATTCAAGTAACAAGGCAATCCCAACCACAAACTTCTCTATCACCAACAATAACTTCAAGTAATAAATATGGATGTATTTTCAATTTAATTTGATTAGAAATTTGAAAAGAAATGTAGATAAGTCTGGCTGGGATATGAACCCGGGACCTCGACTACCTAGGCCACAATCAAATTGCGTAAATCAAAATATTCCTTTTTTTTGTAAATTCGTTGGAATCGAAGAAGGAAAATTATTACCATTATCGGTGTTGTATTTAGATGGTATTGTGAGTGCTTGGAATAAAAATGGGTCTGATATTTTAACAGATTTTTATACCCGTACGTTTATAAAACGTAAACGGGGTATATTAATTTTGTCATTCCGTTTGTAACGCCCATAAGGAGGCGTGGTAGGTATAGAAAAATATATATATTCTTGATCAGCATCACCACCCGACTCGATTTTGCGATGTCCGTCTGTCTGTTTGTCTGTGTTCACGATTACGGGCGCAATTTTCAAGCTATTATCACGAAATTCGATATTTAAGGTTTTCTCTAAAAAATAAAGGTCAAGTTCGAAAATGAGCCAACTCGGATGAAAACCACGCCTACCTCCCATACAAAGTAACTTTATCAAAACGGTAAAATCTCTTGGAATTCTATAAAAATCAATACATGGACTTGCAATTTTGCATATGAGTTTTGATATTTAAAATATACTCTAAGTATGAAATTCAACCAAATCGGATAAAAACCACGCCTACCTCCCATACAAAGTGACTTTATCAAAACTGTAAAATCTCTTTAAATTCCACGAAAATTAATATATGGACTTGTAATTTTGCGTATGAACGTTGATATATAACATGTACTCTGTGTATGAAATTCAACCAAATCGAGTGAAAACCACACCCACCTCCCATACAAAGTGACGTCATCAAAAAACAAAAGCAAATATTTTCTGTTTTTAAAAATAAACACTTTATTGAATGCTTAAGACTTTAAATATACTTTGGTTCGGCCGTGGGGTATTTTAACTTCGGCCCAGTCGAAGATCATTTCTTACTAGTTTTTTTAATTTTCGGGTGGTCCTTTTCGGAACCGTCAAGTACCGGGTGTTCGAAATTTAGTTACGAATTCGAAATCGAGATACGACCAGCCAAATAAAATATATGAAATCATCACCGCACTAAACAGTATTTTTTAAAAAGTGCCAAAGAGAGCATATCTGGATGCCTAGTAGTTCCTCTGGAAAGCAACCAGTTATTATTTATCTATGTCAGCAGAACAAAAACAGATTCAAAACTTGTTCAGAAATGTGAGTTTCATAAAATTACTTAACATACTTTAGGCAGTAATGGCATTACTAATGCTACCTTTTAAGTCTTGCAACTTGGCAACTCTATGAATGCATTGCCAAATGAATTTTGGCAGTTTCTGTCGAAAATTAGACATTCTTTAGCATAAATGTACTCACAACGTTTTGCTGTATGTACGCTTATTCTGTTGTTTACAGTGGTTTGAAAATTAAATTAATACGTGAACTTTCGTATTTTATAAATTAATACGTGAACTTTCGTAATTTTCGGGTGATGACTTTTTACGATTTTCGACCTGGATTGACAAGAGAAGAATGCATTGATCAACTTAGTTTGACTTTTGGTGATGAAGCACCTAATCCAGCCAATAAACGTAAAACGCTGATTCAATGAGTTCGAGCGTTGTCGTCCTTTTCTCCAAGAAGAATTTCGTGAAATTTAAATCAATTTGTTTTTTGTCTTAAAAAATTATGCAGTTGGTACTGTCATAAACACAACAGTAGGTTTTGACGTGGCAATGTTTATTCTCGTCCTTATTCTTATTCGTATCCTATACCTTCATCATTAAACTTGCCCTCATTTTAATGCTTATTTTTACATTTAACCTAATACTTGTTTTACTCCTTCTCCTGAAACTTGTTCAAATATTTGTTTTAATCTAGTCCAAATTCTTGCCCTGGTTTTTATACGCGGCCATATCCTTATTCTTAAATATATAAATATTTTGTTTTTGGTTTAAATATTTATTTATATATTTATATGTTAATTTTTGTTTGGATTTTTACTTTTAGTTCCAGTTCTTTTTATTATAATTCTTATTTTTATTTTTATAGTTTATTGTTATATACTATTTTTATTTTGGTTTTATCTTTATTTGTATTTTAATTTATATTTTTATTTTTATTTTATTTTATTATTTATTTTTATATTTTTTTTTAATTCAATTTTTGTTTAAATTTTCAGATATCATTTTCATTTTCATTTTCATTTTTATTTCTATTTTTATTTTTATTTGTATTGTTATTTTTATTTTCATTTGAAATTTCTTTTTATTTTTATTTTTGTGTTTATTTTTATTTTCATTTGCATTTTTTTTTATTTTTATCATCAATATGTTTTTTTAATTTTAAATTTTTTTATTTTTAATTCTTATTGTATTTATGTTTATTTTTTTTTAATGATTCTATATTATTATTATTTTTAAGTAATTTTTGTTTTATTGTATTTTATTTTTATTTGCATTTTAATTTTTATTTTATTTTTTTTTGTAGTTTCTTTTGTAAGAATTAAATTTTAATTAAAATTTAAATTTTCGTATTAAGTTTCATTTTCATTTTATTTCTTATTTTTTATTTTTTATTTTTTATTTTTATTTTCATTTTATTTTTATTTTTACTTTTATTTTTATTTTTAATTTTGTTTTTATTTTTATTTATATTTTTATTTTTCTTTTTCTTTTTATTTCGATTTGTATTTTATTTTTATTTTTTTATTTTTATTTTGATGTTGTTTAAAATTTTAAATACGTCATTCTCGGAGGTAAGTAGGGTGGTTGATAGTGATCAGGTGTCGGTATTTATTTAACTTTTTGAGCCTTTGGTGGGCCTAAAGTACTGATCGTACAATGTTGATGTTAGCACTTGTTGGTCTGCTTGATCCTCAA
Source organism: Pherbina coryleti (assembly GCA_943735915.1). NCBI lineage: Eukaryota > Metazoa > Arthropoda > Insecta > Diptera > Sciomyzidae > Pherbina > Pherbina coryleti. The sequence goes on along the minus strand of OX030948.1, from coordinate 52,114,133 downwards.
TGCGACAAAAATTCATGTTAGAACTCTCTTAAATAAAAAAAAATAAATAACTGGCCATTTCAGCCCTTGAAAGGACTTTGACCTAGCTTCTTATGATCAATTGTGTTGTGCGTGTTATTAAGTTTGTACACAATTGACCGAGAACCGGACCTACATGCTTAACGCCGACTCCGAACGGCGATGAACGGAAAGTTCTCGTTCTCAAGAAGCTTTACATGGCATTTTGATTACTCTCTGAGGTTTGCCATTGTCTGCAGAGAGGTGGCGGCCGTACAGAAAAATTATTTTAATTCAAATAATTTTCTGTCGCTGCTGGGGTTCGAACCTGGGTTTCCAAAGTTCTTTGACATAGCGGCCACGCACTTTAACCAACTACGCCACGGACGCCACACAAGACGTTAGAACTCTCTTACTTATATAAATTTTACACAATTACATGAAATATAAAGCCAACATTTGATTTTTTTGTTTGCTTAAACTTGCTACCTATTTATCGACAGTTTCCGGTTTTATCGACAAAACCATAAAATTTGTATGGGAGCCCCCTAAGGAGTGGTCGGAGGGAATAGGTATCAAAAGCAAAAATGTTCCTTTTGCAAAAGTAATGGGGGTCGGTCATACATATTAACCCTCTCCGGCACTCTCTTAAAGGTCATATGCTCAGGTGTATGGAATAAATAAACAAAAACCATAAAATTTGTATGGGAGCCCCCCTAAGGAGTGGTCGGAAGAAATAGGTGTTAAGGGCAAAAATGCTCCTTTTGCAAAAGTAATGGGGGTCGGTAATACACATTAACCCTTTCCGGCATAAACACAATAAAATTTGTAAAACCCCCTAAGGAGTGGTCGGAGGGAATAGGTGTCAAAGGCAAAAATGTTCCTTTTGCAAAAGTAATGGGCGGCGGTGATACATATTAACCCTTTACGGCACTCTTTTTAAGGTCATATGCTCAGGTGTATGGCATAAATATACAAAAACCATAAAATTTGTATAGAAGCCCCCCTAAGGAGTGGTCGGAGGGATAAGGTGTCAAATGCAAAAAATGTTCCTTTTGCAAAAGTAATGGGGGTCGGTCATACTCATTAACCCTTTCCGGCACTCTTTTAAAGGTCATATGCTCAGGTGTATGGAATAAATAAACAAAAACCATAAAATTTGTATGGGAGCCCCCTAAGGAGTGGTCGGAGGGAATAGGTGTCAAAGGCAAAAATGTTCCTTTTGCAAAAGTAATGGGGGTCGGTGATACATATTAACCCTTTCCGGCACTCTTTGGAAGGTCATATGCTCAGGTGTATGACATAAATATACAAAAACCATAAAATTTGTATGGGAGCCCCCCCTAAGGAGTCGTCGGAGGGATAAGGTGTCAAACGCAAAAATGTTCCTATTGCAAAAGTAATGCGGGTTGGTGATACTCATTAACCATTTCCGGCACTCTTTTAAAGGTCATATGCTCAGGTGTATAGAATAAATAAACAAAAACCATAAAATTCGTATTGGAGCCCCCCTAAGGAGTAGTCGGAGGGAATAGGTGTCAAACGCAAAAATGTTCGTTTTGGAAAAGTAATGGGCGTCGGTGATACATATTAACCCTTTCCGGCACTCTTTTGAAGGTCATATGCTCAGGTGTATGGAATAAATATACAAAAACCATAAAATTTGTATAGGAGCCCCTCTAAGGAGTGGTCGGAGGGATGAGGTGTCAAACGCAAAAATGTTCATTTTGCAAAAGTAATGGGGGTCGGTGATACACATTAACCCTTTCCGCACTCTTTTAAAGGTCATATGCTCAGGTGTATGGAATAAATAAACAAAAACCATAAAATTTGTATGGGAGCCCCCCTAAGGAGTGGTCGGAGGGAATAGGTGTCAAATACAAAAATATTCCTTTTGCAAAAGTAATGGGGGTCAGTCATACCTATGAACCCTCTCCGGCACTCTTTTATTTTAAAGGTCATATGCTCAGGTGTATGGAATAAATATTTTACTAAATAGTTTTCAAAAAAGATTTCATCAAAAGCGAATTGACTAATTCTATGTCTTGTGTTACGACATAGTCGAAACTGCTGTATCTTTTTTAATTTGAAATTTTATTATTTTTTTTTTTTGTTGTATATAAGTTTGTTTGCTTAAGATTTTTTTATAATTATTTTTAATTTATTTTGTATTGTATTTTCATTTTATTTTACTATTTGATTTTGATGTTGATTTTGATTTTGATTTTGATTTTGATTTTGATTTTGATTTTGATTTTGATTTTGATTTTGATTTTGATTTTGATTTTGATTTTGATTTTGATTTTGATTTTGATTTTGATTTTGATTTTTATTTTCATATTCATTTTCATTTTCATATTCATTTTCATTTTCATTTTCATTTTCATTTTCATTTTTATTATTATTTTTATTTTTATTTTTATTTTTATTTTTATTTGTATTTTTATTTTTATTTTTATTTTTATTATTATTTTTATTTTTATTTTTATTTTTATTTTTATTTTTATTTTTATTTTCATTTTTATTTTAATTTTTATTTTATTTTATTTTTGTATTTTCTTTGATAAGAATTAAGTTTTAATTTGAGTTTAAATTTTCCTATTAATTTTCATTTTAATTTTATTTTAATTTTTTATTTTTTATTTTTATTTTCATTTTTAATTTTAGTTTTAGTTTTATTTTAATGTTTGTTTTTATTTTTCTTTTTACTTTTTTTATTTTTATTTTTGTTTTTATTTTTATAATTTTTTGTTTGTCTTTGTTTTTATTTTTATTTTTTTGATTTTGATTTTGATTTTGATTTTGATTTTGCTTTTGCTTTTGCTTGCGATTTTGATTTTGGTTTTGATTTTGATTTTGATTTTAATTTTAATTTTTATTTCTAATGTTATTTTACTGTACTGGTGAAAAAACTCCAAGGTTAAACGTAACGTTGACATGACAAAATCAAATTAAAAAATTTTAAAAGTGAATGCCTCCGAAGAAGTTAACTATTTAACCCCTTAAAGTAGAGGCCTTAACTCCACTTTTTTGCTCATAAGTTCATTTCTTAAAATAAGGGCATACTTTACCTATGATGCTGATAACATTATGTTTTCAATGTTTTATCCAAGTAAAAATATTTTTTGAAAGATTTAAGTGCTTGAAATCTTCTGGTTCTTTAAAGCATAATCCTTAAATACTTTGAAAAGCATTTAATGCACTAAAATAGAATTAAAATGCAGTAAAAAAGTAAACTAATGAGTAGTTTTGAAGTAAAATAATTAGTAGAACCCAAAGAAATTATCATTTATAAAATATTCCTCAAACTGACTTTCATTATAAGATACGTAATAATTCTAGTAGATTTTTCGTAGACTATAATATTTGCTTCTCTTAAACAAGAGTTACATTTAAAGGAGCTCTTATTTAATTTCTAAGATAAGAGCACCTTTAAATTAATTCTGTACAAAAATGTGCTGCTATAAAGCTATTGTGTTGCAAAGCATCCCCTTCTCATTGTGCCTAGCGTTTAAAAAGTGGCAATTAGAGAATTTATTTAAAGTTAAAATATTTTATTCTATAACATTCCAAACACATTCAAATATTTAATATTATTTTATTTTATAGTAAATAAAAAGTTTTTCCACCATATTTAAGTACATATTGAAATTTTAAATATTTTTTCCCTCCACCAGTTTTCCATTTTAATAAAACAAGTTTAAAGTTTCATGTGTAAAAATTTAATGCAAACATTTATTTAAAATGTTACTCATACGTCACGTTGGCTCAATTTCACAGTAAATCAAATAAATTCCAATTGAAATGCATTTGCATCAAATATTATAAATTGCAAAAATTTTTACAATAATACAAACAAGACAAAAAAAAATGAAAACAGAGAACACATATACAAATACAAATTTGCAAATACAACAACAAACAAGTGGTCAAAACATTGCAAAAGTTCAGATAACTAATGGAAAATAAAAATGGAATCATTTGTCAAGCTCACTTACGATATCGCACAAAAAAAAAAAAAAAATAAATATGACAAATTTTATGATGTTGAACATCAAATAAAATTATGCAATACAAACAAGGAGTGTACACAAAACAAAACACAAAAACCAAAAAAAAAAAAAAACCAAAACAAAAAATGTAATATTTAAGTTGAAAAACAGTTGTTTTGACATTTGAAATAATGACAATAATATTTGTAGTGACATAATTTTGGTCGCATAGAAATCAAGTGCAGTGTAAATAAAAAAAATTAAAAAACAAAACACATAGTATCTAAGTGACATTGATAGCTAAAGAGAAATAAGAAGGCAATTAAATTGCACAAAAAACGATGAGCAGGTGAGCGAGCCAAAATCATGGCAAGAAATTGGCAAGGTTACGTAAATTAGATACAAGTGCAGATTATTATTTGGCTGTTGCAGTCTGCATGCATGCGGAGAATTTATCTGACAAGCATATGCAAAATATGAAAATTGTTTTATTCTTTTTTTTTACAAATTTATGAAAAAATCAACAAATTTGAGAAAAGAATGAAAAAAGAATATTATTAAATAATGATCGCCTTGGCTTTCTTCAAGCGGTCCGTCCAATTTTTGATGACTCAGTTCAATATATGCGGCGTTATTTCGGCAATAGCGTCGCGAATGTTTTCTTCGAGCTCGTCCAAAGTGGTTGGATTGTTTGCGTAGATACAAAAATCGAGGGGTGTCAAGTCGCATGATCGTGGTGGTCAATTGATGAACGCGTGAGATGTCCCAGCGTTGCTTTGCTTGTATGGCTGTAGCGCTATCTTATTGGAACCACAGCTAAGATATATCGACGTGGTCGAGCTCTGGCCACAGAAAGTCGGTTAATATCGAGAACCATAGATAGTAACGGGGTCTCTTTCGAAAGACAAAAGATCTAAAACCGCACCAAACAGTGAATGCTTGGTCGAACACTCGGCAATTGTGGTCGCCCCAATAACGGCAAGTTTAGTTATTGACATATTCGCTGAGCCAAAAATTGGTCTCGTTCGAGAAGATGATTTTTTGCCAAAAATCCAGTGAACTCACACCGACGTACATTGGTTCCAAATCGAAAAAAGGCGGTCAAAACCTCATTTTTAAAGATTTCTAAAAATATTTTTTACTTCAGATATATATTTAAGATAAACAAAGGTAAAAAACAGCGAGTGTTTTTTTTTTTAAATCTGTTTAAGGATTTTTGACGCCTTAAAAGTCAGACAAAAATTTAACAAAAAAAAAAAAAAAATAGTAATATTTTAAGCCAAGTTCGAACACTTGGTGTATTATTTCTAGAAGTTATATATGATATTTTATATTTTCATGTATTGGATCAAAACTTAATAAATCAGAAAATAAGTAAAACTTTAAAAAATATTCATACCTTTTTTTTAAATACAAAGAAAGTGTTTTCCCCTTTTTTCCTCTTTAGAAAGGTATCTTCGTACCTTTGTGGGATACCTTATTATACTAAAAAAAAAGTATTTTACCACTAAGTGCCACTGTAGGAAAATTTTAAGAAAAACTAAAATGGCGTGGAAACTAAACATTTTTTTTTAAAAACCATTATTTTTATCTTTATTATTTTGTATTGGTATTAAGCATACTTAGTTAGTGAGTTAATACAGATGATACCCCGGTCCGTCTGTGGCAAGGAACAGCATGCTTCCATTGCGTCAGCTATTTGAAGAGGTTCTTGAAGCATCACATAAATTTGCAAGAGAATTTAGAAATAATATTGCTAGGGGATGTCACGGCTAGTTACAAATAAGGAAGTTTTGAATAGGTGCCTCTTATATTCAGACCCGAAAATCTAGACATAAAAAAACAACAAAATTAAACTTTTATCTCCAGATGTTTTCCTTTTATTAGAATAATAGTTTTTAATACAAATATTAAAAATAAACAAAAAAAAGCTAAAGCCTGTGTTAGATAACACGGGCGCATAGGTCAGACGTAGAATACGTTAGTCATTAACAGCCTTATTCAATAGATTTCCTTAAACAACCTTTAAACGCTTGTTTAGTTACGCACTGTTTAAGGCTTTACGCAGCTTCTATGCAACCTTGCTAACATTGTTATTCATAAACATTTTTTCATTTTCTGCTTATGATTGTAAGGTTTGTGTCTGAACTATAGAAAACCTCTACAAAAATTAAGAATTCCTATGGATTTACAATGGCCGCCGCATAAAAAAATGCTGCAAAGGGCGCATATGGAGCATGTCTTTGATATTAAAAGAAAAGACAAAAATCATGGTTGTATTTACGTAACCTTTAAACGCCAATTTCGGCGTTTAAGTTACGCAGCTCTTAAACAACTACGAAAAATGTTTATGAATAACGTTTTCTTGTTTAAAGCCCGTTTAAAGTTACGCTGCCTCTAAAATGTGTTTATGAATAAGGCTGTAAGACATTGAGGATGTCTTAAAGACGTGGCCAACTGGGTAAGCACAATTTTGTTTCTCTGCTTCGCTTATCAATGTTGTGTATGTACACATCGTTCGCAACTTGGTCATTATACTTCTTCTCTTTCTCACACTGGTTCTGTGATGAACACACAGATAATCGTACTGCTCTTACACATGATGTTATAATACATAAAATACAAAGCATATGAAAATTAATACAAAATTTGAAGGAGTTAAATTTTGATTTACTTATAGAATCAAAAAAATTATATGTAGGAATATGATTATTTAAATACAAATCAAAAGAAGACATATTAAATATGTTACGACCATACTTGAATTTTCTTCAATGCATGCATAAAGTATTAAAAACTTATAATGAAAGTGACAACATTTTTTCAAAATTTTGTGCTCCAGATTAACACCCCCGTATAACGTATTCTACGTTAAAAAAAAAACGAATGGTTCAATAATTTTGTTATTGTGTGGATCACAGATTCATTATAAGAACATTATAAAGATTTTAGCTCAAAAACTAGTTTACGGCCGCCTATATGAATTTCGAAGTTATTTTAAAAGTTAGCACATTTTTAGGCCGCCATTTTTAATTTCTAATTTTTGACTTCAGAATCGTGATCAGTGACCCCGAAAACTTTCGGGGCACCGAATTTGAAATGAATAATATAGTTATTATAAAAATTAGCTTGTTCATGGCCGCCATTTGTAAGATGCCATTTTGAATTTTGAAATTTTTACTTCAGATTCATGATCAGCGACCAGATTAGACAGCGCTTTGAGGTTTTGGTCGTCTTTTTTCGATTTGGAACCATTGTGCGACATTGTTTATGGTCGTCCTGCTTCAATTCTTGCGTCAGCACAAGCTTATATGGATCATAGATCTGCAATTACTCTCGTTTTTAAGTCATTGGTTAACTAATACAAGAAAGGGTATTAGTGGATTTTAGTCAAAGATGAATTTGCACTCATATCCGTTCACGTACGGCACACAAAGCAACAAAGAATAAGTTATCTGATGATATGAACCGGTGCAGTCTTTAATTCTCTCATTGAGTCAAAGTATTTATTTTGCATACCGTAATGACTCACAACACCAATAAACATTATGAGTTCAGTGGAATGACTTCAGTACTTAGAATCATTTTTAGTTAAGATTTCTTGTTATTTGAATTTTTTTGAAACAAACTATAATTGCTTTGCACAAAGCATAAGGCATAACACAAAATAATGCTCAACTCACTTATACTTATTTTCCTCTCACATGAACAAGTGAGTCACATCAGATCATTAACCCAGAACCAATAGAGTAATAATTTATCGACACACCTGCGTGTAGAAGTACTTTGAGTATTAGGCGGGTCAAATTTTTTATCGATCAAGCGTATAGCAGAAACGTAATCTATGATATAAAAATATTAGATTGGCAATATTTGGTTTAAGAGAAAAAATATTTTTAAAATAAAAACTTTTTAACAAAAAAAAAAAACCGACTTCAAAATCACTACAAAGTAAAAAATAATTTTAAATAACTTTTCCCATTCATTTCTTGGTCATATTTTAAAAGCTATTCATATGTATTATAATATTGGAAATCTTATCATTTTCATTTTTTCTATTTTGTTTTATTATCATCAATATAATAATTGCTTTATGTACAGGGTTGCCCATATTCGACGGACCCATGTTTTTGTTAAAAAAATCAAAGAAAAAAATAAAAATTTGGCGGTTGGCAATCTTAATCATTTAATTTGTTCCAGGTAGATTTGTTTACATCAATTTTTGAATATGATATCTCTCAAATGGCCGCCTCTGGCGTTGATGGCGTATTGTGCCCTTTTTGCAGCATTTTCCATCGTTTTCGCCAACATTTCGGCCGGAATAGCGGCTATTTCTTCACGAATGTTGTCCTTGAGCTCTTCTACGGTCCTTGGCTTGTTAACGTAACCCTTTGACTTCAAATATCCCCACAAGAAGAAGTCAGGCGGCGTCAAATCGGGCGAACGCGGTGGCCAGTCCAAATCACCACTTTCCGACATCAAACGGCCCGGAAACAAATTTTTCAGAAAATCGATTGTTATGCGACTTGTGTGGGGTAGCGCCGTCTTGTTGAAACCAGAACTGCCTCATACACTTTCGACGAATAATTGGCATCACAAAATTGGTCATCATGTCGCGATAACGCTCCTGGTTGATGGTAACAGCATGGCCATTTTCATTTTGGAAGAAAAACGGCCCAATGACCGTTTTCGCACTAACGCCGCACCAAACTGTGACTTTTTCGTCATAAAGAGGCACTTCTTGAATCTCCTGAGGATTTTCAGTGGCGTAAATACGGCAATTTTGCTTATTTACGGTCCCATTCAATGTGAAATGGGCTTCATCGGACATGATAATTTTGTTCCAAAATTGCTCGTCATCTTCGGCCATTTCGATGACTCTTTGGGCCCATTCCAATGGCGTGTATTGTTCCATGGTAAAAATCTGCTTGGACTGACGCTTCAAACGCGGTATGTCATTAAGCGATCTGACATCTCTGTCAAAAGTTATGGCGTTGCCAGATGGGTCCGTCGAATATGGGCAACCCATAAAAGCTCCGCGTTCATGGTATCTATCTGATGACAAAAAATTACGGAAATCGGGCAAGTGCTTTAGGAGTTATCGATGTACATACATTTAAAAAAAAAAAAAAAAAAAAAAAAAGCGCGGACAAACCAACGAACTTGAGAACCTCCTCGTTTTTGAAGTCGGTTAATGAATTCAGATTCGGAGAGCTGGTAAAATTTCCTTTTCAACAAGTCCAAAATCAATGATATACGCTGCCATTTTTGGACTATTCGTCAGAATTTTTATTTAAACTATACAGTTGTTTTTTAATTCATATACAAGTTTTGACCTCTATATGCGCGATATTGGGATTGATTTTAGACCTATGGTTTCTTGGGGAAATTTTCTAAGAATTCATCATAGATTACATTTCTGCTATGCGCATTTTTGGTTTTTTCTCATCCGAACAAATTGACCCTGAATTGATTGGTTTTGGTGGGAATGAGTCAATTTATTTTGTGGAGTTGATATGAGTACACACTTGCACCAATATTCATGGCTCATGACTTAAGTATACTAATGTCACTAGTACTCTTTGCAGATCTATGATATGGATGTAGGCATAAATTCAATCGCAAAATAAGTCTGGTTGACTCTCTGGTGATGCCCAATTCAGCTGATCGACGCCGAATCGACATTTCTGTGTCTTCTTTGGCATTGGCCGCTATAGCGGCTATGTTTTTTTTTCAATTCTCACCAATCTCTGTCTGGTTGGTGGCTTAAGCTCCAAAGAGTATACTTATTCACGCTCAAACTTTTCCACGGTGCGATGAATTTTCTGCGCACTGAAGCCGTGATGACGACCGATCTAATGACAAAATTCACGCTGCATATTTACAACTGAGCTGGAAAGTCGATAATAATTTTTCATGATTTCTACACGTTTGGAAAGCGTGGATCGATGCGTGATAAAATGGCAAACCTTACGTTACATATTGAGAGCTAAATATTTTTGATAGCTTAAACAACTCCTGATATATAACAATTGTAAAGAAGGGGCCAAATACATGTTTTTTTTTTCTTAAACGCAATAAAATTAACAAAATTAAATTTTTTCCATGTATTATGGCTTTATTAGTAAGAGCAAACATACCCATCAATTATGGAATTCAATGCCGTTCAAGTGGCTGCCTTGGCTGGCTTCGCAGTAGCGCATTCTGTCACTCCAATTTTCCAAGACCTTGTTGATGGTTTCAGCCAGTAGCTCACGGATTGCTTGGATGATATTGGCCTTAAGTGCTTAAATCGTTTACGGATTGTTGGCATAACATTGGTCCTTCACGGTTCCCCACAAAAAAAAGTCCAAAGGGGTTAAATCGCAGTTCCGAGGCGGCCAATTGACATCGCCAAGACTGCTGATAACACGATTTGGGAATTTGGTGCACAATCCTGCATGAACCAGAAATCGTTCAAATTCATGTCTCCAATTTCAGTAAAAAAAGTCGGTTAACATGGCTCTGTAACGCCCACCGTTGACCGAAACGTTGTTTCCAGCCCCTTTTTCAAAGAAAAATGATCCAATGATGTCACCACTTCACAATCCACACCAAACTGTTCCAAGCCTCAAATGCGGCAATTTTGTTTGTTAACGAAAAAATGCGCCTCGAGATAAAAATGCGCCTCGTCAGAAAAGATGATTATTCACTACAGCAGCCACTTTCTCGTTTAAGCACCGTACGACGATTGGGACCATGAATGTTGTCTAATATCATACCAGTCTCACGGAATTTTTGCATTAACTTGCGTACAGCAGGCACGGTGGGTAGTTTCATTTCGGTCAAAACTTCTTTTCAAATAACGCACTGTTTGGGCTACACAGGACTTACTTTGGAAATAAGTTTCCAATATTTCCCAACGTTGTTCAAGCGTAAAGGGACTCGTTTCTTTCCGTGGAGGTATGATACTGACTTTATGTCAAGATTTCGAGCGGGAAACAGCTGTCAGTGTCAAAATAACCTATAATTTAAAAAGAAACACTCAAAATTAAGAGTTTAGAAACTATATTGTTGAAGATGATTATGTAAAATAACTCTAACATTAATTTGTAGTGTACTCATAAAGTCACTATTACTCCCCAATACTTTTTTCATAAAAAACCTTGTACTTGAAAATCATAATTTCCGATAAGCATTTTTCATGCTTACCTTAATACTTTTCATCCCCTTCAGCTTGCGCCGCTAGTCTAATTTAACATAACCCAATGCTTGGCACAAGCGTATACAACAACAACAACAACAACAACATCAATAAAATTATGAGTGCATTGCCCAAGAAGAATATTATGTTACAATAGTGCTAACGACACATTTTAATTCAAGGCCAAAATAAATGCACTTGTTGTTGTTGGTGTTTTGGATTAAAAATTTAAATATGTTAATATATAGAATATGTAAATATGTAAATAATTATGTGATCGACCTAAAATGAAATTGATTGGCGATCGATGTTAAAGACAAAAATTAAGGGAGGAGTTTAGAAAATACTGGCACAATATTTTTAAGAATAATAGTGGTAAAAATTGTATATAAACTTTGATATTTCAAAAATAAAGACAGATTTTAAGAAATAGCCTATGTGGCTGTAAACCAAAATATCTCACTCTTTTAATTAGCCTTTGCGGCTTCACACAAAAGAAAGCCTTGCGGCTGAATAAAAAGGCGTGTGCGCCTCTAATACACAAGACCCAGGCATTACACACAAACAGTTCAAGATACATTACTTGTCGACCATACACCTTATACCACTACAAATTATTCTCATAGTTTCCTTATTAACTATTCAATACAATGCCGTGTCTTACATACAAGTTTTAAATTTTCATTGTTTGTTAAAGAGAGAGTACAACTATTTAAAGCGATATTTTTGTTCTGTCATTACAGCTGAAAACCAAACTAAGCGAAATTGAGGAATCCTTTGGTGAGCGTGAAATGAAAATTATGTCCGATAATTTGCGTCAGGAATACGAACGCCAATTGGGCAACATACGGCAATTGAGACAGCTGTACGAAGAACGTCAACGCATAGCCGCAGCGGAACATGAAAATTTGCAGCGTCTTATATCGATTAAAAGAGATGAACTGGCAGCCGAGCACGAGCGGTAAGTTCGTTTAATGTAAAAATTTTACTAAATTCGAGAGTGAAAGATTTAAATTTATGTGAAAGATTTAATGAGCAAAAAATCGATATACTCAAGTTAAATTTGGTAACCGTGTTACCCTATGAAAGCTTTACTTAATTTCAAAAGTTTTCACATTTTTGGAATAAATTAAATAGAGGCAAATCCGGTAGTATGTTATCCTAGAAAAACCCGACATAATAAGAAAATACAAAATATTTGGGATAAAATATTTTTTTTTCTCTATATAGTCTCCCATAACCGCGATACACTTTTCCCAGCGAAGTTTCATAGCTTGTCGAACCGTCAAGGTCCTCCTTCTGTTTCAAGTTTGAAAACAGAAAATTTTTTGAATGAGACTAAATCTGGCAAATAGAGTGCAATTCAAACTTTCAGGCATTGATTCACGAGAACGGATTTGTGAACTGGTGCATTGGCGTGATGAAACAACAATTTCTTTTTCGCCAAATGAGTCCGTTTTTTCTTGACTTCGTCACTCAAAGAAAACTGTTTTTCGCCACTACTGTTAGTTTGTAAATTTTGATAGATAAGAGGGTAGTCTGAAAAGAATGACTTTGGAAGAAAGTATCAACCTTATAAAGTTCAAATTTGAAGTTTGACGACGCTACGTTATTCAGTATTTATTTGGCAGCCATGAATAGTGAACCCTCTCCGTGAATTTGTAAACATGGAAAAAATTTGCCATTGTTCAGATATAATATTTTCATTTAAAAAGCCTCTGTCCATCTAATATCTGAGTGGAGCTTGATTCTGATGTGGAGAGTCTACTTCTTACAGCAGCAATATATGTCAAAATAAATGCCACTCAAGGCAGTCTTTAAAGAAGGCCGTACGTGCTGCCAAGACGAACATCGCAGTGGTCGACCAAATGAGGAGACCACGCCAGAAATGATAAAGAAAATCCACGTAATGGTATTGGATGATCGTCGACTGAAAGTGCGTGAGATAGCAGACTTGAGATAGCAGAGTGTTTTGGCGAAGATTCACTGAATAAGGTAGGGTTTTTGCGTCGATTAATGACTATAGATGAATCATGGGCTCATCTCTTTACAACTGAGAAAGTAACAGTCAAAACAATGGACTGAAAGGCGAGAATCGGCTCCAAAGAAGTCGAAGACAGTTCCACCTGTCTTATCTTCAGAACCGAAAAACAATCAATGGTTATGAGCTGCGTTTGAATGATGAAAATAAAAAAAAAAACGGCCGCATTTGGCGAAAAGAAAGTTTAATTTCATATGTCAACTGTTTTCGCGATGGCCAAATGCTTCCTCACACAACCTTTTTGCCAGATTAAGCCCCTCGAATAATTTTGTGTTTTCAAACCTGAAAAAATAGCTCGAAGGTAAACGATTTGCCAACCATGAAGAGATTGAGTCTGTGGTTGCTGGCTATTTTGAGGAACTCGATGGTTTTCATTATAAACAGGGTATCAAAGCTATGGAACAGCTCTGGGAAAAGTGTATAGAGCTAAAAGGTGACTATGTAGAGATATAAAGACATTTCCATTTTCCAAAATTTTTGAGTTTTTTTGTTAGGTCGTGTATTCCTCACACTGCTCCTGAAGCAACTTCAAGTTGACCTAAAATGGCAACGTAAATTGAATGTCTCCAAGTGTTTGTAATGTTTTTCTGATGAAATATCACTTTGAATTAAAATCCCAGCTGATTTCGTTTTGAAAATATCTCAATTTTTGTATTTTAACGTGATTGAACCACCTTGTACATTAGACAGCGCAATATATTCAAGTATAAAACTGTTTATATGTGTATGTATGTATGTATATATATATATAATATACCTACGTGTGTGTGTGTGTGTGTGTAAAATATTGAGAATTGGGATATTGTTTCCACACCATCTACTGAGATAAATATCGCGGCGCGTTTTTTTTTTAAAGTGGTATCCCCTGTAGGCCTATTTCACTATCCCGTCCCGTCCATAAATTACGTAATCACTTTTATACTTAAATTGGTTCAAATTGGACAGCCTCTAAGAAATATACATCTATCATTTATTACAAATGTTGTGAAGCAAATGTCACTGCAGTATTTTTTAAGCGACTTGAGAATGATGAATCTTCAATAAGATTAATTTTCAATCTCTCCCAAAACTTGTTAAATTCCCTGTGAATCGACTCTCCAGCCTACTCCGACTACAATCCCAAACCATCTCAGTCTAGTTTTATAATAGCATACTTCAAATGATCTAATATAACATGTATTTTTATCGTCGGCGAGACACCAGTACTCTCAATGGCTTTGCGAAAAGTTATCAAATTTTTATCTAAATCGGTTAAATCGGGTTTTTTGGTTATAAAACAAGAATCTACAATTTTATTCATTGTCTGAAAAGTACACTCAAAGGGCTTCAAGGCATAAGGTCCAACCGTTTCATAAATATCGGGGTCATTAAGTTTTGCAGATTCCTTTAAAAGTTGTCTGCATGCATTGCCTTCAAAGATCTCTCCTTGATCATTTTTAGTCATTAATTTCAACTTTGTGGCCCAAATCAATGTTTTTTCCCGCCCAACAAGAGGTACGATACCACTCCAAAACAAATGATTGACAAAGCCCTGCAAAAGATGAAGTTCGGGAAGTTGTGGTCGGAGCAGGCTGGAGAGTCGATTCACAGGGAATTTAACAAGTTTTGGGAGAGATTTAAAATTAATCTTATTGAAGATTCATCATTCTCAAGTCGCTTAAAAAATACTGCAGTGACATTTGCTTCACAACATTTGTAATAAATGATAGATGTATATTTCTTAGAGGCTGTCCAATTTGAACCAATTTAAGTATAAAAGTGATTACGTAATTTATGGACGGGACGGGATAGTGAAATAGGCCTACAGGGGATACCACTTTAAAAAAAAAACGCGCCGCGATATTTATCTCAGTAGATGGTGTGGAAACAATATCCCAATTCTCAATATTTTACACACACACACACACACACACGTAGGTATATTATATATATATATACATACATACATACACATATAAACAGTTTTATACTTGAATATATTGCGCTGTCTAATGTACAAGGTGGTTCAATCACGTTAAAATACAAAAATTGAGATATTTTCAAAACGAAATCAGCTAGGATTTTAATTCAAAGTGATATTTCATCAGAAAAACATTACAAACACTTGGAGACATTCAGTTTACGTTGCCATTTTAGGTCAACTTGAAGTTGCTTCAGGAGCAGTGTGTCCTGGAAGTACCCTCGTAAATGAGCTAAAAAAATTTAAGTTGGAACATGAGGATATTTAATCGATATTAAATTGTAAACCGAAAATGGGCGTTGGTCCACCCATTTTCAAGCAAGGGATTAAGGAGGTGTAGGGTATTTACGGTCGGTCTAAACCGACTATCACCTTTCCTTGTGGTTTTAATTTTTTGTTGGGGCGGCATTTTCAGTCAGGCCCACACCGGGAAAAAAGGTAAAGACAGCTCTTGATGGAAGCTCAATTTCTTCTTCGCCAAATGCGATAACAGTCCGTTCAAAAAGTCCATAGGATGACACATATATGGCGTTACTAGATTTTTTCCATATGATTTTTATTTAGTTCTAATCTTCAAACGAAAAAATACAGTGGAAACCAAACAATTATTAGGGGCATATTAATTTTGTCACATTGTTTGTAAGCCCCATAAAGAGGCATACTTAGGTATAGCAAAGTATATATATTATTGATCAGCATCACCACCCAAGTCGATTTAGCCATATCCGTTTGTCTGTCCGTCCGTTCGTATGTAACTTATAAGTGCTTAAAAAGAACAAATTGAGTACTCTCGACTTGTAAAACGTGTCCGCGGAACTATCTAGCTCCGCAGTTCCATTTGATTGAATGAAACTCATATGCAGCAGATTGTAACATGTCCGCGGAACTATTTAGCTCCGCAGTTCCATTTGATTGAATGAAACTCATCCAACTCATATGCAGCAGATTGTAACATGTTCGCGGAACTATTTAGTTCCGCAGTTCCATTCGATTGAATGAAAGCATGTTCAAAACGAAATAAACACAGCATTGCGCGCAACAAGAACGTCAAAATGTCATCTTACCATTTCACACATCAGTTGTTTCGTTCGTTCGCAAACATATCTTTGCACTTATAGTCGATCACAAATTCGTGTAAGCCATAATATGTGTGAAAGAGAAGTCGGTTCATATTGACTTATAGAAAAAAAAATCATTGCAACCGGAACTGTTTGAACATGCTAAAAATGAATGGAAGGAACGATTGGAACTATGTCCGACTGTGAACATAGTTCCAGGAACTATACAGGTTCGGAACGACCCATCTCTACCTGACATTGTAAAGATATCAGATGGTAGTGTTTTTACCTTTTTACACGAACATACACAGAACGAAAGCTCTGTGCAAAGTGGGTGCCGCGTGAGCTCACAGTCGACAAAAAACAACAACGAATTGATGCTTCAGAGGAGTGTTTGGAGCTGTTAAACTGCATTAAAATCGAATTCTATCGTCGATATGTGACAATGGATGAAACATGGCGTCACTATCCAAAAGACAGTCAGCTGAGTGGACAGGAGTCGACGAACCAAATCCAAAGTGAGCAAAGACCCAACAGTCAGCCTGTAAGGTGATGGTGTCTGTATTTTGGGATGCGAAAGGAATAAAATTCATCGACTGTCTCCAAAAAGGAACCACCATCAACAGCGACTATTACTGTGCACTTTTGGAACGATCGAAGGCGGAAATCACAAAAAAACGGCCACATTTGCAAAAGAAAAAAGTTTTGTTTCACCATGACAATGCACCGTTTCAAAAATCGATGAAAACGATGGCAAAATTGAATGAATTGGGCTTCGAATTGCTTACCCACCCACCGTATTCTCCAGATCTAGCCCCCAGCGACTTTTTCCTGTTTTCAGATCTCAAGAGAATGCTTGCTGGATAGAAATTCAAGTCCAATGATGAAGTAATCGATAAAACTGAGGCCTATTTTGACGAAAAAGAGAAATCGTACTGTAAAAGTGGTGTCGAAAAGTGAGACAATCGCTATACTCGTTGCATCGCTCTCGAAGGCAACGATGTTGAATAATATAATCAAGTTTTATCAAAATTTTGTTTTCTTCTTACTAACCCTACGGACTTATTGAATGACCTGGCTTTCACCCAACACTCCTTTGAAGTGGTTACACGGTTGCGTTCATGGTCGAGTATGAGCAATCGCGGCACACATCGCAGGGATACCTTTTTCATATCCAAATGTGATGTATCCTCTCAGTTAAGAAGCCAACAGCCTCAGTCACCTACCCCACTTTCATTCTCCGATCTTCCATTATCGTTCCATGAATTTTATCTACGATTTCTAGTGTGATGACCTCTTTTGCATAACCTGAACGTTTAGCGTCACTTGTGCTGGCACGACCACCACGGAATTCAGCAAAACATAGTAGAACGCAGTAGAACGCAGAGTCCCTATAGTATTTATCAAGCCTATCCTTGGTTTCGGTGATGGTTTTTTTGGTTACACGAAAAACATTTTTTTTCATGTTCGTTGAAAGTCACGTTGGAACTTTTCCCATTTTCTGCAATCATTGGCTGTCAAAACACAAGCTAAATGACACAGCTGGCTCTAAATTTGACGGTAGTCTATTAATAGAGGGTAGTTGATAGGACCAGTGTTGCATTTAAAGTTGCTAGACGGGAAATTTCAAAAAGTCACTCACTTCTCAAATTGCCCTAGTATATCCCTTTGCATTTCTTGGACAATATATGACTTTTGAACTGTGTGTTTTTTTATGTTTATTTTTATGCAGTTATTTATAGAGAAAGAGAGTGAGAGTGATAAGCGGCGCGTTTGAGCGCAGCACTAGACACCAACTCATTTTTTTTATTGTGGAAATTTCAGCAAATTTTTTTCCAGTTTTATTTGAAATGTTTGTGCAGCTGCACTGAAATAACGATACATAAAGTTTTTGTTTTGTTTTTATTATTCTTTGCACTGTTATGTTAGGAGCAGCAATAACAGAAACAAAAACGATAACAACAACTACAACAACAACTCATTTTTCATAAACAAAGCTTCGGCTTAGCAAAAAATTAAACAATCACAAAGCAACACACACACACACACACACACTCAAAAAAACAACCACATACAAACAATCTCACATATTTACAACAATTTTTTACACAATCTAGGAAGAAAAAAAACATTATGCTCTGTAAAAGTTTAAATGAAAACATAGAATTTTTCAAAAAAGTAACTAACGGAAAGTAGCATATGGCAGCAAAATTTTTTCTCTAGTAGAATGGTGTAAATGCTGTAATTTTTTATTTTTGTTTGTTTTGTTTTTCTTTTCCAAATTCTTGGTGGCAACAAACAAGCCAATGTGGCAAAAGTACACAAAAATTTTTAAAACATTCTGTTTTTGTTTTTGCTTTTGCTTTGCTTAATTTTTGTTTGCTTTCGATAAGCAAAACAAAAGTTGAAAAATGTTTAAAAATGTTGCTAAACTTTTTCGTCAACATGTGTTGCTATTCCACATTGCATCATATGGTCGTTGTGTGGCTTTTGTTGCAGCTGCTGTTTAGCTGAAATTGTTTGTGTTTTTTTTTCTTTCTGCGCTTGGTTGGATTATTTCCTTTCAATAATAATTGCAGTTTTTAGTTAAATGACTTTTTTTATTTGTTTTTTTTTATGTATTTATTGTAATGTATTGTGTATGGTAGGCTTTCACTTTGAGGTTTATGAAAAATAACTGTTAATTAATTATATTAGTTATTATTTGCAATGCATGCAATAATTTTCATCAGCTCAATATTATTGTTTATTCAAGAATGATCAGTATCGGGTATTTATAATTTATTATATTGTATATTACATATATCATTTTAATGAAAACTTTGCTGTTCTTTTTTTTAATTAAATAAATATATTAATTTTATGTAATTAATCACTGTATTTTTTATACCGTGTGTTGGTATAAGTGCGGCAGGAAAAATGATGACACAGGAAATGAATCATATATAATAAATTTTTTGATCATAAATGAGTTTGAAAGTGAATCATATATATATATATTTTTTTGACAATCTGCCATTGTCAGTTGCACTTCGAAAATAATAAAGAGAAGACTGAGGTGTAGAATGGGTGATACCAGTGGAAGCAAAAGGTGCTCCCTCAAATGAATTAGTAGAATACCTGATTTCATCCCCTGCCGGTACAATTTTTGGAGAAGAATCCATTTGTCGTACGTCTTTGTTAAAGAGATTCCAACTATGTGCCATTAATTTGTTTCGTTTTTTTGAGTGGATGAAATTTGTTGAAGTGCATGGAGCAGCCAATATGTAGGGTCTTTTAACAAGAGGTGTTGTTTTAATTAAAACATGCAATATTTCTGTGAAAAGAGCTGATAATTTTATTTTAATCCAAAGTACAAAGTACTCTGAGGTTAGTAATGGGACACAATATCTACCAAATATCCGCCGCGGCTGTTCTTGCACATGGCCATTCTTTTGATGAAATTTTTCATCACATTTTCACATATTTGCGGCTGTATCTCGTGAATAACAGCTCTAATATAGTTATTGAGTGCGTATTTTATTTTTTTTTTATTGGCGTGGACTTTAGCTTTAGCGTAGCCCCAAAGAAAAAAGTTCAATTGTGTTAAGGGGGACTATATACCCAGAGGCCGAAAAAAAGGTCATGTTTGTGCATTTTTTAAGGAAACCTAAGAGATATTTTTAAATGAGGGTTTTTACACCTTAAAATGTACACATTAAAGAGTATGTTTAGTTTTCTTTTTATTAAAAAAAATTTAATATTAAGGTAGATACAGCATTTTTTGTAGAGCGCTTTGAAAAAAGGTGAAATGCGGTGACCAAGATTGCTCCTCCTAAATTCATCTCAAACAAAACAATGAAAAATATTATTAAACAAGATACTTAAAACTCGTATTTGTCATAGCCGATTTTGAAAATATTGATTTTTCTCAAAATGGCGGACTTCCGAACGTAAATTAACGATTTTCGACCAAATATTCGTCATTATTTTGCCTATACAAAATGAACGAAGCGATGAAAAAAAAAAATCCTATGACAAGTACGAGATTATTATGAATAAAATAAGCTTGCAAAAAAATCAAAACGATCGGTTCACTGAGTTTCGAGAAATCTTGGTCAACTACTTTGAAAACATGGTTTCGAGAAAAACGCGTTTGAAAATAAGGGCCAGCACTACGCGCTCCTGAAGGCGATTCACTCACTTGGCTATAAATTTGTTATTTTTTGAGATATCGACTTGAAATTTTCACCACATATTCTTGAGACTTAAAGCTAGTGTTGTCAAGTATTCGACAAAATGTAAAAACCGGTTTCTCAAATAATCCGAAAATGAAAATTTTTTAATAACCGGATTTTCGAATACTTAAAAAAATAACCGTCTCAAACCGGTTAGCCGGTTTTTAATAAAATATATTTTTAAATTTAATAAAAAATTGAGATTCTTCCTCAAAAAGCATCGTAAATATTTTTCTTTTATATATATATATAGTTAATTTAAATAAAGATTTTATAAAGCGTATTTAATAGTACAGTAAGACTAAAATAAAAATAGTAATTTAAATACATATATGTATGAAAAAAGTAAGGACTTGCAAGGAACATACAATAAAAAGAAATTAATCCATTAATATTTAAAAAATAAGTACACAGCTTAACATTTCGTTTCACGTTTAAAATAATATTTGAGGAATAAAATTCAATTTAAGGGGGGTAAGGTTTGTTCGTCTAAAAAATACCTTCTTTAATGAATTTTTTTAGAAAAAACTATAACAGTAGGTTTATTTTACATTTTATTATATAAAAGTAAAACATTTTAAGAATATTTAAAAAAATGTTTGTTAAAAAATAGAGAGAAAGAACGGATTTATTGAAGATCTCCGCAGGTGCCTCGAAAAAAGGTCTTTTTGCGGTGATCAGACTACGGCATCACTGGATCATCTGAAACCAAAAAATCAAAATGCTTTCTTTAGTTTATTACTTTATTTCTCCAGTGAAGTGGAGCTTTTTTTAAGTTTTCAATTTTTAAATTTTTGGCACCATTTCGAAGCCAAAATGACGATTTTTGACGAAAAAATCTACCTATTTGTTATTGTAAAATTGTTAGTAATTTAAAAATTTAAAAAAAAACGACGTCACAAGAGAGCTACTTTTATGTATAATATGTGTACAAAATGTCAAAACTATCGGTTCAGTAGTTTTTTCTGTAGACTGGTCACCGACTTTAAAAATGACATGTTTAGGAAAATCGATTTAATGTTTTGTACACGAAGCAACACTTAATTAGAGGTACGTTCATTCAACCTACTGTAACTTCGTTAGTTTTGCTCCGAATGACCTTAAAAATTTAATACAATATTCTTCAGATGTTGTACTTTCAGAAACATAGATAAAAAAAAATGAAAAAAGTTGTTATACCTTACCCCCCCCCCCCCCCCCCCCCCCCACCCTTAATTGAAGTTGAAACGGAAAATACTTTTTCACGTATTGTAGATGTTGGGAAAATAGTTAGTACAGCTGTTTAAGTGTTGCATCTTAGCGGATGTGTTTAATAGACAAAATAGTGCTGCCACCACGAAGATTTTGCTATAAATAATATTTATTTTGTAAAAAATTTTATGCGCTGGAAATTAACAAAAAAAAATGGAAAAGTAAAGAATTTTAAGTATTCGAAAATGTCGAATAACCCGACCAGAAAGACCCGGTTTTTCGAGTTATTTGAAATGCACAATTTAGAAAAACTGAAACCGAAAAAACCGAAAAATCAATAAAAACCCAGTTTCTAGAATAACCCGAAACCGGGAATGACAACAATACTTAAAGCTCAAACTTAAAGCCCAACATAAACTTAAAGAAAATGCAAAAAAATTTTTGAAAAAAAAAGTTTGGGGTATATAACCCCCCTTAAGTCACTCGATCTCGGCGGCCAAGTAAAGTCTGCTTCTCGAGAAATCACACGTTCAGGAAATTTCTCTCGCAATCGAGTCATTGCTTCATCTGTTGTCCATAGCATCGATTTCAGTCCAAAAAAGTCAGTCAACATCATACGGTAACGCAATCCATTCACTGAAACGGTCGCACCAGCATCATTTTCGAAAAAAACATGGCCCAATGACACCGCACAAACTGTCACTTGTTGTGGATGGAGAGGTTGTTCAACTATTAATCTTGGTTTTTCGGAGCCCCAGATGCAACAGTTTGGCTTATTCGCGTACAGACGGATGAAAATGAGCCTCATCACTCAGAATAATTTTTTTGAGAAATCATGATTTCCAGCATTTAATCAGCGTATGTATGGCGTTTTCCATGATCTATTGGCTTTAATTCTTGTATCAACTGCATTTTAAAAGCATTTAGGCAAAGATCTTTATGCAAAATATGGTGCAAAGTGATTGTATATAGGTCCAATTCCTATGATCGTCTCGAAATGGATAAACCTGAGTTGTCAGCCACATGCTTAGCTCCAGCTGCTATATTTTCAGTTGACCTAGACGAAAAATCACGAGTTGAGGTCTTCACATCACTAAATTGTCCGAAACGTTAGAATTTATTGATTAATTTTACTTAAGTTGTGAGAGAATGTCCAAAAACTGTGCAAACTTTACAAATCGTGTTCGCGATATGTTCACTATTTTTTTAGTGAATTTTCACTATTTTAATGCGCTGTACTTTTGTTAAATGCTGATTTTTCGAAGCAAATTTTCTTCGACGAGGCCCATTTTAAACGATAAGGACCATTTCGCGCTGGGTGGTTTCATGAATAAGCAGAATTGCCGTATATGAGGCTCTCCCCAAAATACCCAAGAAATTTTGGAGAAGCCAAAGCATCCACAAAAAGTTCCTGTCTGGTATATGGGTCAATTGCAAAAAAAAAAAACGTACACAAAGAGGTTTTCATGTTTCGGTTTTAAAGTTTTTTAAATTTTCCCGTTAGAGTAGTCAAATTAAGTGAAAATTAATGGAGAATTCGAAGTTGTTTTTAGGCGCTGCAAAAAATAATTTTGTCTTTGGTTTTCATACGATTTTTGTATTGAACGTCACATAGCAGATATGCGAGAAAAATCACTAGAAATTTAAAAATGTTGCAAGTTAAAGCTTCCTGTGATGTTTGTAACGTTATTTCATCAGTTAAATCAGCTTTTGCAAAAATCGCCATTTCAATTACAGAAATAATAATTTTTTACCAAAAAATACCTACTTATTTTACAATTTTAACGGGAAAAACTTAACATTTTTCACCAAAAAGACATCAACGTAGAGGTTATTGTCAAAGTAGTAGACTTGCAGCAATAAATAATAGAAAAGTGTTAAATTATAAGCAATTTGAGAAAAACAACAGGGTGACGTTCAATACATTTTGTGACGTTCAATACATTTTGTTGCGCTTAACTAAACAATGTAAATCAAATTGGGAGTGTAACAAAAAACAGGTTTATTCTTTTACAAAACAAAAAAAAAAGTAATTATAAAGTACATAATTCAGCTATACATAAAATTTTCATCCATTTTTTTTTATTTTTTTACAAAAAATTAAAAAAGTCAATAGCTAGCTGAAATTGTATTGAAAATTTATTAAGACTTCACGTTTTACAATATAACTTCTGAACCCTTTAAAACCACATCTTCATTTTATATCATTGGAAAGGTATAACCTAACGTAAAAACGTAAAAAATGAAAATTATAAAAAAAAAAATTATAGCACGTGTTGCTGTCATGGTATTAAACTTAAACAAATTAAGAATGAGTCAACTTATTGCAATATTTTCAAAAATTTTGTAGTTTTCCTCAAAAAAGATGAAATAACTTTTCCAATGATACTATATTACTGGTAATCGATCTTAAGTTGATTGAGCTACGTTGTCTCAAAATAGACCCTATTTTGGCCGCGAAAAATTATTCTTAAAATGTAAAACTTCGATTTGGTTTTCAAATCAATAAACCAATACAAGAAAAATATTTGAGCTAAATCGGAGATGATCAGTGCAACTGATCACTTCAATGTGAAATGGGCGATATCAGTTAGTAAAAACAAAAATCAGATCAAAGTCAAACCTAGGTACCATTCTTATTGCTTTCGTTTATATTCTTCATTTGTAGCTTTATTTTTTCCCGATATCTTCGTGCTCTTTCAGCAAGCGTTAGTTTGGCTATTTTACTCTTAAATATACAAAAACGAAAAACAAAATTAATACTTCAGCCGGTGGTGTGACATATATTAAAAGTGACGTTCAATACATTTGCCACTTTTTAGTTTTTTTTCTTAGGAATTTTATTTTGCAAATATACTAAAACAAGGAAATTAATCAAAGCCCATGAAAGAATGATTTTATACTTGGATTTATTTTACTTCCTATTTTTCCTTTAATAAAACTCCGCGTGACGTTCGATACATTTTTACACGTACTCATTCTGATGAACTGAGAAAAAACAAAAAAATTTACTTTAATATTATTTAATCGTCTTAAATTTTAGAATTTCGTGAGAATTAATCTCTGCAATTTCTTAATATAACTTTCTTGTCATCTATACCACTTTCAAATCAAAACTAACGAAGCTTAAAAAAAAGTGACGTTCAATACAATGCGCGGGGACTAAATGTAAATCGAAAGTCATAATTCGCGATGACAATGTTTTGAGAATAACAACAAAATAAAACATAAGAAATAAATGCTATCATTAGAAAACAGTTATCATTTGTTATATTTTTGCATTGTTTTCAACTTTTTTTCACGTTTTTCATCAAAAAGTGTAACTGGGGACACATGTTTTTGTATTAAACGAGTACGAGAGAGCAATATAACATTCTTCAAAACAAATATGCAAACAATTGAAGGGTTCTGAAAAATATGTTTTGTCAATAAATATTCTTCAGTGATCACTTTCTCATTTTTTATTTATTTTTTCTTTTTATTTTTACCTAAAAACAGAGTTAAAAGAGCGGAGACAAAAATAGAGCGTTTTGTATGCAATTGACCCATATATTATAGTCAGGAGGAGTCATTTGTCATTTGAAAAATTTTTTTGGGGCTCTTAAAATCTCCAAGTAATTATGGAGAGCCATTCTGTCCACCTTATCGGCCTGCCTCCGAAATCATGTAATTTGAAGCCTCTGGATTTTTGTTTTTGGTGGGGCTACGTAAAAAATCGTATTTACATGAATAAACCTCAAACTCTTCAGCATTTAAAAATCAATATTCGTCAAGTCATGGTAAAGCTAGTGCCAGAGTTGTCCACAAAAATTATCGAAAATTACCTCAAAAGGATTGAGTCCTGCAAATACTTCGGTGAAGCATATTTGAACTATATTTTATTTCAATTTACTTAGTTTTTTACTGTTTACACCATCATCTCTGTGTCAGGCTAAGAAATTTTCAAACATGCTACACACACATTTTTTTGTCTATCAATTAATATGATTTTTCTTGTCAGAACAGATCTAGCCTATTGTGGAACGGGCATTAGAATCTCCGATTCAACGCAAACTGGTCAAAGTTCTCTTACTTAGAAGTCTTGTCTAACTATTAAGAAGTCTTCTCTTATAGTCTAAAAATTATAAACGTTACAATGTTGTCGTAACTAATAATGAAAAATATGTTGTCTGTCTGTGTTGGTTTTAAAAACGTCGGTCCTATCAATCACGAGTTTAAAATGTCGCAAAGAATTTGTTAGAGACATAACATAGGAATTTCTTCGACCAACACCTGATAACAGTCTATGGCACAGTATCTGTACGAAGCAAATATAATGAAAAATCAATGACCTGGTTTTCTCAAAAAAGATGCCATCACTCACCTCTGATTTTTTTTGACAGCCTTTAACAGCATTTAAAAGACAATTCTTAAGAAATTGAATGAGTTTGTTTTATACATATAAATAAGACAAAAAGTCAAAAGTGAGTAATTGCATACGTTTTAGGAAATTAGGACACATTTTTCAAAAATATATATTTTATGCCAAGACACATTATAAATGTACCTTCAGAAATTTTTGTATTTGTATTTAATTTGTTTTTATATTTTTATATTTAATATAATATTTAGAGACTTCATCTCCATTGTAATACTTGTAAGTTTTATTCAATATGTGGTGTGATATATTCATATTTTTAACATCTATTTGGAAAACTGCAAAATGCACATCGTAGTATGTACTCCGTATTACTCCTTTTTTCTTTTGTTTTTTTTTTTATATTCTTTGTTTACTCCTTAACATTTTCATAGTTTTTTATGCTTCGTATTCATAACAATGGCAATACAGTTGCACATTTCTACTAATGTTCTCTTCAAATTTTCTTATCCCATAGTTTACTTTGTTTCCACTACTTTAGGGTCATTAAAATTTTATATAATTTTGTCATATCTTGTTTGTCAGTTTTTACTACTTTTTCGCCAAAAGTTTCTGAAATGTCAGTACAATATATTGTTGTACTTTTATTATTGTTAAATCTTTTGTTTTATTTTAAAAACATTGCTAGTTGTAGTTACCAGACTTTATGGTAATTTTTTTTGTACCTACTCCTTTCATTTTTTAAACTTTAGTAGATAAAGTAGATAGTATACATGTATGTGTTTTTTATATTTATGTATCGTATAATAAATTATGTGCGCATAAATATTTACATTTTGCATTTTTAATAAGTACTCATAATATTTTCATGCCAGAGATATGTGTGGATGAGTTTTATTTTTTTGTTAAAGTTGAATTTTTAATGAACAGCCAGAAGCTCAGGTAGCTCGAAGTAATGCATGTTTAATTATAAACTACATACATACTACATAGCATGTTACTATGTTCCAAATATTTTATAATTGAGCTCATTGCATATGCAAAGGTACTAAAATACTAAAGGTGGCTTTTTGCTGAAAGTATGCAAAAACTTGACAAAAAAGTGGATGTAACTTCTGAGCAACAAATTGGGACATTTGCGAAAAACTAAAAATTTACTTTTTAGTTTAATGAACTGGCAAAAATTCCCAAAATTTGCTGCTGACAATGGAGAGAAGCTTTAATTTATTGTGAAACCAAAGTTTTAAAGAGATTGAGTGAAGGTTAAGATTGTGCATATGTTTAGGTAAGAATTCCGACCAATTATCTAAGTAGGATGGACAAGTAAAGTTGATTTTATCAACATAAAACAATAATAATTATATAATAACACTAAATGGCCATTTCAGCTCTTGAAAGGACTTTGACCGAACTTTTTATGACCAAATTGTGTTGTGCGTGTTATTAAATGTTTATATATTTACAATCGATCGAGAAATGGAACTACTAGTTTTATGCCGACTCCAAACAGCTAATGTACATGTTCTCAATAAGTTTTACATGGCATTATTAACTCTCTGAGGTTTGCCATTGTATGCAGAGAGGTGACGGCCGAAAAGAAAAATTAATTGAAAAAACTTTCTGTGTCAAATCGAAATTGAACCAGGGTTCTCTGGCGTATGGGTCACACACTCTACCCACTGCGCCACGGCCGCCACAAATAAAACTAAGTCGTGTAAAATGTTTCTAATTCCATAATTTGAGAACGAAGCATCCGATTTGCTTGGCGATTTTTTCGTTGTGTTCTTCTCGGCCAGCCCATTTTACGTACCTACGTCGAAAACAAGAAAATTTCGCCTTAAAAGTGTGAAAATTGTATAAAACCAAGAATTGCATACTTTCAGGTGTTATTCCTGTCTCACTTAAAAGACTTTTTACATAGTGAACTTGCATACCTTCAGGAGATTATTATTAGTGTTATTTGCCATCGATTATAGGTGGAGCTGTGGTGTCACGATCACAGCTTACTAGCTTTGATATTGGCCAAACAGTCATTCGTCGCTTTCCCATTGGTATTTTCGATTGAGCGATAGTGCATTGAACAGGTGCATCCATTAAATGTGATTTTTGGTATTAATCGCACATTTTCTGATATCAATTTTGAGGGCTTATGGTTGTGATGTTGAAACCAAACACGTGTTATTCTTTAAACCGCCGACATAATAATAATCAACCCATATGTCTGAAAGTGTATAGATCAGTGGTCGGCAAAATTAAAAGTGAGACTGTATTAGTGAGAGAAGAAAAGTTGCACTGAAAGAATTTGTATACTTAAAACTGATTGCGGAAAAGAACTAGCAGAAAATGGAAAAGTATTTCATAATAAATATTAAAAATTATAAATATTTAAATACATAAATATTTAATAATTTGGCAATAATATAAAAAAAATTAATGTATTTTGTAGGTATGACTTTACTTAAGCTCGTATGATACTTCATGCATTGTTATTAACGTTTCTCTCAATTTGTTGCTCGTTAAGATTCGATCAAAAAAGTAGTCTTTTGAAATTTTAGTTTACGTCTGAAGAAAATAATAGAAGAAAAAAAATATGCTGTTCCTTGTTTAATAAGAACGAGAGCGATGTTTTTTTTACTATTATAAAAACCAAAAGTTCAGCTGATTTTGTTATTCAAGATCACTGTTTGCTATATATTCGTCGAGATCGAAAATTTCGGAGCATTTTCTTATAAGCATAATACTTTTCAAATGATTTTTGTTTATTCTATTACGCTTTGAAGAACATATGAAATTTAAATCAGAAAAAATTTGTTCACATAAATAAGAAGAAGGGAAAAACGAAAGCAATTTCTGATATATTTTTGTTAATTCAGGATAAAATGACTGGTCTAAGTTTTTCCAGAACTCGGAAATGTTAATTTTATCTTGAGTGTTTACTTCGCTTCGAAGTATTATTAATTCGGATTGAATGTGAAACTCATGCAAGCTCACATTACATTTAAAAGGATTTTCAACGACATCAATCAATGATTTAATTTTCTCAAAATCCTTAAACCTGTCTTCAAAATTATTTAATAAAGTTAATATTATATTAGCATATTCAGCTTTTTTAGCAGCTTTATCATTTGTATATATGAGTGCAGTATTTGCAAAATTTGAAAAATCGTTGGATTGAAGTTCGCATGAGAGTAGAAATAATGTTGTCTTAAAATTCATTATTTTATTAAAAGAATCATAAATATTTCGGTTTTTTCCTTGAAGTTCAAGGTTAATGTCATTGATATATTTGGTTATATCTGTTAGAAAGGCTAAATCTAAAAGAAATTCATTATCCTGTAAGGCCTGCACTAAAAACGCAAATTCTTTTGAATTCTCATTATTTAAAAACTGAAGAATTTCTACACGAAGGTCAAATAATCTCTTAAGAGAATCACCACGGCTTAGCCATCGAACTTCAGTATACATTTTAAGATCGGAATAATCAGCGTTATTGATTTTTAAAAAATTAACCAGTTTTCTGTGGGTTAGTGAGTTATGGCCCCCTCTTATTTTATTTATTATGTACTCTGCAGTTTTCATAGCTGAATGATAATTTAAGCATTTCGACGCAAGAGCAAGTTGGTGAATAACACAATGGAAATTGAAAACACGAATTCCATTACTTTCGAGCTGTCCTACAAATCCATTTTTTTTCCCAGTCATAACGAGTGCTCCATCTGTGCATACCCCAGTTAACTTATTCATGTCCACAATTGAGAATAACTTTTCATTTAGAACATCGAAAATTGCTTTTCCTGTTACATTTGCTTGTAAGGGCTCTATAGTAAACATAGACTCAGAAACTTCACAGGTCGAGTAGACACATCGAATACAAACGACTAATTGGCAAACATCATTTATATCCGTGCTTTCGTCTAAACATATTGAAAAAAATTGGCATTTGTTTAGTTTTTTCTTAATTGCAGATTCAATAAATAAGCCTATTTCTTCAGTACGGCGAGCTATGGTTCTAGGTGAACAGGGGATCGACTCCATAACTGTACTGGATTCAAAATTAATTCTTCGCAAAATTTGAATAAAAAGATTTTTAATGAATATCCCGTCTGAAAATGGTCTTCCCTGCTTTGATAGTTCTACACTTATTAGTGTTGATAATGATAATTTAAGCTGATTCTGATGTTCTTCAGTATATTTTTTTTCTTCTTCTAAAGAATCATCCATCCACAACTTAAGTCTATCAAAAAAATATTTTTTTTTCTCTAGAAAAAGTTTTTCCCTGTCAAAGTCATCAATTTCCTCATATTCATTATGAAAAGATTGGTAATGCCTTTTCATAGCTTGTTCTGTTTTTATTTTCAATGACAAGTAGCACAATAAACACTGCATGCCATCAAAAGCGTTTGGCAGCATAAAATATTTTTTGCTTGTTGCATGGCCTGACACATGGTATAATCAATCAGGTAGGTGTGACAGTTTTTCAGCGAACATGAATTGTCAAAAATCATACAAGAGAAAGCAAACAAAAAAAAACAAAAAAAAAACAAAAAAAAAAAACACACGAGTTTGACAATCCATGAACGATCTCGTGAGAAAATAGCCTGTTGTCAAACCTACCTGTATAATTGTATCATGGGCCTGACATATTTGCACGAATAAATCTCTATGTGTACGGTCAAAATAATTGAGTATCAAGAGAAACGATGCTGTTTCGCCATTGGTTGTTTGTTAAATGAGCGAAAGAGCATAAGAATATGTGTGACTCTCCCAAAGCATCTGCTTCATGGGCGCCGATCACTGGTATAGATACTAGAGCCCTGCATGAGTATAATCGCAAAGCGAATACACTCTGCTTCACTGCTAATGAGTACACTGTAACTGAATAAAACTTAAACAACAGGTCGTGTAGTGAAGAGCAAATCTGCGCACGAGCTTCACTGCTTATACCTTATCTCTTCTCTCACAAACACTGTTAGCACTGATCTGAACTTTCAGAGGTTTGCGTTATTTTTATTTCTATTCGGTGTTCTCGCATAACATACTCTCCCATACACTGCAAGCACTGATCTGTACTTTGAAAGCTTTGCGTTATTTTTGTTTCTGTTCTGTACTCCATTATTGCTTAGCGTTTAACCAAACCAGTTTTCTTAAACAAAGGAGGTAGGACAGGCGACTTATTCGTTTTTTTTTTTAAGTGAAAATTCTTTAGCACCGTTGTGATTTGAAACTCGATGAAATGAAAAAATCACACGTAAAAGGAAATTTGATACATTTTTGTATTAGAGCCGTCGTAAGAAGTGGCCGGAGAGAATAGGTGTCAAAGGGAAAAATGTTTCTTTTCCAAAAGTAATTGGGGTCGGTCATACATATTAACCTTCTTCGGCCCTTCCTTAAAGGTCATCTGTTCAGGTGTATGGAAAAAAATATACAAAAATCATAAAATTTGTATGGGAGCCCCCCTAAGGAGTGGTTGGAGAGAATAGGTGTCAAAGACAAAAATATTTCTTTTGCAAAAGTAATGGGATCATACATATTAACCCTCTTTGGCCCTTGCTTAAAGCTCCCCTGTTTAGGTGTAGGGAATAAAAAAACAACAATAAATAAAAACAAACAAACATATTTCAATTCAATGCTTTAAAGTTAAACTTTATGTATAATTTTATTTATTAAATTTAGACTTGAGCAATAATTTAATATTATTGATTATATTTCCTAAGTTTCCTACTGTAAATTTATAATAATAATTTTTTGAAAACAAATTACAAATTCTAATAAAAACAGTTAATTCTTGAAAAACTGTTGAAAAAGTTTTATTTCTTTAATCGTAATGAAAACAATGAAAAATAGCATGTCTACATATATATTGTTTGCATCTCTTTGAAAGTCACTCGCAAAACAAAAGATTCTTGCTCATAACAACATAATGCGCAAAATGTTCAGTGTATGTGTAGTCATATTCAGTGTACCTAATGTTTGCGTTACTCTTTATTGCAAGAAGCTGGTCTTGCTGTTATAAGTTCAGCAGTGTATTGTTACTCTCGCATAAAATAGAGTGAGAGTATGTTAACATACGAGAGCTTTGGAAAAAAAGGTCAGTGTAAGCTTTTTATCCGACAGTAAACGAATGTATTTGAGTATGCAAAAAGCATACGCATGCAGGGCTCTAATAGATACTTTCTAGACTTTCTTAACACGCTTTTCAACACAACAACAACAAAAAATCATGCCAATCGTACCAACAAGGCCAGTGAAATTTAAAAATTCCCGTTACTTTTTGAACACGCCTCGTTCGCATTTTTATTTCAGGTGGTTAGATATAGAGAAATATGTAACCATCGAAAAAAGATAAAAGCGTAGGACATGGCTTGACCACGATTTGAACCCATACACCTGAGTGACAGGCAAGCGCACTAACACTTGTATTATCGAGGGCGGGTGAGGAAAACATGTTAATGAACAATAAACAGTGACTCCAAAAACTTATGAGGTACATAAGGATATACATGGCTAAATCGACTCAGGTGGTGATGCTGATCAATAATATTTATAATTTCTTATATCTACCACGCCTCCTTATCTATACTATTATATAAAATGAAAGTGAAAATTTTTTGTGTCCGCAAAACTCCAAAAGTACTGGTCCGATTTTTTTGAAATAAGTTTTAAAATATCACATTTATGCTACAAAAGGTTCATTGGTTATTTTCTTTACGAAATTTCAATAATAAGTATCTTTAATTAAAGTGTTAAGTTTTTTAAAAAATCATCCACAATGCCATGCATTGCTTGATCGTTAGCTTTTCATGCGTTTGTGCTGCGAGAGCCTCAATAAACTGCATGTTTCTCTCTACTATACTCTTTTTGTTCTCAGCAAGCGCAAAACAACAAAACAAATACATATACATACATACTTTGCTGCGCTTAAAGCTAATTGGATCGAAGTACATTCTAATATGTTCAAAGTAGTTTTGATGTGGAGAATTAAAGGGCTTACACATCGGCGAATCTGTTCGTCACACGGCGGCCATGTTCACACAATTTGGCTAGTGGGCATTATAAACGGTGTGACAAAATTAATATACCCCTTTAAATTTTCGTATGGCAGCACCCGTAAGGAGTGGTCGGAGGGGATAGGTCCTCAAGGGAAAAATGTTCCTTTTACAAAAATAATGGGGGTTGATCACACATACTAGCCCTCTCCGGTCCTCCCTTACAGCCCCCTGTTCAGTTATAGGTTGTTTATTTTTATGTATAACGACCTCTAGTAGTAAGTACTAACAACATCCAATACACAAACCTTAGTAAATATTGTGTATAGGCTAATATTTATTGTAAGATATGAAAGATATCTAGCCAATACACATTCCTATAAATAGATTATTGTGATCTACTGCAACATAGCTTTAGATAATATTTATTATTGAATCAGCAATGTTCATTAACAAAGGTTTTTGGTTTGATGGTAAGAGCGTTAAACTATCAGTCGACGGGAATGAGTTCAACTCCTACAGCGGGCAAGAAATTATTTTTAATTTAATTGTTGTATTGCCGTAATATTCGGAAAGATTCCTGTTAACCTCTACGGCTGAAGTTCAAGGCTGTTTCTTGATTTTCCGTATTATAATGGACTCATCGCTTGAACTAAGTATTGGTGGTCTCCCTGATCGTTGTCCAAAACGAAACATGTTCCTTTCTAAAATGCCATGAATAGTCGAAATGCTTATCTTTATCTCTTAAAGCCTTTGCCCTACTTTACACATTCTAAATTCAATAGTAGTTTCTTATAGAAAAATCCATTTTGAACCCATTGTACCCATTGAAAATAAGCTTCTACCAAATCAAGTAGAAATTATAATGGTACATTTACAACAGGTACGCTATTGCGTATAGTTCGAATACTTTTGTGGTTAAGATTTAGTATAACCGTTTGATTTTTATCGAATATTACGGCAATACAATAAGCGATACAACTGTTTAGAGGACGCACAGAGCGAGAGTGGAAAAAATCATAAAAACGCTAAGAATTTGCGAAAAAATGTAAAAATCACGGCAACGACTTTCGATCACTAGTAAAATTTAGCGATGAAACAAAATTTAACCTTTTTGGGCCGGATTGAGGAAATAAAATATGGAAAAAAGAGAATAATTAATTGGACCCAAAAAAATACATTACCTTCTGTTAAACATGGAGGTGGCAACGTCATGTTATAAGGGGTATATGAGTGCAAATAGAGTTGGCAGCATCCAGTTTATAACTGACAGAATGAACCATCAGTAGTACATAAGAGCCCGAACAGAATCAACGCGATTGGCGATCGGCGATCCTCTCTTCTCGCCAATCGCTCAGAACACGTCCAGAATGAAAGCGATTAGCGATTGGCGAACTATTCAGACTGAATTGTCAGAATGTTTTGTCCTGGATATGCATAATTGACATGAAGAAACCAGAAACACGGATCTTCAAATGTTAGAAGATAATAAAACTTAAGAAAATAGCACTGAACGTACCCCATCATCACGCAAAATATGGCAACACTTATCATGTTTGACACCACTCCAAGAGAGGATCGCCAGGTCGCCAGAGAAAAAATAGAATAGATTCTAATCTGGCGAATGTTCGTCGCGATCGAAGACCAGCGATTTGATTTAGGACGTGTTCATACGTTTTCATGCTTTCTATTGCTTGAAAATGTCGCCAATCGCTAATTGCTTTGATTCTGTTCAGGCTCTTAAGATTGTGAAGGACAGTTTGAAAGTAAGTGCCGAAAACCTTGAAGTTTAGGATCGTTATATATTACAACACGATAATGACTCGAAGCATACAGCTCAGAGTACTAGACTTTGAATCCTGTACAATACACCGAATATTTTAGGTACACCTCCTCAGTTGCCGGATCTCAACTCGATCGAACATTTATGAGTGCATTTTGAGCGATCTATTCGAAAGCATCCTACAATGTGGGACAAAAGCAATCACACTATTGGAACACCCTATAACTTTTGCAAATGACGCCAAATGTCAATTCGGTTTTAACATTTGTGAAGTAAACAAACACAGAATACAAATCGACAAGCCATGAATCGGATTACTCCGCAAAAACGTGGATGATTTTTTTGCGCAACAATTTGTCGGTTGTGTTGGCGAAAATTATCATGAGCGATGAGGCTCATTTCCATCTTTGTGGTTACGTAAATAAATGAAATAATCATTTATTGGGCACTGAAAATCCGTGTATCACCCAGGAAGAACCATTACACCCGATTAAAGTTACTGCGTGGTGTGTTGTTTTCGCGGAAGAAGTCATCGGGCCATTTTTTTTTAAGAATGCCAAATGACGACTGAGGATTTCGCACGCTACAGAGCCATGATTACGGAGTTTTTTTTTCCTCAATTGGATGAATTGGGACTGGAGAACATTTTTATGGGGTTTTTTGAAGTAGTTGAAAGTTATGGAAAAGAGTTATGGAAAATGCCATTAAACGAGCCCGTATCGTCATCAACTCTGGAGGCGGCCACTTAGATAGATAGATAGATATGTTTGCGGCGAGCTAATTCAGCTCTGGCACTGAGGCATCTGTGATGCCTATTGTGCCATACCTTTTCTGTGCTCAAAGCAGTTCGTTTGCTTTAGTTTTTTTCAGAAAACATAGTATGTTTTCGAGGTTGAAGATCGCAAGGTGTCCTTGTGAGACTATTTCGCTATTTAGGATTCTCTTTCTTATATGGAGAAGAGCTGGACGGACATTCAGTAAGAATATGTCTGGAGGTTTCTTCATCCTCAAGGCATAATCAACATAATGAATCAGTAGCGAGATTAATTTTTTGTAGGTGTTTCTTTAGTTTACAGTGTCCAGTTATAATTCCGGTCATCATCTTTAAGTCTTTCTTCCCTAAGTTGATAAGAAATTTCGATTTCTTGGGAGAAAGTTCTGGAAATATTTGCTTAGTGCACATCTGTCCTAAGCAGTTCTTCCAGATGTTTTGACGTGTTGCTTAAAGAGATCCTTACCAACCCCACAGAACGGTTCCGGTCCTATGAGTGGTGATGCTGCTCCCTGTTTGGCTAGGGAGTCTGCTCTTTCATTCCTTTCAAAACCACAGAGGGCAGAAATCCACTGTAGAGTTACTTTGTTGTTTTGCGCAGCCAGGTCGTTGAGGACGTTGACAGTCTCCAACACTAGCTTGGATTTTATAATGGGTGATGTCAGAGCTTTAAGGGCAGCTTGACTATCAGAGAAGACGAAAATTGATTCGCCCCTAACATTGTTCTAATGGATTAAATAAACAAATTTCACAAGAAAAACCAAAGCTTTTCATTAAAAAAAATTACAGCAAAAGAACATTGGGTGATTCCTTTTTCCCCCCCTTGTATAACATCAAGGGAACAATTAAAATGAGTTGTAACTGAAAAATGGGTGAAATTTCACTAGAAAGCACTTTCTCATTTTGTTCCCGTTGCACACTGGCCCATTAT
This sequence comes from Pherbina coryleti, assembly GCA_943735915.1. Taxonomy (NCBI): domain Eukaryota; kingdom Metazoa; phylum Arthropoda; class Insecta; order Diptera; family Sciomyzidae; genus Pherbina; species Pherbina coryleti. The sequence continues at coordinate 52,077,665 of OX030948.1, read as the reverse complement.
AATTGACTAACTTCTGACTTATACTGGTTTTTTTTTTTTTTTGTAGTTTTAAACCAAGGATTTCAGGTGGAGACCCTATTCAGTCAGTCAACTCTGTCTTGGTTCGAAATGGGGTGATAGATTATTGGGAAGGAAAGGGGAATCAAGTGAAACATGTGTAGGATGTTCTTAGCGTGGGGGAAAGCCAAAGAAACATGTCAATTTGGTTTGGCTTGGATGGGTTAATAGTTTTTGAGTTAGATTTAATGTTAATTCAAAAAGATTTATAGAGAAAGAGAGAATTCCTTTTACTTTTAAATAACTTTTGGGTTGATTTGATGTCATGTTGAAATCCAATCCGCTTTTGTATTCACTCTGTTTAACTATGGTAAAAAGTCTATACTTCCTGTTCCTTTATTATGCCCAACATCCTTAATTCAACAAATTAATTTCGATTCAAGAGCGATTTTGAATGAATATTCTTGTCTCTGAAATGTGTGAGTCCTACAATTCTAAATGCGATAATAAACCATCTCGAACTTGCAGCAAGAACGTTTAAGAAAAATTATCCATATTATTAAGTAAAATAAATATATTTCACTTCGAAAACTTATGCTCTCTTCCCAAACGTATGTCTCTATTTATTTTTTGTTTTCATTTCTATCAACATTCTCCCACAGCACAAAGAACTTTGAAGAACGTAATCAAACATTGCTAAAGGAAGTTGAAACGGCAAACAATGAGTTGGCAGCACTGCGTGAGGAATGCAACGAGCATAAATTCGAGAAAAAGGCTCTCAAGGAGGAAATGGGCGTCGTCAATACGGTAAGAATTTTTGAATAAAAGTTGAGTATTTTCGCAAACAAGAACATACTTATATGCTCACACACACACACACTCAAACACATTTTGTTAAAAATCTGCATGTGTGTACGTGTAAAGTCGTTTAAGCGGCAGTGTTTGTATAAAATTGGTTGAGTATTTGTGTTCGTAGTAGCTAGAAAAGCATAATTTTTAAAATTTTTCAAGCATCATCGAGTTGATTGGACGGAGTTTTTTTTTTAAATGCTTTAATCAATTTTAAGCTTTTGAGATGCAGGGTGCTTAGCAATAGTTTTCTCATGCTAAATTTTTAAGATAACACAAAAGTATTGTAAATATCTTAATATTTTAACAAAAGCTATTTTATTCGAGTATTTTGTAACTGACGAGAAATATCTTCTGTTATTGAAAAATCAAAAGAACTTTTATTACTAAGCTTTTATTACATAGGTACAACACAATAAGCCTCACACGAAGCTGCGGTGTTAGAACTTTATAAGCCTATCGCAAACCATATTCATCTATCTGTCTATCAAGCATCTTTTGAGATCTTCGAACTAGCAATTCAACTTCTAAGAAGCTATTGCGAGGAACATTTTCCCTCCCTTATCAATACTTTTGCAAAGCCTTTTCGAAGTTATATTGGATAAATTTAGAGGTTTTATTGGACAGGTTAAAGCTTCACTCTGAACTTCGAAAAGGTGCTTCGCTTAAAGTTATACAAAGCACACTAACGAGGAGCCATTCCCACATGAGTAGCCTCTCATATGCAATATAGAGGTTATTTACAGAAAATAAAATAAAATTTTGTGAAATTTTCAAGTTTATCGCAAACTGATTTTTATAAATACTTTATTGAAGCGAACGAAGCTCCAATGGAACAACTTGCATGAGGAATGTTTATATAATAGACTAAGAGCCAGCGCACAAAAAACTGTTTGGATTTAAAAAAGCTGATTTTCTGGCAATTGGTTATCGTAGTTGTGCACACACACATACTGCGGTCAGTCAAGCCAACTGTAGAACAAGCGGGTTATAGCTGCGATCAAACATGTAATTTTTTCGGTGGTAATGAAATGAATTTAAAAAAGTTGAAAATTGTTTGTACAGGTTGGAAATGACATATAAATAACAGTTATGACAGTCAGTCAGTTTAATGTCGGAACAGAGCTGGTCAGTCAGCCCCAATATATGTACAAAAAATAGGTAACGTGGAATTTATTTGAAAAACTTGAAACTTTTTGTAGGGGTACCTAATTGCATAGTAACCATAAATAAAATAGTCAGTCAACCATATTGTGGAACAACTCCTGTCAGTCAGCCCAAAAACTTTGCAATTTTTCTTACTTTGCTTGAGAGCATGTCGACTCTCCCAGCTCCGAAGTGTCGTTTGATACATATGTATATTTTTACCCCCACGTTTGAAAAACGTAAAGGGGTATATTATTGTTGTCACTCCGTTTGTAACGCCCATAAGGAGGCGTGGTAGGTATAGAAAAGTATTTATATTCTTGATCAGCATCACCACCCGAGTAAATTCACCCATATCCGTATATCTGTCTGTCCGTCTGTCTATCTGCCTGTCTGTCTGTCTGTCTGTCTATCTGTCTGTCTATCCGTTCTGTCTGTCTGTCTGTCTGTCTGCGTGTCCACTATTGCCTGTGTCCACTATCTGCCTGTCCACTATTACAGCTGTAATTTTTATCACGAAATTCGATATTTAAGCTTGTATCTAAAAAATTAAGATCAAGTTCGAAAATGAGCCAAGTCGGATGAAAACCACGCCTAAAATTTCTAAGAATTCCACAAACATTAATATATGGACTTAAATTTTTCATATGAGCTTTGATGCCTAATAGTATGAAATATAACTCTGAGTATGAAATTCAACCAAATCGAATAAAAACCACGCTTACCTCGCCAACAAAGTATTTTACTAAAAAGGTAAAATCTCTTTTAATTCCACAAAATTAATATATGGACTTGAAGTTTGCAAATAAGCTTTGCTATGCACTCTGAGTATATAATTCAACGAAATTGACTGAAAACCACGCCTACCTCCCATACAAAACATTTTATTGGCTCCTTAAGACTTTAAATATACTTTGATTTGGTCGTGGGGGTATTTCGGTATTCTAACTTCGAACCAGTCGAAGATAATTTCTGACTAGTTTTTTATTTTTTATTTGTGATAACCACTCCCGTATGGAAAAGGCTAACATTAGCTGCATTTCCGTGGCACTGGATCAGATCAAATCTCAATAGAACAACTTTAGTTCAACTTTATAACAATTTGGACCACTGCCTTGAAACAGCTGTTTGAATACCAATCACAATACAACACAGCTTAGTTTAAATTAGCCAACTTTGTTAGTTTTTTTAAAAAAATGCTTTAAACTTGGCTGTCAGAAATAGATCCAGAAAAAGAGCTGGTTGTAATTTTTGTTTGTGCTTTGTGAATAAAATAGAGCCGCGCTCTAGATCAACGACCACGGGAATGCAGCTATTATTTTAATTTTCATAAAAACTTGCTGAAGGTGGTCAGTGAATCCAGCTTTATAATCAACAATTAGAATCAAGAAAATTAATCCTTTCCTTTATAAGATAGATAGAGAGAGATAGCTATCCATATACGTTATCCCCCTAAAGAAGGTAAAAATTAAAAACCTTTGTGTTGCATAATTTTAAATAATTTGCGATACTAGTACATAGTTCTATTTAGATATAATTATAATTAGAATTATCCTCTAATTAGATATGTTATATAATTTTAGCAATCACTTTTACACAGAAAAAAGGGCGGCACATCAGCAGGGGCCTAGGGCGTCATCGAACCTAAATCCTCCACTGGTTACATATTAATATATACTATCGATTATTTCATATAAAGGGTTTTCCAATAAGAGGTGTTATTTTGGTATTTTCCCGTAAAAGATCAATGGTTTCGTTGCTTGTGTGGCACGTAGCGCCGTCTTGTTGAAAGTAAACGTTTTCCAGATCAATACCATCCAACTCCGACCATAAAAATAGCTATAGCTCAATCCATTCACCGTAACTGCTGATCCAACCTCATTTTCGAAAAAGTAAGTTCCAATGACCCCGCCGGACCATAAACCGCACCAAACAGTCACACGTTGAGGATGGAAAGGCTTCTCAACAATAACTATTGGGTTTTCCGAGCCCCAGATGCGACAATTTTGCTTGTTGACGTAGCCACCTAGGTGGAAATGGGCCTCATCAGTCAAGATGATTTTTCAATATTTTTTTTAGTGAATTTTAATAATTTCAATGCGTTGTTGAAGCGTGTATCGTTCCATTTTTAGTAATGGCGTAGTTTCTACTTGTCAAATGTCAAAGAATAAAAGCTTTAAAAGTGAGCGATTCACAATAGCGGGCGATTCACAATAACACCTCTTATTTGACAACCCTTTATAACATTTTTTTCAGGAAAACAGTAAGTGTTGATGCATCAAACAACACTTTGGAGCTGGGAGAGTCGACATGCTCTCAAGCAAAGTAAGAAAAATTGCAAAGTTTTTGGGCTGACTGACAGGAGTTGTTCCACAATATGGTTGACTGACTATTTTATTTATGGTTACTATGCAATTAGGTACCCCTACAAAAAGTTTCAAGTTTTTCAAATAAATTCCACGTTACCTATTTTTTGTACATATATTGGGGCTGACTGACCAGCTCTGTTCCGACATTAAACTGACTGACTGTCATAACTGTTATTTATATGTCATTTCCAACCTGTACAAACAATTTTCAACTTTTTTAAATTCATTTCATTACCACCGAAAAAATTACATGTTTGATCGCAGCTATAACCCGCTTGTTCTACAGTTGGCTTGACTGACCGCAGTATGTGTGTGTGCACAACTACGATAACCAATTGCCAGAAAATCAGCTTTTTTAAATCCAAACAGTTTTTTGTGCGCTGGCTCTCCGTCTATAAGCAGAACTCTGAAATGGGTCGACCGATTTTAATCTTTATGTTTCTAAACTGTTCTACGGAACTTAAGTTATGTCCCAACGAATCCCAAATTTAGAAATTCTATTTAGTTTAGAAATTTTTTGAAAATAATATTTCCATATTTTTCTTGGTTGATACATATTCGCTTAACTCAGTTTGCTGCTTGCCTGCTTCTGTATGTATCTGTCGTTCGCTTCGCTCGCTCGCTCGCTAAAAAAAACCGAACGACATGGAACAACAACAAAACAAACAAACGCGGCAACTCATTATCTCATTCTATCCATTCATGCTATACACTAAAATTCGAATAATGAAATCAGTTAAAAGAAAAATATGTGTGTGGCTGCCACGGACGGTAGAAGTGAAGCCTTCAGAAAACTAAACTGTGAGAGAATGAGACGAATGCTGTATTAAGAGTGAGACAATTATTTATTCACCCTCCATTTTTCAATTTCAACAAATGACACGAGTGGCTTATGATAACTAAAATATGAAATGAATACTTTGGTTTGGATTTGATCAATATACATATCTTTGAAATACAGCGTCTATCACTGTTTTTGATCTTGTAGTCGGTTCAGTGCGACTGCTGCATATTTTTAAATGTAATTTGGTGTTGAGAAACTCAATCAAAGGAAGCGCTGTATTAAATGCAAAATTCACATTAAAATCCCCACTTAAAATCATTGTAATTTTATCGTAATCTTTTTTAAGTATCCGCGATACTTCCGGTGTGTACCAGGGATCTGCATGAATGGATTCATTTGCTGTTTCAAGTTCCTTTAATTTTTCAACTCCCTGCAAGTTGAAGCAGGCAAACAGCAAGTTTGCGCGAATCATTGGCAGCAAAAATCAAGTCGCCAAATGTAGAAAACTTGAAATGTAGAAACTTGAAAAGTAGGGAAAAAGCAATTATTTTGCCTAAAAATCTTTAATTTTCAAGTCTGTTTACGAAGTTCGTGAAATTAAAGTCGTGTTGTCAGTGCCAACTTCGTTTCTTGAGTTGAGAAAACAGTTTAACTTTAAAGCAAACATGCCCACGTAGTTGCCCGTTTTCTATCTCAATTTTGTCTTTGCGATTAGCCAAAATCAAAGAACACTTGCAAAAAACAACAACACAAACCGCACTCGTTCAGTGTTCAGAACATTTCAGCACAGCGAACTTTACAAAAACAAATGCATGCAAAGCCAAAATAAAAAACGCACGCTTGGTGATGTCGATGCTGAAGCTGATTGTCCCTTTACTTGTGTGTCGAGTAATATTTCATGCAAGCATTGTTATTGTAATAGAACTTTAGTCTTGTTTCATTGCACTGGCAGAGTACTTCGACATGTGATTTTATTGCATTGTATTTTTTTTTTTTTTTTTGTTTGATTTTTTGTCAAAAGCAACGATGAGCAACATTTTGTGTTTGTTTTTTTTAAGCATTGGCCCGCGCTTAAAATTTCTTGGGCCCCACTGCTATAAAGCATTGAATTGAAGTATGTTTGTTTGTTTTTTTGTTGTTGTTTTTATTGCCTACACCTGAACAGATGACCTTTAAGGAAGTACCGGAGAGGGTAAATATGTATGACCGACCCCCATTACTTTTGCAAAAGGAACATTTTGCCTTTGACACCTATTCTCTCCGACCACTTCTTACGGGGGCTACCATACAAAAACGTTTCAAATTTCCTTTTTCGTGTGATTTTTTCGTTTCATCGAGTTTCAAATCACAACGGTGCTAAAGAAGTTTCACTTCAAAAAACAAATAAATTTTATAAATATTCTTTTTGCAGTTTTTAATGAAATTTTTTTGAGTTGAGTTCTATCTTGTTTGACTTCTTTGAACTTGTTGTAGCTACTTGAGATCCGTTCCTTCTTGGGTTATCTACTATCTATTGTGCAACTGGGATATAATATAATGTATGTCTGACAATAAGAGGGTCCAATAGATCGTATCGAAAAAAAGAACGGCACACACCATCTAATCTGAAGCATTTTTTTAAAGAAAATTTCGAAAAAAATATTGTTTTTTTTACCGAACGTAGGGGTCGTGCATTTAAGTTTTTCTTCATATCTTAGGCATTTACAGTCCGATCTTAAATAAAGATATATCCATATTTTTGTTTCGAGGTGTCCAACCCAACATGGGTCACATTTTGTCTAAACTCGAGAACTGCTCCCAAAAGTTTTCCCACTATAATTTTTTTGTTTTTACTTAAATAATAAAAAAATTAAAATTAAAATGTACCATATGATGAGGGCTTTGGAGATATTAGGCAACGGCTCAAAAACACTATCTGATTTGACTCATATTTTTGTAAGTCATGCTGTAGAAGTCGATATCTGGTAAGTGTTTGAACGAGGTCCTTGACCCCAATGACCTGTAGTATAAAAAACTTGAGCTCTTCGAGAGAAAAATATCGATATATCATTCTTTAAGTTCGGACTGTAAATGTCGAAGATATGACGGAAAATATAAAAGAAGAATCTCTATGTTCGGCCAAAAAATTAAAAAATTTTTTTTAAATAGTTTCACTCAGATAATCGATATACTTTTTTCGGAAGAGTTTAATGCTTTTTTGCGAGCTTTAATTGAATGACCTTAGAATGGTACGTTAGGATGGTAGAAATTGGGATCTGGTGGACAAGTACTTAAACGGGGCCCTTGACCCCAATGACCTTCAGAACAAAAAAGTTATACTTCTTGAAACAAAAACATTGATATATCATTCCTTAAGATCGGACTGTTAATGCCGAAGATATGAAGAAAAACTTAAATGCGCGACCCCTACGTTCGGTAAAAAAAAATTTTTTCGAAAATGTTAAAGATACTTCAGACTTGTACTCTTATCTTTTTGCCTGTAAGATGATACGATCAAGAGTACAATCTGTGTATGATGAAGGAATCACAATGAAGTAGTGGTTCGTAGAATCCTAGACATCTTACTGTTCAGGATGACCCTAAATATTTGGCGGTAAGTGAAAGAAAAAAAATACTTTTTCCCATAGATGGTAGGAAAGATTAAATTGAGCTTCCGTCACTCTATAAAAAGCAAAATCTTCTGATTTTTAATAGTTTACATATAGACACTCTTTTGTGCACCATCTTTGTATTACAAGACGTTATAGATCTACTCTAGAAGCAAGTGTTAAAGTTTCTGATATTGTTTAAAAATCATAAAAACATTGAAGACTATGCTAAGGTTATCGTCTAATGGAAAACATGTAATGCTCTTATTAATCCAGTAGGAAAAGCGATCATCCCAAGATAGCTTTTTGGCGCATCCTTTAAGATTCGGCGATCATACTCCTTCACTGCAAAATTCCACATTTTTTATATGGAGCTACACTTAAGGGATATTGATCCCTTCGTCACATCTTCGAGCACGTATGAAGTGATTAGTCAAGAATCCGAGTACCTTCTTTTGGCAATGAATGAACGATATGGATGTCGATTTGTTTTGTTTTTTACTTTTGCATTTTTGTTCCATTTTCTTTCCAATACATCGCTTTGCAGCTGCCGTGTTCATCTCCTAAGATATTAGTGCCTTCTTCTCATGCTTGAGGCAATAAGAAAAGATAGATCGCTTTAGAGAGGTGTTCGCCTACCATCCAACTGGGAATTTTGAAAATGACATCTAGCTGAGAGAACAAACTGTATATTTTTAATTTTCTAGAAAAAAAAAATCTTCACACTTTTCATAGATTTACATTATTTTCAAACTTACTTCTGGTTATTTTTTCTGCCTTTAACACCCTGTACAGTATTTACGCTACCACTCTACCAAGAACCTCAGCAATGTCCATACTTAATTACTGTAAATCAACCTAAAACTAACCCAAGCTCCATGCTTGGGTAGGCAAAAAGTCTAGCGCTCTACACCCAGCAACATGCTTTTATATGCCACAGAGGAATGTCAACAAAGACAGAATTTAAAAAAAAAAGAAACCACACTCATCCATACACTCTCACACACACACATAAACTCACTTCACACACTAACATGTGCTTACCACACTCACACACACACTCGAAGCTTAATATACTAAACGATGTTTCCTGCTTAATTTTGGTCTTTCATTTGGTAATTTTTTGTTATTTTTTTCTACATTTCTTCTCTTTTTTTTTCCATTAACAGCTCTTTAGTCAAATGTTGATGGGATTCAATGGCAAAAATAATTTAGATATCGATCGTCTGGCAACAATGCTGGAAGAGAATCGCACGCTACTCAATGATATGGCAACAAAAGAAGCAAATTGCAGCGATGGAGCAACATTACCGAAATTATTATTCGAATTAGTGGAGCAAGCAGCAGTTGGCACCAAAGCCACTGACAGCAGCCGCAGCAGCAGCCCAATACCCGACACGAACACACAAAGCGGAGCAGATGATGTAGAAGACGAAGAAACTCCAGCGCATGAGGCTGATGTAGTAGATAGAGTTGCCGGCACAAGCATGTCGAGTGCCAACAAGGATGCGGTTGGCAAGAATGACAAATGTGATGCACATGAAGTAGAAGATGTTGATGATGATAATGATGATGCATCGCAAGCCAGGCAAGTTGTCGAAGGTGGCATGGTGGACGATGCATGCTTAGTTGTTGCCAGCTCAGAAGACAATGTCAACAGTCAAAACAGCAGCAACAATAACAATGTTAGCAACACTACCAGCAGCAATAGCAAAAAGCATCATCATCGAAAAACTGCAAGCAACAACAAAATGAAAATGTCATCATGCTTAGCCACCAACTCCAACTCACCAAACACCAACGGCTCATCACACTCTTCCACTACCACATACAAATTTCATGAACCGGAAGTTATGGGCCAAGTTGCTTCAACACAAGAAATCATCGGAAACTTGCCGAAAGTTTGGAAAGTGTTAATGGAGCTTTTAAGTCACCACAAAATCGAGCAAGTCCAATTCGAGGAGAATGGCGCCAGCGAGGACTGTTACAAATCGGTGGAGACACCAAATGGACCAAAAGCCGAGTTGAGCGTCAGCAAGACCTACATTAAACTCAAGGTAAGGTACACGTTGATTTTGTTTTTGCTTTTTCATTTAGAAGTTTTTTTTTATTGTTTTTTGTGTTTTTTTTTTTGGCTCAAATAAGTGGCAATAAAGGCTAAAAGAAAGTAAGTGAAAAAAGTAAAAATAATGTCGGATTTAATTAATTCAGTGGATTAAATAGTATTGCACTCAGAAAGTTTTTTTAAGTGGAAAATTTACTATTTTTGAAAAATAGCCGCTTTCTTGGGGTTATTTTGGCAAAAACGAAAACAAAAAATAACACAGACGAAATAGAAAACCATTTTTCCCATTTTTTGATTTTATTGGGGATTTCGGAATGTTTACTTTTTAGATTCGGCAGCCTCGGTAGTCGAGTAGGTAACGTGCTGGACTGCTACTCCAGAGGTCCCGGGTTCGATTCACGGCCAGGGCATGGTCCTACGCTTTAACCTTTCGCATTTGCAATTTTCTTTCATTTCTAATCTACTGAAATTGAAAATTCATCAAAATTTACGACTGGAAGTTGTAGTTGATGGTAGAGAAGTTTGTGGATGGATTGCCTTATAACTTGAATTGACTGATGTAAAGGCATAACACTTGCCTCTGATTCAAACTCAAAAGTTTCTTTGGCTTTCCACCACGCTTAGAACATCCTACACATGTTTCTCTTGATTGATAATTCCTTACCACTAATCTATCACCCCATTTCGAACTAAGGCAGACTTGACTGAATAGGTATTCCACCTGAATCCTTGGTTCAAAGCTCATCAGACGCATTTTTTAAAGAAAATTTTGTAAAATTGTTTTTTTTTACCGAACGTAGGGGTCGCGCCTTTAAGGTTTTCTTCATACCCTTGGCATTTACAATCCGAGTTAAAGAAAGATATATCAATGCTTTTGTTGTGAGTGGCCCAACTTTTCGGTTCCAAAGGTCATTGGGTTCAAGCACCCCGTTCTAGTATTTACCCACCATATTTCCATACTTCATGTTGATATCTGGTAAGTACTAGGACGGGGTCCTTGACCCCAATGACCTTTAGAGTAAACAAGTTGGACTCGTTGAAACAAAAACATTGATATATCATACTTTAAGATCGGACTGTAAAATCCGAAGATATGAACAAAAACTTAAATGCGCGACCCCCTACGTTCGATCTAAAAAGACTATTTGTCCTTTAAAAATGCTTCAGATTAGATGGTGTGAGGCATACGTTTTCTTTTTTGCCTGTAAGGTGATATGGTTTACTTACTTACTTACTTATCTGGCGCTTACAACCGTAGGTCGGTTTTGGCCTCGTATAAGAAATTGCGCCAGTCATTTCTGTTTTTCGCTAGCTGGCGCCAGTTGGAAACACCAAGCGTGGTCAGGTTATTCACACCTGATCCTTCCAACGAAGATGTGGGCATTCTCTTCTGCGTTGACCACCACCGGGCACCGAATCAAATATTTTTTTTCCCTGGAGCGTCGTTTTCCATTCTCTCAATATGACCTAGACAGCGGAACCGCTCGATTTGAATACGCTTAACTATGTCGATGTCAGCGTAGAGCTCATACAGCTCGTCGTTCCATCGAATTCGGTACTCGCCATTGACGCAGGTTGGACCGAAGATCTTACGAGAGATCTTTCTCTCGAAGGCTCCCAAAGTCTTTTCATCAGAACTGCTCAACGTCCAGGTTTGTGCAGCATATAATAGGACGGGCATGATTAGTGACTAATATAGCGTGAGTTTTGTTCGCCGAGAGAGGGCTCTGCTTCTCAATTGCCTACTCAGCCTAAAGTAACACCTGTTGGCAAGAGTTATCCTTCGTTTTATCTCATTACTGACATCGTTGAAAGAATTTATGCTGGGTGCCAGGTAAACAAAGTCCTTAATGACCTCCAAGACGCTTTCCAAGACGCTGGGACTGTTTATTTGTTGATACTAGGTATTTTGCATTATTTGCGTTCACTGCAAGACCCATTCGACTCGACTCTTTTGCTAATCTGGAGAATGCTGCACTGACTTCGCTCGTATTATGGCCAATGATATCGATATCATCAGCATACGCCAGCAGCATAATACTTTCGTAAAATACCGTGCCACTGAGTCTGAAATCAGCAGCTCGGATGATCTTCTCCATCATTAGGTTGAAAAAGTCGCATGATAAAGAATCACCTTGTATTAAACCTCGTTTGGTATCGAATGGAGGAGTAAGATCCTTCCCAATGGATTATGGTGGCCCAATTCAGACATGGTGGTCTACTCAAAAGGTTCAATCAGCTGGTTTACGATGGGCTTCAGTTTTTCACATAACACGCTCGACAGAACCTTATATGTGACATTAAGAAGGCTTATCCCACGGTAGTTGGCGCAAATGGTGGGATCACCTTTCTTGTGGATTGAGCAGATCACACTGAGGTTCCAATCATTTGGAATGCATTCTTTCGACCATATTCTGCATAGAAGCTCATGAATGCATTTAAATAGAGCTTCGCCTCCATTCTTGAAGAGCTCAGCAGGTAAGCCATCGGCTCCTGCAGCTTTGTTGTTTTTAAGCCAAGCTATAACTTTCAAGACTTCCCTATGGTCGGGCAGCGAAACTTCAACGCAGTCGTCCAAAATTGGGGCTGCCGGGATATCATCTCTATTGGCGGTATTGTTGTCGTCGTCACCATTCAATAGCCTAGAGAAGTGTTCTCTCCACATCATCAGTGTACTCTGAATAACTGTCACTAGATTCCCATTTTCATCCTTGCAGGAAGAGGCCCCGGTCTTGAAACTACCGGCCTGGCGTCTTATTTTTTGGAAAAATTTTCGGACCTCATTCCTTTCACTATGCATCTCAATTTTCTCGCACTAACGCATTTCCGCTTCCCTTTCCTTTCGTCTGAAAATGAGTCTCTCTTCCCTCCTCTTCTCTTTGTATCCCTCTTTAGCAGCACGCGTTACAATCGACTGCAGGGTGGCTTTGTAGGTGGCTTTCTTCTTCTGCAGTGGCGTCGCAACATTCCTGGTCGTGTCACTGGTTTCAGCGAGAGCGGTGATAGCCAATCACCTCTTCGGCAGCCGTACGCATAGAGTGGGAAATGTGATTCCACTGCGTGCATATATCGTCGATCGGAGGAGTGCTTTCTTGAAGCAGGAGTGAGAGTAATTAAATATACCCTTATTTTATAAAAAATAGTTTTTGTAAAAACTGCTCATTATAAAGCGACCTTAAAGTCAAAATGTAAAACTTAAAGTTGAATTGAAGATTGGACTCTGATTGGACTTTTATTTGCCACTTGGCTGCAAGATCTTCTGGGTAGAAAAAAAAAGAACATTTTTGGGGCATGGTAAACCTTGCTCTTACCATTTCTGACATAGTTTTAGTCTTCCCTTAACCCTTTGACGACCTCTCCTGAAGCGCTGGAAAATTTGCGAATCCAAGATCGGAATAGTGTTCAGCAACCTCCAAATTATCGACAAAAGTGTCGGAAAAAACAATTTTTTTTACGTGCTAAGCTTTGAAAAATCATATAATTACAATGTTCCTCAACAGTAGAAATGTCTGCGAATATTTTCTCTCGTTGACAGTACGCGAACGAAAAGTTTGAGGTCAAATTTTGATTAACTTCATGAGAACTCGTTGCTGTTAATCAATTTTGAAAGCTAACCAATGAAAGTTTACAAAATAACCTTTGCAATGTTAGAACTTTGACCTCTATATGAGCAATGGTTTAGGAGATATTCCCAAAATAGTTCAAAATTTCGCCTTCTGTATTTGCTACGGCGTAATGTTTGATATCCAATGAAAGGGTTAAAAGATAACCATTCCAATGGTGATACTTTGACTTTTTTACGACAATTGGTTCAAGATATTCACAAAATATGTAGGTTAAATTTTCCAATAAATCTGATCTTTCAGTCGATGCCGATTTGATGCCAGGTATTAGATTTGATGAGATTTTTTTAACGAAATTTTTATCTATTTTGAAAATATATTCGGGAGAAATAGTTGTAGAGAGGTCAAAGTTCCACCATTGGAAATAAAATAAAACTGTTTTTGATTTCATTGTTTTATCTCTGGCTTACAACGAACACAAAATTCGAATTCTACTTGCTTGTTTTTTCTCCGATAACTTTGATTTGAGTGTGCATTATGCTTAGATTGACAACAACCATATCTATTCGTCAAATACTGCTTCGTTTTCTATATCTGCGTTGGAAGTCAGTTCGCAACTGGCTACTGAAATGATCGATTCGTTCACTGCAAGAGACCACCTCGCGAAGTTGTAAGACTCGCGAAGACCTTAGCGATTAAAACTTGCAGAGGTCACTACTCCGTCCGATCATTATCTCTGCAAAAGTGAAACGGGACGTAAGAATATGTTTTCTGCTCCAAATAACACGAAGATTATCAAACCAATGCTAAAGGGTCCGCCAAATAATTTTTTTTTTTTGAAAAAGCTATAAAAAAAACTACTGAATATTTTCTCAAATTTCTTTTTTCATTTGAATGTACAATTTTTCCGGTTAATAATGTAAAATTATTTCATTCAAATGGCTGCCTCGGCTGGCCATGCAGTAGCCTACACGATCGGTCCAATTTTTAAGCACATTATCGATTGTGTGCAGCTGTATTTCACCAATGGCTTTACGAATATTGTCCTTTAAAGCGTCAATTGTCTCTGGCTTGTCGGCGTAACACTTATCTTTGAGGGCACCCCACAAATAATAGTCCAACGGTGTCAAATCGCAGCTCCGAGGTGGCCAAACGACATCAGCTCTGCGGCTGATAATGCCATCTTCAAAAACAGGGCGCAAAACATGGAGTGTAGATTCGGCTGTGTGGCACGTAGCGCCGTCCTGTTGAAACCAAATGTTGCCAATATCCTCCTCTTCAATTTTTGTGAACAAAAAATCGTTCAACATGGCCCGATAACGATGGCCATTGACTATAACGGCCACTCCTTGCTCATTTTCGAAGAAAAATGGCCCAATTATGCCTCTGGACCAAAATCCGCACCAAACAGTGACTCGTTTTGGGTGCATCGGCTTTTCAATGTATGCGTGCGGGTTTTCTGTGCCCCAAATGCGACAATTTTGCTTGTTTACATACCCGCCAAGATCAAAATGAGCTTCATCTGAAAAGATAATTTTTTTGGCAAAATCGGCATCTTCTGTAAGTCGATCGCAGGCCCACTCAGCGAAGCGAAAACGCATTGGATGGTCAGTTGGCTTCAACTCCTGAACCAATTGGACTTTGTATGGCGTTATACCAAGGTCTTTATGAAAAATTCGTCTCAATGATGTCTCCGAAATGTTAAATTGTTGAAAACGACGGTGAATTGATGTTGATGCCGCTTCACGCACACTTTCTGCCACAGCAGCAATATTCTCGGGTGTACGCACTGTTTTTGGCTTTTCACGCTTTGGTTTATCGATGAGGATGCCAGTTTCTTTCACTTTTTTTACAAGATAACGAACATACGGAGCTGACGGTGCTTCTGTTCTTACAAAATCCGTACGCAATTTTCGCACACATTCTGCAATATTACCATGATTTTCAAAGTAATGTCGCAATATTTCCCAGTGTTCAGACATCAGACATCAGACATGTGCTAAGTGTTACCATTCACGAAATAAGCACGAGTTGAAAAAAAAACGTCAGATGGTGGACCCTTTATTTGTGCCTTTTGCAAAAACTCATTTTGTTTCGCTAATGATCGAAATTGTTTCGAAATTCATCATAAAAAATGAAATTTCAATGTGTTGAACAAAAATGAAAACAAAATCCTTTTTATTTCAAATAAATCAATAAATTTCTTTAAAGAAATTAAATATGTCATAGATTTTTACCGGGGACGACCATTGGGGCATTGAAGTCCCGTCAGATTCGATGGCCGCGTGGATAGTCAATTTTTTTTCGGTATTTTTTTTTTAGAGACTGAAAGGTTTTCTGCAACTTCTCCAAAAATTTCCGCAACTTCTCCAAATTACTTCTCCAAAACCTGAAGCTTAACCCAGTTCCAAAATATTGCAGCAAGAAGAAGGGAAGAAAAAGCAAAAATTTTTCGACTTTGAGGTGGTGTGGTAGGCAAAGGAATGAATCAAACCTTGAAAATTTAGTACTTTCTAAAAGCCACATTCATTTCGGGTAAGGAAAAATTCGAAAGTAAAAGGGTCACCGGTGTCCCATGTTTTAAGCCCATTAATGGGCTTAAAACATGGGGATATACGAGAAGTTTTTGGATTTTACAATGTTGGTCTGGACGACTACAGAAGAAATTTAATAAAAAAAGGTCCAAAAATATTCCCAAAACTCTTACTCTTCGTCAAACCTTCGTTTAGGGGCTTCGAGGCTCTTTTTCACAGCTTTTATCAGTTATATATTAATAAAAATTCTATTTCTGTCACTTCATAGCGAATATTCGATACAATTGAGAGGAAAAATTTTAATGTTTTAGGCAAAGAACTTTTTCTGCTGACTTAACATCTATTTAAAATGTGTCACTTCCGCGCATTTGTCGTAACGAAATTTCAATTTCAACAACGCAGAAAAGAAAATTTTGAAATACAAGCTTGTCAGTTGAAAATATGTTAGATGTATGTACAAATGCCCCTGTAAGAAAATCTTAACCCGTTACGCTTAAAGGAATCTTGTAAATTAAAATATTTTTATTACAACAGCATCGCCTTTAAAAGCCAACTTTTACGCACTCCCTTTCCAAGATTTACATATTATTTACATGTTTCACTCTTAAGGCCGTCATGGCTCTTCCCTGGTTTGCCTGATTTATCGCCTTTAACAAATCCTTAATACATAAATAATTTATATTTTTAACCTTATGCCAGATAATTTATTGTTATATTAATCTATTTTTTTTTCTTTTTTCACGCTCCTGCTGATGCTGCTACTCCTGCTACTGCCTCATCTGATAATGATTTACACCATTTATGCCGATGTCAACCACACACACACACACAAACACACCCATCAACCACACAAACATATAAAAAACAAAAAATGAAAAACCTAAAGGATCTCATTTTGGAGAAGAAGTCCTTAGTCAAGGAAACCAATCGTCTGAAAACATTGAACTGCCATCTCGACTATCGTCTCAATGAGCAGGAGAAGCGTCTTAGCGCCGTTAGTCTGGAGCTGGCAAAAACTTGGCATCTTGTCGGTAAGATGCAGCGTCAACATCGTCAGCTGCACACGCAAGAGCAAATTCTACGCTATCAGCTGCAACAAAAGCGCCGTTTGTTGAGTGAACTGAAGGACGAGTTGGAATACTGCAGACGTAAGTGGGCGGCAGCGCGTGCCAAAAACGACGAAAGTCAAGAGCAGTACAATGATTTACGACGCGAGTTTGCCAAAAGAAAACTCGAAGATGCCAACATTTCGGCCGAAAGTGGCTATAGCGACTCATCCGGCCCAGCATCGGATGAGGAGGTGCGCACTGTGCGTGCTGCTATGGTGGTACCCGCAGAGGTCACCGCATTGGCAGAAGGCGGTCGCAGCAATTTGCGTGCAATGTTCGAGCACAGTCGAAAAATTAAACGCATGCAAAGCACGTCACCAGGACGCGCAGCGGCAGCTTGCGGCAAACAAGCGGCAGCTAAAGTAGTGGTGTTGCGTTGGAATAGTGCACCACCAACATGCGGTTGGGGTAGAGATGATGAGGACGATGAGGAGGACAATTCCGAGCAGCTGGCTGATGGCATAACAAAGCCAACCGGTGCGATACCAAAGATTGTTGCGAGAAACTCGCGTAGCAAGCAACGTATAAGAGATACGGGTGGGCTACAAGATGCTGAGGACGATGCATTGACCGCATTGGACGAAATTCCAATTTCTTCGAGCGGCGAACAGAGTGCTCCAAGCGCCGATCGTGCTGTGCGCATACAACGTCTTGAACAGCAGTGCAAATCGCTCATTCAGCAAGTGCTAGAGACCTCGGATAATCGCGAACGCCTCGAAATACAGCTCTGCCGTTTCCAGGACGAAATTGCACCCGTCCAGTATGCCATCCCGTTGAATGAATTCATTACAAAGAAGCGCATTGAGCGCATGACTCGCGCTAGCTCAGCACCTGCAAGTGCCGCTGGCTCACTTACACCTCGCGAGGAAGAGTACACGCGCAAACGTTCCGAGCGTCTCGGACGTTTGGAGGAAGAGAGTCGCCAGTTAATATCGCGCATTAAACGCACCTCAGATCGTGGTCACTACTTGCGTTGCTCGCTGGATCGGCTACATAGAACACGTTGCGCTGGAGGCAGTGCAACCATGAGTCGTGAGGGCAGCTTCGAAAGTAACACCGAGGAAGAAGTCGCCATTGCGGAGGCTGAAGTGCAAGATGAGAAAAAGAACGACGTTTCCACAGAAGATGAAGCAGTCAACCAGAACAGTCCACTAACAACTACCGAGGAAGCCTATACAAAGCGTCGCTCAGAGCGACTCAAGCGTCTGGAGGACGAGAGCAAACAGCTACTTGCTAAACTTTCGCAAAATGCCCAACGTGGCAGCCAATTGTCCGTAAAATTAGATGATCTGCATGTGCAGCATGGTTGCAACGAAAATGAGGCAGCTTCAAGTGCCACACCTGCATCCGTCCCAACACCAGTCTCTCCTACAATTGAGAAACGCATGGAGAACATCGAACGTATCTCCAGCAATCGCGCTGAACGGCTGCGTATTCTAGAAGAGGAAGGAAACCAGTTGATTTCACGTCTTTCCAGCACCTCAGAACGTGGAACACGCATGATCAACCGCATAGCCGAGCGTGAACAGAATCGTGCAGCACGCCTGGCTGAAAATGCAAGCAAAGAAACGGCATCGAGAGAAGCCACACCCGCACCGCAGCCGTCTACTGAAGAAAATCCACCAGAATCAGGTGCTCCACTGCTACCCATACTAAAGACTGTGGCCTGCTCGAGCATTGTTAGCGAGGAGTTGGCCGAGTGCGTAACCGTTACAACAACATCAAGTCAAATTGCTGGCGCCACAC
Organism: Pherbina coryleti; assembly: GCA_943735915.1. Lineage (NCBI taxonomy): Eukaryota > Metazoa > Arthropoda > Insecta > Diptera > Sciomyzidae > Pherbina > Pherbina coryleti. The sequence goes on along the minus strand of OX030948.1, from coordinate 52,058,915 downwards.
AGCAAACCGAACAGGGCGCAGTGCCAAAGACAAAACCGCTTGCTCAGTTGAGCTTTGCCAACTCAAGCAAATTGAGAAGCAAGTCAACAGCAACTCCAACAAAACCTGCGCCACCAAAGAACAACAGCTCAGAGTCTCTCGAGGAGATGGTCAAGCGTTTACAGAATCTGCCATTTCCAGACGTAGCGACAAGTCAATCCGAATCGCAGTCTGAACAGAAGCCACTGAATGAAGATACCTCCACAGCAGCAGATTCAAGCGATGAATTGAGATGAAATTTTGACACCCACATGACCAATTTAGCTGCTTAGCTACAAAAATAAAATTAATTTCCTATTTTACCACGTATCGTCATATAAATACTTAAGGCGTTCTGTTCGAATGTAGTTTTTTTCTGTAAGGAATCTCAGTCAGGTATAAATTTTTTATATAACATATTAGTTAATGGATTCCTATTTATCGACAATAAACTATTTAAGAATTATAACACGTCTAGATTGTAAGACGTGTTCATTTAATTGGATTATCTATGTGACCTTGCTTTGCGGGTTTATTTTGAATATATTTTATGATATTGAACAATAAAGATATTTTTCGATTTCATGATTATTTTGATTGTGGTTTAATTATGAAATTTATAAAGAAAAGCCCCCTTTGAAAAGCCATTTGAAGAAAAGCCCAATAAAAGTTCCACTAAAGATTCAGAGATTTCCGTTTCCAATTCTTAGTGTTTCATGTTCGACTGAAAGTTTTAATACTTGCGATAGTGAGTTTTACTTCCATGAGCTTTGGCGATTTCATGTCCATATTAAATTAAAAATAAGCCCAAAATATTTCTACACCTGAAATACTGCAGTGTATGTATGTCCCAATCCATGAGCCCTACGCGACCCAATCCTTACTCGACCCAATCCATGCTTATTCTAATTGTTTTCCAAATCCTTATTCAATTCTTTGTTCAAGTCTTTATCCTAAATACTTCCTATCTTATTCCCGGTCCTAAACTTTGCATAAATTCTGGAGGAATCCACCTCTTATCGTCGTTTTTTTTAATCCTTCTTCATCATAATGCGATTTTGATTTTGTATTTGATTTTGATTTTTATCTTGATTTTGATTTTGATCTTGATCTTGATTTTGATTTGGATTGATTTTGATTTTGATTTTGATTTTGATTTTGATTTGGATTGATTTTGATTTTGATTTTGATTTTGATTTTGATTTTGATTTTGATTTTGATTTTGATTTTGATTTTGATTTTGATTTTGATTTTGATATTGATTTTGATCTCGACTTTTATTTTGATTTTGATTTTGATATCGATTTTGATTTTGGTTTTGATTTTGATTTTGGTCTTGATATTGATATTGATCTTGATCTTGATCTTGATTTTGATTTTGATTTTGATTTTGATTTTGATTTTGACTTTGATTTTGATTTTGATTTTGATTTGGATTTTGATTTTGATTTTGATTTTGATTTTGATTTTGATTTTGATTTTGATTTTGGTCTTGATATTGATATTGATCTTGATCTTGATCTTGATCTTGATTTTGATTTTGATTTTGATTTTGACCTTGATGTTGATTTTTATTTTGATTTTGATTTTGATTTTGATTTTGATTTTGATTTTGATTTTGATTTTGATTTTGATTTTGATTTTGATTTTGATTTTGATTTTGATATTGATTTTGATCTTGACTTTTATTTTGATTTTGATTTTGATATCGATTTTGATTTTGGTTTTGGTTTTGATTTTGATCTTGATTTTGATTTGGATTTTGATTTTGATTTTGATTTTGATTTTAATTTTGATTTTGATTTTGATTTTGATTTTGATTTTGATTTTGATTTTGATTTTGATTTTGATTTTGATTTGGATTGATTTTGATTTTGATTTTGATGTTGATTTTGATTTTGATTTTGATTTTGGTTTTGATTTTGATTTTGATTTTGATTTTGATTTTGATTTTGATTTTGATTTTGATTTTGATTTTGATTTTGATTTTGATTTTGATTTTGATTTTGATTTTGATTTTGATTTTGATTTTGATTTTGATTTTGATTTTGATTTTGATTTTGATATTGATTTTGATTTTGGTTTTGATTTTGATTTTGATTTTTGATTCTGATTCTGATTTTGATTTTTTGATTTTGATTTTGATTTTGATTTTGATTTTGATTTTGATTTTGATTTTGATTTTGATTTTGATTTTGATTTTGATTTTGATTTTGATTTTGATTTTGATTTTGATTTCCCGAAATTTTCTTTTTTCCATGGTTACAAGAATCTTCAGGGTTGTTTTGGTGTCAGAAGAACAGAACTGAATGACATATTCGTCTAATAATTTGAATGTGTTCCAGCGGCCGTGGAGCCATTTGTTATATTTTTCAAGCATTTTTCATTTGCCCTCGTACCTGCACAAATTTAGGTAAGTACGTGACAAATCCTTTCTGTACTCACTGTTTCTCAAGTGTTAGAATACTTGACCTGAGGCTTCGGTTATTCACGGCGATAATGGTAACGTAGAAAAACCGGGTCATCATAATATTGAGTAAACAAGAGAAATGGTCTGAGATCAACGTCCTGGCAAAAGTTATAAACGATGAGCTCCGAAGGATTGAGCTTTGTCTCTAAAACGACGAGTTAGAAGTGGTGGGCTATCCCATGACCACTTCTCGAACTGAGAATAGATTACTGTAACAGATTTCGCAATCATGCTTAACGCCGGTTGCACGGGGTCTATACTTGGAAATTTGGCACAGCATATAGTTCCACTTAAGCAATAGGATACAATGGTAACAGAAAAATTGATTTTTGCAGATTCGCAACTTCACATTTCTAACGACGATATATACTTTTATGTATCTATCATACCTTCTTATGGGTAGTACAAGAGGAGTGATAAAGTTAATATAATTCCTTTTATCGCGGGGGTATAAAAAACACTCATCATAGCGAAGCCATCATACCACATTTTAATAGACCCCATTTCATAATCATCATACGAATATCATTATACCTGCCAATCCCATAATACCATCCTCATTACAGCGTTTCGGGTGACCAGATAGCAATGATATTTTTCCAATTATTATGTTTCAGCAGTTGCCAAAGTTGCCAATAACATTCAGCTGTCAAAATATTTACTAAGGTTTGCCATTTTGAATGTGTGGAAATTATTAAAAAATAATATTGAAATTCTAACTCCGTTGTAAATATAGGCTCCACGAAATTACCCAAAAATGAAATTGATTTAAGACATTACGAAAAATATTTGGAAATTTAATGTCCTTTAAAATTGGGAACATTATTGCTTCTGAGTGTAGTGGGTCCAAATAGTATTCAGCGCTGATGCTCCTCACCATCAGCTGAAAGATCTCAGCCCACGCTCAAATGAACGATGCTATGGAAACCTAATAATACAATTCTTTAAATGTTCCCAACGTAATTTTGCAAGACTCAAGGAATTGTTCTTGCACTGGAGTTTATAGGAGGAGATGGGTATACCGATGAAATCCTCATTTAAGAGGGTGTTCGAGGTCGTACCTTTCCTTGTCAATTCGTCAGCCAGATTATTGCCCTCGATATCCCTATGACCGGGTACCCAAATGAGGTGCATCCTGAATAACCTTGCCATCTCGTTAAGAGATCTGCGGCACTCAGTGAGAGGTTTTGAGTTATCAATATGCGAATTCAGCGCTTTAAGCGCAGCTTGACCATATGAGAATATGTAAATATTCTTTCCCCTGAGGTCTCTTTGACCTTAAATCTTAGCGGTAACATATGTATATAGCCATCATATCCGCTTAGTAGACACTACAATAGTTTGGGAATCTAAAGAAAGCTTCTATTTCCAGATCTTGGGAGTAAATTGCTCCCCCTACCTGTTTTTGTAGCTTGGATCCGTCTGTAAAGATTTTAATTCCGTTTATTTTAAGGGGGATTTTGTTAGCCCAGTCTAGCTGTGAAGAGATGGGAACTTCATAGTTCTTTTCAAGATTTAAACAAGGTACACAGTAATCTGTTTTGTCGCGGACCGACGAGTTCAGAATAACCGTGTGACCGCAGCTGTTACCTATCCAATTTCCAGGTTCTCTTAGTCGGAGGGCTGCAGAGTTAGTACACTCTCTGGCAAAGATATCTAGAGGAGGAAGGTGAAGTATGACATTAAGATGACATACTTGGGGTTGTGGATAATGCACCTGTACTTAATACAGTAACATGCACTTCTTTGAACATTAGCAAATTTCTGAAGTGCAGTTGCCTTGTCAAGGGCCTTCCACCATACCAGTGAACCGTATACAAGTATGGGGTGGACAATTGCCGTATAAGCCCAGCGTACTATTTTAGGGGAAAAACCTCATTTTTTACCTATAGATCTTTTACAGGCAAATAGAGCTATATTTGCATTAGAGCTTTCGATATATACCACTTTTTTAATTTAGGGGGGTATTTGACCTCCCTATGTGAATACTAGGAGACACTAAAGTTTCCCAATTGTGAAGGATATTAAATTTGCAAGAATTTTACTGAATATCTTAAATTCTAAATTTTACTTAGTTTGGGAGTTAAAGGAAATTAACTACAGATCCATAGTATACAATGTGACCTTGAAACAATCGCTTACTTGAACTATCCCATAGTAAAATCTCAAATGGTCGGCAACTAAACGGCTAATGTGCATATTCTCAAGAAGCTTTACATTATTTACTCTCGGTGGTTTGTCATTGTCTGCATGGAGGCAATAACCGATCAGAACCAGGGACCGTAACTGTTATGACTTTTTCAAATAAGTCAATTAATAATAGTTATTTTTTGATCGATTTTTTTTGGTCAAAAATAAAAGTTAAAAAATTTCTTTTATTTTACCGGTCAAATATATAAGTTAAAATTTCACTTTTATTTTTTCGGTCAAAAATAACAGTTAAAATTTGACTTTTATTTTTTCGGTCAAAAATAGAAGTTAAAATTTGACTTTTATTTTTTCAGTCAAAAATAACCCACTGAACCATGAGCGAAGGTTTTACGTAAGGTGAGAGTTTTGCGAACGTTTTTGGGTAGAATTTTTTTTTAAGTGAAACTTCTTAGGCGGCGCTTCGAAATTTGAACGAGAATATTGAGGAGTGAAAATTCAAGGTCAATTTACTTCATTTCGTTACACGATAGAGAAGAAAGATATGTTTTATAGTAGAGAGAATGATAGCTGAATTACAATACTGCGTTAGGTCGGTCGGCCTTTGACCGTACTTTGGTCTCCGTTGTAAAAACTTTACGATATAAGCTGTCAAAACGGACGACCTCAAACTTTGCAAAACTCAATGTTGCGTTGACAGATCGTGCGTCTATCATTTTGGTGATGCCAATAAAAGCAGCTATACTAAAAATCCCACAAAACGTCCCTTTTTCCGAAATCATGCAATTATAATTTTAATCAATAAAAAATTAAAAGATATTGTCATAAAATCATTAAGAACCATAAAACCTACTTTAGAAAGCTAAGATATTTTTATTAAGTGTAATATATTCTGCGAAATAATGAAAAATGTCACATATTAACGCGAAAATTCGGACCAGAAGCTTCAAAATAAATGAACACTTTCCAATTTAATGATAAAATGTGAAATTAAATTAAGATTTAAAATGGAATTTCTGGAAACACATTTCAGTTTTCATGGCCAAAAATTGTTCTTTGATTGATCGATATTTTTATATATATATACATATGTATATATATATGTATATTGTTTTTTTTTATAAAATGTGATTACTTGATGTCATTATTTTTCTTGTTTTTGTCAAAATTACTGCTATTTATTATTATTATTACTGTTAATTTTTGCCGAGATTTTTGCAAATTTTGAGAGCAAAATGTAGGAAATTTCGTCAACGAAAGCAAGTTGGAAATACGTATGGAAATATTCATGTAAATTTGTGTATGGAAGTTTTTTGGTACGGTGCGTGTTTTGGGGCAATTTCAATCAATTTTTATCCACCTTGAACACCAGAGGGCGCTTAAGTACAAATTTAAAGAAAATCGGTATATAGTGGTTTTCATGTACGCTGAGTGTTTTGCTGCTATCTTTTTTGACCTGTATTGAACACCAGAGGGCGCTGTACTACAATTATTAATGCGATTAGAATGAAAATTGGTATATTGTGATTTTGAGGTACGGTGAGTATTTTGTCGCTATCTTCTTTGATCCAACTTAGACACCAGTTGGTGCTGTAGTACAAATTTACAAGTACCATAGGCGTAGAAGGATATCACCAAGTGGAACTCCATTGTGAGTTTTAATGTAATGCGACTTTAATTTCCATAGCTATTCGATATCAAAACTTTGGCATGTATGGGCGGGGTGTGGCTCCTTGAACAATGCCTGTCAAAATTTTTTAAAAGAAATGCATCACCAAATAGTAGTTCTATTCTAAAATTCAACGTTTTGTGACTTACTTTCATAGGCTATTCGATATCAAAAATTGTAATTGTATGGGCGGAGCCACACCCCCTTGTACAATGTCCGTCTCGGTTTTCTAGTAGATGGAAATTACCAAGTGGCAACTCCATACCGAGTTTCATTATTATGCGGCATTTAACTCCAAAGCTATTTGATACCATAAGTTTGACTATTTATATGGGCAGTGCCATGCCCACTTGTACAATGCTCACTCAATTTTTCCAGTCAAAGGACAAGACTAAATAGAACATTCTTACCGAGTTTCATTGATGTGTGACTAATAGTTCGAAAGTTATATCCACAATTTGGGCAGCCGAAAAAGTGCCACACCCTTTTCCCAACGCCCATAAAATTTTACCAGTGGAACGGCACATGTAAATCGAGGCCGAGCACCTAATTCCAATGTTGTGCGACCTATAATTCCAAAGTTATTCGATATTGCAGATTCGAGTTGCCACGCCCCCTTGTACAATGCCCGCTGAATCACTTGTAATTAGTGAGTACTTGGGTACAACTTTACAAAAACAAAGTGAACGGCATTTGCCAATCTACCTTACCACAACATTCTTTTATGTGTTATATTATTCAAACAATGATATTAAGGGTATTCGTCCTCAACCAACCTGATTAAAATATCTAATTGACCAATATATAAGTTTGCCATTTTGCATGAGTACCCTTATTATTTTATTTATAATATACTAAAAAATGCATACATTTTAATAGGATATACAATTGAATAATATTAATATCATTCTAAATTCATCAAAATCATTAATATACTATTTAAGCAGCATGTTCATTTAAAAAATTTTATCAATTTAAAAAAAGCTCGCATCAAAATATATATTCCTACAATAATCCTATGAAAATCTTAGTTTTCCATCGGAATCCAAGAATACCCACATTTTAGCATTTCTCAATGAAAATGCAACCCAGCGTTAATATGGAATGTCAAAAGCACGAGCTAGTAGAGCATGTCGCTACTCATAGCGTTGATCGTACGTCACCCCCTCAAATTCATTTTTACGGGATGAAGTCGACGCAACGCATAAGGTCATATTTTGTGTTGCTTCATAAAAACCCATTGTTTCTAGTCGAGCTGTCAAAGGCCGACCGACCTAACGCAGTATTGTAATTCAGCCATGAGAGCGATATACATTGTATAAAAGACTGAAAAAAATGTTTGTCACCGCTGAGTATCAAACCTGCTAACTCAAGATTACAAAGACGTCGCCCTATCTATTGTGCTAAACTCTTCACATAGAAATATGCTCTACGTACCAATTAATCAAACTACTTTTGCTGTAGATGCCCAGCGGGAAAATAAAAGGCGTTCCTAGAAATAGCGCTTTTTATGCGCATTTTTGGTATGCTTTGAGGATGTGCTTTTCAGAGTTCAGAGTTGTGGAGCTCATATTTTTATACACATTTTGTCCATAATTGATGTAGCGGAGAAATAGCAGAGCAGTAAGGCATTTAATTGTAATGCCATCGGTCCGAGTTCATTCCTCGCGTTTTGCGAATTATGAAATTTTCTCGCTTTGTTTTTTTGTTTTTTTAAAGAGCTTTTTTAACTATTTGTTTGTTAAGAAGCGCTTTCATCCTAGGACATCCAATATAAATTTTAATATGAATTTGGTTTACTTAAAAAGCGCTCCAGATGTGTGGAGCGCTATGGTAGAAGCGCTTGTTTAGTGCTTTTGAAGCGCTTCGATTACCGTTGGATGGCAAAAGACGCAGATTGTGTGCTGATTGCGTTCTATGTGTGGTAGATAGGGGGGTTGTCATGATTCGGGTAGAAGAGAGAAAGATTCAGCGAAGCAGTAGTGAATAAGAGAGTTGCCCTGAGCGCATTATGATTTTCGCAAAGTAGACTCTAATACTAGGGCTGCCATGCTAATATTTTTTTAGAATACCAACGTTGGTATATCTTTAATTCAATATATTAATATAACCTCTATGAATTTTGCTCATATTACACATGTTATACGAGGTGGCGCAAAAATAACCTTCCGATGTTTTTTGGCTGTAATTTAAAAAAAAAATGAAAAACTTTGATTCTTCTTGTGGATTATTTTTATTTGGTCTTTTAATTTTTTTTACATCAAGTCGAAAATATGATGTCATGTAAATGGCCGCCGCCACAGTTGATTGTCATTTGAGACCTTTTTATGGCATTTTCCATCACTTCGGCCAAAACTTCCGGCGATAGGTCCTCACATTCTTGACGTATATTGTCTTTAAGAGCTGCAAGAGTCTGAGGCTTGTTGACATAAACCCAGGACTTCAAAAAGCCCCACAAAAAGAAGTCTGGAGCGGTGAAATCAGGCGATCTTGCTAGCCAGTGCAAATCGCCAAATCGGGAGATTAGGCGCCCGGGAAATGCATCCTTCAGCATATCGGTTGTGGCACGTGCAGTGTGTGCCGTTGCACCGTCCTGTTGGAACCACATGTTTTCCAATCCCAATTCATCAAGTTGCGGCAAAAAGAACTCGTTGATCATTGCTCTGTAGCGCTCACCATTCACAGTAACCGTTTGGCCCGCGACGTCTTCGAAGAAAAAAGGTCCGATGACTCCTCCAGCGAAAACAGCACACCATACAGTGACTTTGAGCGGGTGTAATGGCTCTTCGTGGGTTACACGCGGATTTTCAGTGCCCCAGAAGCGTAAATTTTGCTTATTTACGTACCCGCTAAGATGGAAATGGGCCTCATCACTCATGATTATTTTTGATGAAAAATCATCTTCCTCTTGGTGGTGATTAATTCCGCGTTCTGGAGCAGTGTAGCGTAACATTGTTTATTAACGTGTATTTCGCATGTGTTTACTACACAAATGTCAAAACAGAACTGACATTAGGGGCCAATCGCAAAATTTATAGCATTTTCTGATAGGAGGATTACTTTTGCGCCACCTTGTATTATTATTCATAATATTGCGATATAAAATTATAAAGAAATCCAAATTCATGAAGCATATGCTGTCGCCCATGACGCCAACTTGAGAAGTTGGAATAAGTTATTTCAATAGATAACTATTTTATACATATTGTAGTTATATAATTTTATATCGAAATATTATTAATAATAGTAAGTATAATATGTTTCATATTAGTAATATTAATACGTACATATGTTGAATTAAAAATATATCAAGTTGTATTCTGTATTCATATCTATATGTAAATTCGACCCAAATTGGTTATCGAATTAATTGCTTTTCGGCCATAGGTCCATACCAATGAATATTAAATAAACAGAATATTTTTTTAAAAAAACTTTTTATTGCATTTCTTTTGCTTATAAAGCTTTCTCTTTGCCTTTAAGTTTCGATTATGCAATCGTAAAGCAACGCAGCGTAACGTGACGTAGAGTTCTATCTTATGAAAAATACGTGTAAGTGGTTAGTGAAATCGTAACGTAACCTAGCGCAGCGATGCGTTCTATTCCAGATAGAACTCTACCCACGTTGCGTTGCGTAGCTTTACGATTGCATAATCGAGCCTTTACACTAAAATGGTTCTTATTCTAGAAGAGAAAGAGTGTATACAAAGAAGAAATTTCACTTCTTTACTGTATACACGGTATACTGTATCTTTTTTTTTTAATTTTTGATTTTTTTATTTTGTCGCTTTAAAGTGCTTGCTATAGAATATTAAATTTGTGAAAACGTTTACCATAAATAAAAACTTACTTCTTTTGCGAAACTCATAAAAAAATTATTTTGAGTCGAAAAAGAATAATTTTTTTATCATTTTAGTTCCACGAATGTTCATAAATGAGTTCAGAAATGAATAATAAATGTTTCTTTTTCGCATTCATAAATGAGTTCAGATATTAATAATAAATGTTTCTTTTTTGCATTCTAAAATGAGTAAAAACTAGTAAGAAATGATCTTCGACTGGGCCGAAGTTAAAATACCCCCACGTCCAAAACGAAGTATATTCAATTTCGGAGTACCGATAAGGTATTTTTGTATGGTTCATTTTTTAACTCATTTCCGAAGAAAAAAAGGTTCGTTTCTGAGAGGCATTTTTGTCCGGCGATTGATTCAAAAAGAGTTAATTTCCGAGTGCTGAAAAATAACTTGTGTGTCTTTTTTTAACTAATTTCCGAACAAAAAAGTACAATTTATGGTTTTTTTCCGAACTCATTTCCGAACTTAATCAGGTTCATTTTTGAGAGGCATTTTAGTCCGACGAATGATACAAAAAAGGTTCATTTATGAGTGCCAAAATTGAACGTTTCTACCCGAAAAGGTTCATAAATGAAGTAAAAACGGTAGTTTTGGTTCACTGGGAACAGTTAAAATTTCACTTTTATTTTTGAGTCAAATTCTCTGAAGTGTAGTGATTCGACAAACAACAGTGACAGGGAACGCAATGTGTAGTGATAAGCAAAACGAAGGTAAGGCAGAGTACAATAAATAGAATTTAAACCTTTATTATGATTTTCACTCTTAACAGAAAAATAAAAGTCAAATTTTAACTGTTATTTTTGACCGAAAAAGTAAAAGTCATAATTTGACTTTTATTTTTGACTGAAAAAATAAAAGTCAAATTTTAACTTTTATTTTTGACCGAAAAAATAAAAGTAAAATTTTAACTGTTATTTTTGACCGAAAAAATATAAGTCAAATTTCAACTTTTATTTTTGACCAAAAAAAAATCGTTCAAAAATAACTATTATTTTTTGACTTTTTTTACAAAAGTCAAATATATAAAAACCTTTTAAGATTATTATTCCTTAGCTAACAAGCATCGCACTACTTTATTCTAATATCGAAAAGACACATTTTTTCCGCCTGACTTTTTGAATTGAAATTTCGAAAATAACAGTTATTTTCGGTCCCTGATCAGAACAATTTATTTAAATTGAAAAAATGTTCTGTTTCAGCTGGGATTCGAACCTCGCTGCTCGTTGTTATAACACCGAATGGTTCACACACTTATTAACGCTCTCGGTCACGGCAGCTATACCCAAAGTAACATACCTATTATATGGCATACATTATAATACACCGATCATACTAATCAGGAGTCATTGCCTTCACTTTCAACAACATGCATTCTTTGAAGCTGTTATCTTTTGAATAATTCTTAACCTTAACGACATAACAATAACCAAGAAGACTATGGACGCGGGGTTTTTTTTTTATGTCTTTCAAAGTTCACAATAATTTACAACGACTTGCTACAATTACATACAGAAATCCTTACCCCAACGACCTTACATACTTCTTTCGTTGTCCTGGCCAGCTGAAATGATGCTGAAAAAAAAAATAAACACACAAAAATACAAGGACGAAAGCAACAACATCAAAGACCAAACAGGGCATTCAGCTAATGAGATACAAGCAAAAACAAAAAGAAAAAAACCAAATAATTATTACGGTCTAAGCATTTAAATTATCTAACGAATATCCTTTGGGAATTCGTTGTACTAATTATTATGGCAGAATAAAATCAAGTACTAGAAAAACAAAAACAACAACAACAACAACAACAGTAATGAAAACAAGTTTGAAACCGCACGAAGTGCCGAAATAGTGAACAAAAAAGGCTGCCACAAAATAAACCATCCCATACCCCAAAAGAGCAACAATTTATACACAATGACAAAAAAAAAAAAAAAAAAAACAAAAAAAAAACAACATGCAAAAAACACTTAAAGTGAAAGTAGAATGGAACTCATCTATAATCTTAATTCACAATCTAACAAAACTCAAAAAACTTTCTCTAAATCTAACAGAAACAACAAAAAAAGACCAAGCGGGATGGTTGAGCAAGAATTGTTGATGCACAATGGGTGAGTTTTATTCAGGCGAAATTTTTTCCTATGAAAATTTTTTCTTTGTGATACTGGTTTAGGAATGAATTCAGACTATCTTTCAATAAATGGCCTGAATTTTTTGGTTTTTTCTAAATAGATTTTTTTTTAATCTAGCCCACTGTCAGAGCAGTCAAGTAGAAAAAAACTACATATAAAAATTACGCATTCAGTGCGAAACCATCGTGATAATAATTTTAATAAAAATATTTTGTTTTTTTTCTTCTCTCCGTTTTAGTGATAAATAGCTTGGTAAGAATTTTTCTAAAACGTTTCTATTACGAAGGAGCTGAGTCCTTGCAGTCGCTGTCCCATGGCATCACGTTGATTTGATGTCCTTAAGCGACCTATAATTCTCTGTGTTTGTGTGTATGCGTGCGTGTGTGTGTATACTATACATGCCTGTGTGCTAACTATGACCAATTGTTGTGCGTGCGTGTTTGTTGGGGTTTGACTCTATATATTTTTTTTTTTTTTTTTTTTTTTTTTTTTTTTTTTTGTTAAAGACGACAGGAGGGAATCTTTTATAGACAAATGGAAGCCCGTACTTCCAAATAGTGTCAGAGTCCCTGATATGGTATACTGACTAAACCACTCCTTACTTTTCTCTCCTCCTGCAAGACCCTACGGAACCACCAATCGAGGCATTACTTCGTAGGGCAGGATTGAGTATGTTTACTCATCTACGATTCTACGCTTCTTCTTAACAAAGAAACGTTTTGCAGATCATGCTTGTTTATATTCCAAAGCGATGATGTGCTGTGCTTAATATGCAATGACGCGTTGTAGGCTCATCGTGATGATGATGCATCAGGTGGAGACCGCCTCGGGAAATGGTCCCTAGCCGAAGACGCTGACGGTGCTAACGACTGCGGTCTCTTCTTGGAGAGGGGATTTCGGGGGGAGGCCGCTTCGGGAAATGGTCCCTTGACGAAGGCGCTGACGGTGCTATCGACAGCGGCCTTTTCTTGGAATGGCATCACTTCGGGCATATGAATCCCTAGACGAAGACGCAAGGTACAATCGACTGCAATACCTTCCAAGATGAGCGCAGGGCTTCATCACCCCCTAACCTCTGATCTTCAGCAAATCTGCACGGTGCGGCCTACCAACTTTGTCTATAGCATAGAGTCTGCAGTTGATCTGCGCAGTCTTTCTACACGACGCAGTTCTTTGGTTATGGCGCATGCCATATTGCCTACTGAGATCCAGTTTTCTTCAGAGTTAAGCATAATGCCCACGAGAGTTTCCACTGTTGGTGACCTCCCTAGGTTATTGCTTAGCTCTAGTCTTTCGGCGTTAAATTTCGGACAGACGAAGAAGACATGTTCGGCGTCTTCAATAACACTTCCAGCACAGAAACTGCAAAACGGATTTTCGTCGTGCTTGAATCTATGAAGGTACGACTTAAAGCACCCATGACCAGTTAGTATTTGGGTGAGGTAGTAATCTACCTCACCATGACGCCTGTTAAGCCACGGTTCCAAATTTGGAATTAGGCGGTGCGTCCATCGTCCGTTCTGTGATGCCTCCCAGCGCGTCTGCCACACTGCTACACTGCGGTCTCGCGCTATCCTACGTTTGGAGGATTTAGGCAATTCGAGTGGAAGCGAATCGTATGTCACGTTCTCGTTCACCAGAAGGTCTATAGGGGGAGAACCCGCAATAACCAGCGCTGCATCCGAGGAGACAGTTCGAAACGCACTACATACTCTAAGTGCACAGATACGATACACCGATTCCATGCTTCGTAAGTAGGAGCTGAATCTGGTTGCCTCGGCCCATATGGGGGCTGCGTACAAAAGTATTGATCTGACGACAGTGACTATGATCTTTCTACGGGTTTGTCTAGGACCTCTGGTATTCGACAAAATTCTTGTTAGCGCTGCAGCTGCGCTTCCCGCTTTTCCACTTGCGTATAAAAGATGCTGCTTAAAGTTAAGCCTATGATCTATCATAACGCCAAGGTATTTAACGAATGGTTTCGATACAATTGTATGTTCACCAACCGATATTCTAGCGGTCTCAACGACTTTTCGGCTGCTTATTAGCACTGCCTCGGTTTTGTGCTCGGCCAAACTGAGACCCGCTGTATTCAGCCACTGCCGCACTGCTATAACCGCTTGGTTGCACTTGTCTTCAACTTCGTGCAAATGCTTTGCTACTACTATGAGGGCAATATCATCTGCGAACCCGATAATATGAGCCCTCTCTGGCAGCTGTAGACGTAGTACTCCGTCATACATTATGTTCCATAGGACTGGACCCAACACTGATCCTTGTGGGACTCCGCCAGTAACTTTATACTTTTCAGTACCCCCTTCTGTTTCGTAGTAGAGAATTCTATCCTCGAGGTAATCTCGAATGATTCTACGAAGGTAGAAGGGAACGCTAAAGCGCGCAAGAGCTTCCAGTATTCTGGTCCAATTCGCAGAATTGAATGCGTTTTTTATGTCGAGTGTTGTAACTAGACAGTACTCTTTGTCACCGTACAACCACCGAGTTCCTGAGATTGCCTGGAGTGCAATTTTTTTCACCGCTCCAATCGCATCTATTGTGGACCGAGCTTTGCGGAAACCATACTGTTGGTTGGAAAGATCTCCGGCATCTTCTATTGACGCACCCAGTCTATTGCTTATCAATCGTTCTAGGATTTTGCCGGCAGTATCGAGCATACAAAGTGGACGATAGGCCGATGGATCCTCTATGGAACTAGTATTCTTCGGGATCAACACAAGTCTTTGTCGCTTCCACATTGGTGGGAAGACGCCATCTTTTAGGCATGTGTTGTAGAGGTCAACGAAAACCTCTATTTTCTGCTCTATCGCAATCTTGAGCACCTTATTTGGGACTCCGTCAGGTCCGGGGGCTTTATTGTCTTCAACTTCTTTGGCTATTTTTAGGAGCTCCTCATTGGTTACATTTTGAAAATTTTGTAACTCTGCTTCAACTTCTCTGTTTAGTGCTGGCGTGTCGGGTTGTTGTGGAAATAGTGTGTGGACTATGTTCCTCAACAGTATGGGACACGTAGGTGTTGGTTGCCTAAACGAAGAGAGCTTCTTCATAACGAGCTTATATGCAAAGCCCCAGGGCTGCTGTTCAGCGTCGTTGCAGATTTGGTTGAAACAATGGGATTTGCTCATTTTTATTGCCTTTCTAAGTTGGGTTCTTGCGGCTTTGAAACGCCACTGGTTTGGTAGAAATTCATCTGTGCCTCTCGAGCGATAGTATGTACGTCTCGCTCTTATGCAGCACCTTCTTAGGCTTGAAATTTCATCAGTCCACCAGTAGACTGGCGCCGGGTGATTGTTGCCTCTACCTTTTCTAACCATCGCGGCGTCGCATGCTCTTATTACGGTCTTCATCACTTGCGAGGCCTTGTCTCTAGCATAGCCAGTTGCAGACATACCTGCGAGCATGACCTCTAGAACGCCGGTATCCAGAGTGCTTTCTTTGTATCTCCTCTGGTTTTTGCACACCCTTCTTATGACGGAGTCTCCCGTGCTGAATATGATTGCGTGATGATCGCTTCCAGTGTAGTGTTCGCTTACTTGCCAGGCAGTTTTTGGCAATAGGCTGCTACTCACAAAAGTAAGGTCAATTATGGAACCCATCCCAGCTCTTTCAAATGTGTTTTGCTGTCCAGAGTTCAGCGTGACGATATCTAAGATCGCAAACGCCTCCAGAAGTGCTTGACCTCTCGAATTTGATCTTGGGCATCCCCAGTCCGTTGACCATCCATTGAAGTCACCCGCGATAACTATTGGGTGTCTTCCGACAGCGTCATCTGCTATTTCTTCTAGAACATTCGTGGCTTCTTGAAGAGTAAGGCTTGGGGGTAGGTAGCAGCTATAGACATAGAGTCCACCCAGTCTAGCCCTCACGAAGTAGTTCATAGATTTTGTGTCTCTAATTTGCTGCTGTCGTTGGCCACAGTACCATATGGATGTTTTCCCAGATCTATCACTGATCTGGTCACCGGAGTTCCTAGTACGATAGGGTTCGCTGAGGATGGCAACATCGGCGTTTACATCCCGTACGTTTTGCTTCAAGAGATCATGTGCAACTTCGCAGTGGTTGAGATTAAGCTGATAAAACCTTATCGTGCTTTAGTCTCTCGCAAAGCCTTCTGGTAAAACGGACATTTGATGCTCGTTGTCGCGTGCTTTGTGTCAGACTTCTTATGTCTTACGCAGAGTCTGCATATTGCTGCGTTTTCGCATGCTTTGGCTCGATGGCCCAAGCTGCCACACCTAAAGCAGGACTTTGAGCAGTCTTCTTCGCTCTTGCACTTTGATGCAGCATGGCCGAAGTCCATGCATTTAAAGCATCTCATGGGTTGTATTTTAGGCCTTATGCGGCACACAACCCATCCTATTCTAATTTTGCCTGCTTTAGTCAGCTTTGAGGCGCTTTCGGGTGGCAAACTAATTGTTGCTGTTTGGGTGCCTCCATATGCTCTGCGTAGGCTGAGTATGTTGGATGGTGACACCTTCAATTCAGCAAATTGGTGTTTTAGTGCCTCAAGCACTTCCTCTTTCGTTGTGACCTCATCGATATCTTTTATCTCTATTTGGATAACTTCGGTGAGGATTTTGACTTCGGCATTAGTTCCGAGTACCGTTTGTACTGCGTTTTGGAACTTTCCGGAGGCAGGGTCCGAGGTTTTCTCCAGGAGAAGTAGGAGCTCTCCCTTGGCCGTTTTCCTTACGCCGCAGACATTTTGGCTTAGCTCTTTTAATTGGGGTTCAGCCTTCACCTGTCTGAGGATATCCGCATAGGAAGCTGCGCCTGTCGTTTTTATTACGATGGCGTCCTTTCGCGGTGGCCTCCTCACTTTCCTTCGTTTTTTTCGAACTTTTGTCCACTTCCGGTTCTGGACAGTGCTCTCGTGTGGGGTAGCAATCTTTTCAGTTGCTTTCGGCAGTTGCTTCTGGCTAGCTTTGTCAACTGCACCCCGTTTCACCGCTTCCTCACGTGGTGGGTTCTCCTTTTTATGCTCACTCACGCTGGCCTTCGAATGGGCCTGGAGGATTTTGTCCCCAGCAATCTGAACCGTACCTTGACCTTGAAGAGACGTTTTATGCTTCCTCTTCTTGGCGGATGGTGTCGGCGATTGGGGGTCACGTTGTTCTCCCCTTGCTCTCTTGGTAGAGCTAGTTCCTGACGTAGGAAGCATTGTGGACTCTGTTTGAGTCTCCACACTCTGCCTTTGTCGTGGTTGCGATGGTTTTGCTTTGGCGGCATCTTGTTGGTGCCGCTCTTTGCATGCCTTCTGGTGCAATGCTGCAATTTCGTCCACGAGGTCTCTTATAGGCTGGTGGATGCTTCGTCGAGGGGGGGCCATCATTTCCACGAGCTTCCGAATTTTGACGGAAAGAACATCATTTTCCGACGTTTCTTGCTCGTAGTTTGCTGGTGGCGTTGATAGAGCTGGTGGTGATGAGCGTGTACGCTCATGTGCTCTATCGGCCGCTTTCTGGGGAGAACGCGCAACCCTTGGAGTACCCTTGAAGGGGTTCTGAGTCTCCCAGCTATATGAGGAACCGGGAGTACTACCTCTTTCGTTATTGCTTGTAGCATTATCTGCTACGGCAGCCAAGTTAGCCACCACCGTAGCATTGCGGTAATTTGATGACGACGACTGGGAGCCCGCTTGCTCACTCCCTACAGCCGTAGATGCTCTCTTAAAAAGAGTGTTGGATGGAATGTTGGTTGGGGCCTCCAGAATCTTTGCCCCGACCGTGGGAGTTCCCACGGGTGGATTTCCACTACTGTGGTTACCACCTGGAGTATTTATGTTTTTAGCCGACATTCTACTCAATGGTTTTTTTTTCTCAGGGTGACCTTCCCCTATCCTTTTATACCTACGGACAGGTATTAAAACTGCCGACCGTTACGGTACAGACGCAGACCAGGGAGCCGCTCATTCTGAGTCAGACGCGCCTGGATTTTGTGTTAACTAGGGTCCGCGGGTTCGTAAAGCCCGAAGGATTGTTCTGAGAACTGATCCCCCCTTGCGGATACCTATATATTTGACTCTATATATGTATGTGTGGCTGTGTGCACACTGAGTGAATAATTGCTGTTGGCGGTAAAGGTTGCTGTCTTTGCTGATCTTTTTTTTTCTAGCTAGTTGCCATTACTAGCGTGTTGCTGTTGGTGTTGTTGTTGTTTTTTTATTGTTAAGCTTTTTAATTATGTCACAACAAACACCAAACAACACCACTAGTTGTTGTCCTTGCAGCTATATTTTTGCCATTAATTATAGCAAAATAAACGTTTACGAGATATCATGCTATCAGTTGGTATCGTTTATGTTCTTGTTGTTATTGTTGTAACGCTTGTTGCCATTTTTAATACGTGTTGCTGGCAGCTAACTAGCCAGCTAAATTTTAACGCTTGTGTTGAATATTTATTATTATATTTTTTTGTTTTGTATTTGTTAGTGTTATATGAGTATTGCATGCGTATGTGTGTGTGTATTGCTTATTTTTTTAAGCGTGCTTATCGCTTCATAAGCCGATGTGAAAAACTAAAATGAACCTTAATTAAGCCTACCATAATGATATAGAACTTTGTGTAGGTTGTTTTTTTTTTTTTGTTTGTTTGTCTTTCATATTCGCTTAGTTGTTATTAATAACAACATAATAATTTTCCAAAATGTATTTCTTTTTCATGTGAGCAACGTGCTAAAAATGTAAATTTTAGTTTAAAAGAGTACCTTTAAGTACTTTTAAGTCTTGCGCCTCGGCAACATGCTAAGCATTGCCAGATGAATTTTAATAGTTGCATTCGAAAATTTGGCACTTTTGAGCACAAACGTACTCACAACATTTTGGTGTATGTGCGTTTATTGTGATGTTTGCAGTGCACATTGGGCCAGGAATTTCAATAATTGGCCAAAAGTCAAATATTTTCTGTATACAAATGATTCTTACGATTGATAACGGGACACATTAAGGTACCCTAAGACGAAATATTATTAATATAAAATTAAAAATTACAATTTGGGAGGCATTTTAAGTCAAAAATTGCAATTTTTTTTTTTATTTACATCTAAAATCTGAAATCATCAACAGTATAACTATTTCTCAAACTTCTTTAAAATTGAAAAAAAATATATAAATGTATATATTTTCTTTTGTTTTTAATCCTTTTTTCCACATACTAATACAAAAAATGAGGTTTAAAACAAAAAATGCGGCGCCTAAAGAAGATTCCCTGAGATTCCGCTCGTAATTGAAATAATTTACATGCTGTTACTTTCTCTAAGTTATTTATTTGAAGAGGGATATCCAAACTTTTGCAAGTTTTTATTTACTTTTGAGAAATTTATAAAAAACTAACGTCACACAGTATAATGAGTTCTTAGGATGGGGACAAAAATAGAAGGAATCTTCGTAGGTACATACATGAAATTAAACACAAATACATTGAAATTTAATACATGAAACGCCACAGAAATTTTTATCAATATCAATCAATGCAGTTGTAGAAAGTGTAGAGAACAAAATTAACTTGAATTTCATTAAATAGAATAAACACTTTGGGAATCTGTTTAGAAAGAGTTGTTTTAAAACATATTCAAAAATAAAGAAAACCAAAACTGTCTTTTTTCTTTAATTGCGTTTGAAACTTATGAAAAATTTGTTATTTTCCCATATAAATTTGTTAATTTTCGCCAAAACATGCTATAGGGAAAGCGTAATAAAATCCTAATTTTCATTTTACGTGATAGATCTTGATAGATCTTTCGGAAATGGCTTAGAAAGAGTTGTTATAAAACATAATAAAAAAAAAACAGAAATAAGAAAATGTCTTACTTGACCACTTGCAGAAATCATTTTGAATAAAATTAGCTGAAAAAAAAAAAAAAATATATTTTTGTCCTAACTGAAAACATATTTCATAGTTATGGTCTTCATTTGTTTTTTCGTGCAATGAAAAAAAATACAAAAAAAAAAAGCAGAAAAAAAAACATGACCCACATGTCATTTATGTAGGCTAATTGCGGGCTTATTGCTTCTCGATTTCATAATATATTTATTGTTCTAAAATTGTTATTTTCTAAAACCTTGTATATTTATTTTTAGTTCATACATCACATGTCAGATTCGGTAAAAGCAACGCCTTGATCTGTCTCGTATCCCGCCTTTTTTTAAAACCACAGAATAAATAATAACCAAACTGCAGTTTTTATTAAATAGTGCCACACTCCATTGTTCGATCCCACTCACTTTTTCTAAAATTCTCGATTGAAACGATTGTACCCACCCCTATACCCAATTTCAATGCCCTAGTCCCAACACTAACTGAGATACGGCAATTTACTAAAGTGACACTCCCCTTTGTTTAACCCAGTCCAATTTTTTATGCTCGGAAAAGATCCCACAAAGCACTGTACCGAATTTTAATAACCTAGTCCCACTATTAGACGAGATACAGTATTTTATTTATATTTCCACGCCCCATTGTTGAGTTCTGCCCACTTTTTTTCCCGTACTTGAAGAAGGTCCTGTGTTAAATATTCTGTACCAATTTTTATTTAATTCTCTCTATGCATCGCCAAGATATGAGTTTTGGCCACTTTTTCAGGTTCAATGTGCAGTGGTTTGAAAATTGTATTTCAGCAAAGAATGGAATTAACACGTGATTATTTTCGGGTGATGATTCTTTACGATTTTCGACGTAGATTGACAAGAAAAGAATGTATCAAACAACTTAGTTCAACTTTTGGTGATGAAGCACCACCTCCAGTGACTGTAAAAAGCTGATTCAATGAGTTCGAGAGTGGTTGTCATTCTCTTCAAGACGAATTTCGTGAAGATCTTCCAAGAACGGCTGTTATGGCAGTAAACATCGATGATGTGCGTCAATTGTTGGAAGGAGACCAGCATGTGACATACCGTGCGATTGAGTCATACTTGGGCATAAGTGGAACTATTTGACATTCGATTTTATACGAGCATTTAGGCGTCAAGAAGAATTGTTTCCGTTGGTTACCCCATAATTCGTCAGTTAGTCAAAAAAGGATCGTGTGATTGGTGCAAGGAAATGCTGAAAAAATACAGCGGGAGGTCGTTCGAACCACGTCTACGACATTACGACTGTTTGGGTCTTTCAAAGTTTGCAAAATCTGACAAAATTTATCCGAGGACGGAGCACATTCAACCAAATGGTTGCCAGTTTTTCAATAAAAACCTGTTATGTTGCAACAGTAACACTTAAGCTACGTACAATTGCTAATGCTAAACCGTACACAACCATTTGTTTACAGGAAGTCTTCGGAGAATTGAGAAAAACCAACCACCGAAGGAAGATCAACCTCCCTCACGGCAATGCGAGTTACCACACATCAGCTCAAATAAAAGTGTTTTTGAGCACGTTGAAACATGGTTTTCTGCCTTACAGTTCCGACTAGGCACCTAACGACTTTTTCTTGTTCCCTCACCTTAAGAAAAATATGCGTGGCGAGCGTTTTTCTACACCCAAACAAGCCGTTGGGGCCATCAAAAACCTGGTTTCAAAAGTATCAACTTCAGAGTGGCAAAACTGTTTGAGAAATGGTTTCATACGAATGCAAAAGTGAATTCATCATCTTGGAGAATTCTTTGAAATGTATTAAAAGCATTTTCACTGATTAACTACTATTCTTTTCATTGTAAGGCGCAAGACTTAAGGGAGGGAGGGGAGGGGGTGGTGTAAAATATATAATGGAATTTTTTTGATTAATTTTTTAATTTTGAATGTTCTCATCTCAGAAATATTGTGTCCAAATTTCAAGTCGATCCGAGCAGAATTGACCAAAAAATTTGAGCGACCGTTGCTCTTGACCGGTTTTCTCTATACTTTGGGGGTAGCCCTGTGACGCGCTTACCTGGCGTGCTATTCTTTCCCTTTATAGTTCCTAAATTTATTTGTTTTTAGAAACATCTTTTCAAGAAGGGTTGTATATATTTAAAGCATACATAAGTTGATCGTATAGACCCTCTTATTTTGTTACACTTAACAAATGAACAAACCATGCAAAATTTTAGCACCCTACAAGATGAGGAAGGCGGTGCTCAATAAAAACGTCGTCAATGTGTTAATGCTATTAGCATTGGAATTTATTGAGCACGTGCATGTCCGTTTTTTAGCGTTTTAAACAAGCACCCAAGTCAATTGGAATAGGAACCCGAGTTCACAGAGGCTAAAAAAACAGTAAAACACATCAAAGTTGTCAATGACATCGCCGAAAGAGGTATACAAATGATGAAGAGGAAAAACAACTGTTGGTCCAGATTGTAGAGGCAAATCGGAAACAAGTAACGAAAAAAAAATAATAAATAACTGGCCATTTCAGCCCTTGAAAGGACTTTGACCTAGCTTCTTATGATCAATTGTGTTGTGCGTGTTATTAAGTTTGTACACAATTGACTGAGAAATGGACCTACAGGTTTAACGCTGACTCCGAACGGCGATGAACGAAATGTTCTTATTCTCAAGAAGCTTTACATGGCATTTTGATTACTCTCTGAGGTTTGCCATTGTCTGCAGAGAGGTGGTGGCCGTACAGAAAAATTATTTGAATTCAAATAATTTTCTGTCGTTGCTGGGGTCGAACCTGGGTCTCCAGGTTCGTTGATATAGCGGCCACGCACTTTAACCAACTACGCCACGGACGCCACACTTTGGAAATAAGTTTCGAATATTTCCCAACGTTGTTCAAGCTTATAGCGACTCATTTCTTTCCGCGGAGGTATGATGCTGACTTTAACTCAAGATTTCAAGCGGGAAACAGCTGTCAGTGTCAAAATAACCTATGATGTAAAAAGAAACCACTAGATGGCCCACCCTTTACATGGAGCGGCTTTACTGTGTAGTGGTAGAAATATGAAGAAACATATGGAGGATCACCTCACAATGACGGCCCATGAAAAGTCTTAAAGAGTAAATAATACCATGTAAAGCTTCTTGAGAACATGCGCATTAGTCGTTCGGAGGCGGCATAAAACTAGTAGGTGCAGTTCTCGATCATTTGTGGACAAATATTTAATAACACGTACATATAACACAATGTGATCTTAAAAGCTCGGTCAAAGTCCTTTCATGGGTTGAAATGGCCAATATATTTGTTTAATTACATGTTTATTATATTTATAATATTTAAAATTTTCAAGTACAAGAACATGTATTCGTAACCAAAATTTCCTCAATGAGCTTGTGCAAGTTCTCGGTCTAATAAGACGAATATAATTCAGAATGTTTGAATATTAGTTTATGTGCATAAAGTGTCTATCCATTTAAAATTTGTCTACTTGTCATCATTAAGCTTGTAAAAATTGATTTGACTTTATTCGAAGGATTCATGAATAAAAACAGAAATATTCTTCTTTTAATTTCAATTGAAATGCTGTTTTACGAAGTTTAAGCATTGGTTATAATAAATATATATTGTGTATAACCACAATATGATTTGTAGAAAATTCACATAAAATTTTCTATTATCTGTGCCTTTCATGTCGTCACTAGACTATCATTTCGAATAAAATAAAAAAATAAAAAATAAATAACTGGCCATTTCAGCCCTTGAAAGGACTTTGACCTAGCTTCTTATGATCAATTGTGTTGTGCGTGTTATTAAGTTTGTACACAATTGACCGAGAACCGGACCTACATGCTTAACGCCGACTCCGAACGGCGATGAACGGAATGTTCTTATTCTCAAGAAGCTTTACATGGCATTTTGATTACTCTCTGAGGTTTGCCATTGTCTGCAGAGAGGTGGCGGCCGTACAGAAAAATTATTTTAATTCAAATAATTTTCTGTCGCTGCTGGGTTTCGAACCTGGGTTTCCAAAGTTCTTTGACATAGCGGCCACGCACTTTAACCAACTACGCCACGGACGCCACATTCGAATAAAATATGTTTTATTTAATTTCTTTCTCTTTTAAAATGGTAAGCTGCCAAAATAACATTGTAAGCGTTATAAAACTACATAAGGAGCATTAGAACGGCTTTTATCAATGTGCAAACAATGTTTGCAAACACGATTTTGCCTATGCCAAAAAGTATGCAATAAAAAGTAAGACTTTATTTTTATTCACACTAACGTAATAAACTTAACATTGCACACAAGCAAACAGAAGACGAGAAATTCAAAAGCTCAGACAAACACACATACACAAATACACGAATACACTCACAAACGCACACATACGCAAACACACACATTCATTCATTTTTCAAGAGTGACAAAGCAGTGTCATGCATGGCACTAACTGCAACAGCTACAACTACAACCATAAAAGAATAGCAGCAAGAAAAGAAGAAGGAATGAAAGGCAACAAAAAAAAAATTAGAAAGAGAAAGAGAGAGACATATGTTAGCAGTTGAGAGGCAAATATTTTCAACTAAAGCTGCTTGACTGAAGCATCTTTAGTAGATCAGACTTTGCTCCTTTAAGGATCTAAGGATTTCTTACGAACTGTGTGTGTGTGTGTCAATGCGTTAGGGTGTTTGTGTAGAAGTTGAAGTTCGTTCGAGTTGCAGGATTAAGTGTCGCACGTCAAAGCATTCGACGATTACTTGAAGCGCACCGCAAATATTCTTCAACATTTTAAATGCAGCGTTTGCAGCGTAAATTTTTTGATGCTTCTTTGTGTTAGTGAGTGCAGTTTCCTTTGCATTCACACACACTTGCGCTTATACGGGGCCAATGCTTGCAGGCTTTTGCTTTTGTTGCTGTAAATTACATAAAAGGAGCTCTTTAACTTTTAAGTTTTTTTATTTTTCTAAAATATTTTTTCTTTAGTTTTCTCTGCACATCGTTTATTTGTGCTTTTTGAATCTCATTGTTTAGGGTATTTTTTAAAGATTTTTTTTTTTAGTGTAATTTTTTTACTTCTATGCTCACGCCTTCTGAATGTAAGCACATGCTCGTCATGCCTTCTCATGCATGCTGCTTGTTTTATTTTGTCCTTGGTTTGGCTTGGTTTTTCGTTTGTCGTCGTCATCCTCTTGTGTATCGTCTTTTGAGTGGACTTTAATGTTTTGTTGTTGTTGTTGTTGCTTTTTTTGCTTTTATTGCTGAAGTTAAAAATTACTGCTCGACTTTATGTGATTTTTTTCTTAGCTTTAACCTTGTTAGAAGATACCCTCAAGTGTGCACTTGAGTCCTGATGACAGCTCAATGTTGCCACACTTGATCCTTTGTGCGTTGTCATTTGTAGCGTATGATCTAGTAACGAGTTTAACTGAGTTTCATAATTATAGCTGACTCAGTTGCTTCAGCTATATTAAGCAACGTCCTTTTGGCAATTTGAGATATAAAAAAATCATCAACTTCAAACTTCAATGTTGAATTTCATTCAACAAAAATCATGAAACATGAATAAAAAAAATCAAAAATAATCCACTGAACGATCTTTTAGATTGTGCTCATATAACTTCACCCGCTGCTTGACATTAATTTAGCGAATAGTTTCCAAGAACCACACAAAAATTCTTAAGAAATTGCTTAAGTAAACTTAGGCAACATTCCAGCACTCAGATACAACCAAACGTAAATGCAAAATTATGTACTAACATAACACTCATACCCACACCCCTCCCCTCCGTACACACATCACACCCACACACTAACATTCAAACTATGTGGCAAATTAAACAACGATGCGTAAAAGAAAACTTTTATCCTTGCGAAAATTTATGCATTTTGAATGCTGCTGATTAATATTTAGTCATCGTTAGAGACTCATGTTGGAGAGAACGAGAAGGAGCAAAAGAGAGCAAGCACCTAAAAGCGCAACAAAAAGCATAAAATTACCAGATACGAGAGGAAATGCAGCAGTGAGAAGAGTTTGTTGCAAAAATGGTAGCAATGTTCAAGCAATGATGGAGCTCATGCAAGGACGTCAGCAGGAAGGCAGTGAGGAAGGAACAAGTTTAAGAAATATGCAAAATGCATGTAAACTCAAACATAACTGACGTTGCGGTATAATTTACCTATTAAAAATGTTGCCGCAACCAGGATATTTTAAGAAATGTCGAGAAAACTGTGAAGAATCCGCTAAAAGAATTCCCGAAGAAATGCTGCATTTTAGTGCGATTTACTCTCTGTTTGCCTTGTTTTTGGTTTTTTTTTTCTTCTGTTCTCGTATTTTTCCTATTTTGTTTTCTGTATAAAAAACAGATTTATGAATTTCAAATGAGTTCCCGCTG
Source organism: Pherbina coryleti (assembly GCA_943735915.1). Taxonomy (NCBI): domain Eukaryota; kingdom Metazoa; phylum Arthropoda; class Insecta; order Diptera; family Sciomyzidae; genus Pherbina; species Pherbina coryleti. The sequence goes on along the minus strand of OX030948.1, from coordinate 52,032,415 downwards.
CCAAGTGATGGTGGTTAATGTTCGAAGCGGGACGAGTTTAGTTGGTTGAATCTTTGCGGTGACTGCGGTAATAAATTTATTAAACTGCTGAATAAAACTATGTTAAAATGAGGAACAGTTTAAAATGTTTGAAGTTTTATAGATGTAACTGTAAATAGAAGTTATTGCGTTTTTACAAAATCAACAATATAAGCAGCAAATTTTTTAGTTTAAAAAATTAGAACTGGATCTTGTTTTGTGTGGAAAATCAGGGTTCGGAAAGGTCCCCTCATTTAGGGTACACGCTCGTGTACCTTTTAAAACTTTTCCCGCTCACTTACAAGAGTCAAATTTTAAGGTCACCTTTTGAAATTTGGCCACTCTTTGAAATTTTTGTTTTCGAAATTTTTTTTTTGGCCAATATAAACTAACATAGTATTGGGAACATACAGGGGAAATTTCTAGCAAATCCTCGATGTAATTTTTTTTTTGTTTTGTAATTTTTTGTGTAGGAAAGTCAGGTACAAAATCACGCCATATGCCTAAGTGACCAACCCTTCCGAAAAAATCGGAATCATTCCGAAATTTAAAGACAAGTTCCGGTGTTCCGTAGCAAAGCTTAGGAATACCGAAATTTTTTTTGTCTATTTCGAAATATACCGAAATGTCCCTCAGATCAGCAAAAAATTATAATTAAGGCAAACAAAGAAAATGCCGTCTAACTGGCGATAAATCGCACAATATGGCAAGGTATCAACCGAATACTTTTGGATGAGTTAATTTATTTGTGAACGCAGATTGTAATATATTTTTCTTCTCTAGCGCATATTTACGAAAGATATATGAAACTTCAGTAGAAAAGAGATAGCCTTATGTCCTGCTTATGCCAAATTGAAGACAAAAACTTCCTCGGTTGCATGTGATCCAAAAATACTTAAAAGCTTTGAGGTGAATCGCCACTTTTAATATTTTAAACTGACTGTACTGTCCACAACACGTTAGTTTCAATAAACTGCACATAAATTGGGCTGAAAATAAACCTTTCGTCTGAAAGCTGGGTAATCTTTGACTAAATCGTTTCTTTTAATGTAAGTTTTCTGTCTTTTTATTTCTAATATTTTCTTTCAATCGACCTTCCAGAGTAAAGAAGTGCCTAGGTACCGTGGTACTTATGTTTTCAAAGCAAAGTGAAAGTGATGTCCGCTGCGATACTTGTAAGCAGTGTTGCCAGAACGAGGTAAATTTCCCTAATTGAGGTAATTTTTAACTCATTTTTTTTTTAACTCAGAGGTAAAAAAGGTAATTTTTGACCAAAAATGGTAAATTTTTCGAAAATAATTTTTTTAGACTTGTTATTTTTTGAGTTATTGGCAGCACTTTTACCTCTCTAAACATACTCACAAGCAGTTTAATATTCTTGTCAATCATCCTGTGTAACAAAAAAAAAAATAATTGAATTATCCATTTCTACACTAAGGGGGGAAAAAAAATATTAAATTTATCCAAAAACTTTTTTAATTTATCCAAAAAGCGAGTAATTTTTGCACCAATAACGCATTTACTTAAATCGACTGCGTAAATATGTAAAATTTATTTAAATACTTTTTTAATTAAATAAAATATTAAAATATTTAAACAGAATAAAAAAAAATATATTAAAATTATGCACGAATATATTTAAATATCTTTCAATTATTTACTTTTTGAAAATAAAACAATCGCATTTAAGGAAAATATAAAAATATTGAAATTAAAAAACAATTTATTCGAATATTTCCCACGAACTGCGTCCATATCAAACGCCATTTAGTGGTATATTTTATTTTCTTTTTGTAAAAATATGATTTGTGAGTGCGGTGGTGAGTGCGATGCATGATGAAATCATGTAGAGTGGAGTGACATTCTTGAGAAAAAACCGAGTTTTCACTCCACCTTACATGAATTCATGATGCATCGCACTCACCACCGCACTCACAAATCATATTTGCCAAATATTCATGCTATATAACCCTTGCAACATTAACTAAATGAGAACTATAAGAAACCTGCAACTGCTGGTGCGAAGAAACTGCAGCAGCATCGTGCGATGCTACTGCTGCTTGGCAGCTGTATGGAATATGCGTGTCAGTGTGTGGCATAAATAAAATTTAAATACGGGAAAAAAACGAGTTGTAAGGAAAATATTTGATTTATCCACGTAAATATTTAAATGAAATATAAACTCAGGCGTGGATAATGTTAATATGCGTTATTTCCCTTAGTGTAGTTGCTGAGCAAAGTCCCGGTTTACACTTGTCAAGAGTTGATGATTAAGTCTTGTGTTCGAGGGTGCGGGAATCGTAACAAAAGGGAAAGAAAAAAATTGACCGTACCGTCAATTCTTGGGCAATTCATTTTGTTTTCGTTCGTTGTCCCGCTACTTTTTCTGTTCGGTTTGCGCATCATTGGCGTCGTTTCTATAAGATGAAATGAAACGGCAGTATATGATGCACATATAATTGATCATCAATTCTTGATGTGTATAAACGTGAACGTCAAGTTTAAAAGGGAATTCGAAAAAGGGACAAAGCAACAAGTGGGTTAAATTTATAACTTTAAGTATAAATCCTTTGACACAGCACGTTTTACACCAGAACTTTTGGACCCTTCAAGAACACACCTTAATTTTATATCGTTGAAAAGGTATTAAAACGTATAAAAAACCAAAATAAAGAAACTGAAAAAAAATTATAGCGTCTGTTGTTGGCATGGCATTAAACTTTGAAATTCAGAATGGGCCAACTTACTGCAATTTTCCAAAAGTTTTATATTTTTCCCTTAAAATAGACAAAATAACCTTTCCAATGATACCTTATTTACGAAAATCAGAATTAAATTGACTGAGCTACATCGTTGAAAAATACGCCTTAAAATATGGTTCTAAAAATTTTTAACTTCGGATTTGATTTTCTAAGTAATAAACCAATCTAGGAACAAAATTTGAGCCAAATCGGAGATGGTCAGTGCGAGTGATAGGTCACCTCAATCTGAAATGGGCGATATATACAATAATTTACTTATTATCCTTGCAACTCTTCCACTAATTTCATGTGAAAATTAATGAACATTTTCAGTACTTCGCCGACTCAAAAACTAAAAGCACGATGTTGCAAGATAGATTAAACGGCCTCACATTGCTTTATCTATACAGAAAAATTACACCATCAGTAGATATTAATTTAGATAAACTCGCTGAAAGTAAGCGTAAACTGGATTTAAAAATATAAGTTAGTTTCTTTTATTACTCTTAATCGCCTTAATCCTGTAACTAAAATGTTTTTAATATAAAAATAATAAATAAAATTTTTTCTATTCTAAAAAATATTTATTTATAAAAATTTTATCATTATGGGGGCATGTATGTTACAAACTTTAAAAAAACATTTTTTTTTCGGGAATTTTTTTTTCATAGAAGGAAAAAAGATATCGTTCTCAAACTTTGCACAAATATTTATTAACATTTAAAGAATACAAAAAAAATTTGTTTCAGAATTTTGAAGCGGTTTTTGACGTTATTTGATTTTTAAAAAAAAAATGCCGGTGTGCAGGATATAACCAGTCTGAAACATCTCAGGAAAAATTAAAAAAAATCAAATTAATCCTTGTTTAAGTGGCTATCGCCTGAAGTAAGATAATTTTTTCCTCCGAAAAAAAAACAAATGGCTTCCATTTGAAAAAAAATCGATTTTCGAGGTTACAAAATCGGTTGCTTTTTTTAAATTTGTAACCTATATGCCCCCTTATATTTGCTGCCATTGTAGTAGAATTAACGTTTTGAGTGCAATATTTGGACTCATTACACCATATCCGCTATAGTTACGTTTCATTTTCTTTATATAAGCTGCGTTCGATTCGCCAGTCTATACTCAACTCATGTAGCTTATTTCAAAATTCGTATGTGAAAACAACAACAAAGTCTAAAGCTAGTTGAGTATAGAATAGGTCGATTATCAGTTGAGTTGAGTAAAGTTGTGTTGCCAAGTTCTTATTTTTTAGTTGGTTTGTGTACGGAATAAGTAAAATGTAATAGATTCTGTCAAAATGTGATGTGAGTACAAAAACAAAATTATTTTCCTTTAAGGGGGGAGATACCTCATAGTTTCGGAAAAATTTCAAATGTTTTTTCGAATTTTTCTTTAAACAAGTCTTAAGTCATTTATATTGGTTTGAAATTGCATAGTGACCCAAAGACACAGCGTGACCATATTCGCACAAATCCTTTGCATGGCTACAGCATTATTGAAATCTTCGAAGTTTTTACTGCACTATCAGAATTTTTAATTTCTTCTGTATGCAAGCACACAATAAGTTTTGGTGATTCAGGATCGAGAGGCCTGGGTTTCAAAATTTCAGCTAACTTTGCTGCTGGAATATTTAGTGAAGGCTACACCACCATTCTGAAGCTTTTGAACAAACTGGGTATAATTATTGGCACCTATTGCAAAGTTTTCGCCGAAAATACCGATAAGGCACGAGTAGCGAAGCAGAACCGAAAGAGTCTCTCCAAGACAAAAGCAGCTCGTACAGCTCGGATGTACCTTCCGGAAGGAAGTACATACAAGTTGAAAGATATTGCGTGAATAAATAATTTTTTTGGAGTCAAAGCTGTTGAAAAAATAGTCGAATCTGGACCTTCGATTAAGCAGCTGATGAAATTTTAATTTTAACTTTTTTTATGATATAACAGGTTTATCCCTTCCCTTCAAAATATCAGCACTCGAAGAAAAAACCCTCTTTTGTTTCATATAAGTGGGAAAATTTTGACAGCTACAGGAAATACTCTGCAGATCCAAAATATAGGAAAATAAAAAAATGATCCAAGCAGTTTCTTCGTTTTCAATTTAGTTTATTGACAGACTTCTTGTTGTCTGTCAAAACAAAAGTGTGGCCAACTATTCAGTAAGTAACAGCTAAGTGAGTAGCCGTTTTTTTCGGAATTGAGTTGAGCACTGGCGAATCGAACGCAGCTATAGTTATAAAACTCCCCCCCCCAAAACAAATTCCTGGTTGCGCCACTGGTCGAAGGGCTATATGAAAAATTGCTTGGGTGCAATAAAACTTAGTTTTTAGCGTTGTTGCCAGCTCTTGAATACATTTTGCGATTCTTTGAAGGTTAAAAGGAATATTTTCTGAACAACGCCAACAGCCCATTAGTACTGAAAAATTTCGTCCGCGATCCTGTATCGAAAATTTGGCTATGTTTTCTTAAAGATCAGGTAGGTATTCTTCTTTTAACTTTGATTGAACTGCGATCATTGTCGATCGTCGATCTGCTGAGAGTCGATTCTGCTGATAACAATGGCTTTTTATGGTTACAAATTTTGAATTCCTCTAGTTTATCCGTATTTAAGTTCATTTTTTATCTTCAGAAAACGTTATCAATTACTTATCCAAATGAATTGCGCAATTCGATCACTTCATCTTGTTTGCCAAGGCCTGAATTGTTTTCCATTTATCACAAAAGTAAATAGAATTCAATTCCACAATATAAATAATTTAGATTCGTCAAGTACAACTTTCAAGTTTCATGCATGGTGTTTAGGCGGCAACCCTAAAGAAAGATAAGTAGAAGATTAATGCCCACCGATGTAAGAGATTCTTTCAATTCTTTGAATTGTTGAAATCAAGCCCCAAATTTCTTGAAGAAATTGCTAACAAAGAAAAATACACCTTCAAAATGAAAAATGAAACCGATGCCAATCCTAATACTAGTACTTCTTCTTCAAATGTAGATTTGTCGAACGTAGGAAATTGTGGATTTTAATATTTGATAGTTATGTACTCACACTATTTCTTGAACTGTCTTTTATCATCGATAAATGTATCTTTTAAACTATATTAAAAACACAAAGGTTGTCAAATTGACGTATTGCATATCATTTCGAAATTTCGAACCAAATTCCGGAATCCATTCCGAAATTTCACCAAAAGTAGTTGGTTACATTACATATGCCTATATTTGTTGATCTATTTTCTTTTCAGATGTATATTGATTTTTAACCGACTTCAAAAAGGAGGAGGTTCTCAAGTTCGTTGGCTTGTCCGCTTTTTTTTTTTTTTTTTTCGATATCGATAACTCCTACAGCTCTTGCCCGATTTCCGTAATTTTTTGTCAACAGATAGATACCATGAACGCGGTGGTCCTTTTTTAAAAAAGTGGGCGATATTCGACAAAGGGGCGTGTCAATATAAGAAAAACACTGTATTTCAGTTAATATTGACGCTAGGGTACTGAAATTTACAGTAAAAATACTGGGGTAGGCGCAATTACTACAAATTACGGTCAAAAAAGTGGGCGTTATTTGACAAAGGGGTGTGGTCATATTAAAAAAAAACACTGTATCTCAAATAGTATTGACACTAGGGTGCTGAAATTTAGTACAGGGGTAGACACAATTTTTAAAAATTACTGTAAAGAAAGTGGGCGTTATTCGACAAATGGATGTGGCAATATTAGAAACATACCATATATCAAATAATATTGACACTAGGGTGCTGAAATTTAGTACATGGGTAGGTATAGTTACTACAAATTACGGCCAAAAAAGTGAGCGTTATTTAACAAAGGGGCGTGTCAAAATTATAAAAATACTTTATTTTAGTTAATATTGACACTAGCGTACTAATATTTGGTATGCAGGTAGTTGGGTAGGTAGAATCATTAAAAAAGTGAGCTGGATTGTACACAGGGTGTGTCACTTTAAGGAAAGTACTATATTACGGTTAATATTGATACTTGGAAACTGAAATTTGGCCCAGGAATAGGTAGAATCATTATAAGGTACGGTAAATACAGTGGGCGGGTTTAGATAAAGGGCGTGGCACTAAAAATTTCAAAGAAGCCGAAATGAAAAATACCCAACAAACTTTCAGGAATTAACAAAACAAATTTTTTAAGAACAAAGTTTCATGTTTGAAATTTTCCCCAAGAATAACTATTACATAAAATATTTCATATTCTATAAAAATGAAGAAATAAAAACTTTTTAACAAAAAAAAAAAAAACCGACCTCAAAATCACTACAAAGTAAACAATAATTTTAAATAACTTTTCCCATTCATTTCTTGGTCATATTTTAAAAGCTATTTATATGTATTATAATATTGGAAATCTTATCATTTTAATTTTTTCTATTTTGTTTTATTATCATCAATATATTAATTGCTTTATGAACATAAAAACTTTGAAGTCGGCGCTCATCTTTGACACACAATCATGGTCTTTTACCATCCGTGCACTATTAAGTGCCTTAGTGACACTGTAGTAATTTTAAAAGCTTTGTACACATTAAATTTCTCACTAAACTGGTTTGGGTGAACTTGTTAAGCTCACATTGAATATAACATAGTGTGTAACAGCTGCACAAATAATGCATGGAACACATTGGCTACATTCAGCGTACTCAAAAATTGTCAGCTGAAAGAAAAAAATCGCTAAGAAGCTTTTATATTCATAAAGTTAATAATATTTTTATGATAAAACAAATTAGAAAAAATTAAAATAAAATGATTTCGACATAGTAAGATAAGCGCCGACTTTAAAGCTTTTATATACAAAAAGCAATAAATGTCTTGATGATAATAAAACAAAATAGAAAAAATTAAAATGATAAGATTTCCAATATTATAAAACATATAAATAGCTTTTAAAATATGACAAAGAAATTAATGGGAAAAGTAATTTAAAATTATTTTTTACTTTGTAGTGATTTTGAGGTCGGTTTTTTTTTTTTTTTGTTAAAAAGTTTTTATGTATTCTTGCAAGCAAAGTAGCATGTTGTTTTTGTTTTTTTTATGAATACAATTTTTTTGTCACCATAGATGGGTGGTCTAGTGGTTTCTTTTTAAATCATAGGATATTTTGGCATATTTATTTTCAACATATTCAACATAGATATTTTCAACATATTCTTTGTGCTATTAAAAAGCGTTTTATGACTGAATTTAAGCTAATTTACAACGCTTAAAATAATGTTAAAATAATTAGTTTCTTTGGGAAAACGTGTGTGAGTGTGACATATATTGCGTTAAATAGTTTGGGAATTACTTGCGCGAAAATGTAAAAAACTATGACATCGTTGAAGAACTGCAAAAGGAACAGACACACAAGCATGAATACAAACACACACAACCACCCACCCACCCACATACACAGAGAAAATTACATAAATTATGCAGAAATAATATTGTTCTTTTATCTTGTCTATCAAATATGCACCAGCAACAACAAAGATCCTTGACTACTAGGCAGAACATTATGTAAATGTAAGGCTGCTTTGGGGGGCACTCACAACGCTCATCGCAAGACCCCATCTATCTCTGTTACAGCTACTGCTACTGCTGAGGCGCCACGCGACGAACATTTAATTCGTGCTGTGAAACCTATTTAGATAGCATAACGCGAGAGCAAGGTGGTGCAGCGCAGTGGTGTCCCTGTGATGTACGTGGGGTGAGAGAAGGGTTAGAAAATCTCAACTGAATTATTACCCTTCATGCACAGCAGGCAGCAATAAAACGTTAGAATATACCGCCGAAAAATGACTTGGCGAAAATACCTGAATGCATGCGGGGGTGGTGACAATGATGGTGGTGATGACGGTGGCTAGAAAAAAAGCCACAATCATACCGCATATTGTAGAAAATTTTTGCTGAGGGCTTAAAAAGTTTACAAAACTTTTCTGAGAATGCGTTTCAATAGAGTGTTTGATGAGCACGCGTGATGCTGTGTGAGCGTGTGAGTGCGTTTGTGTGCGTAAAGTTAAGACGGGAAGGCTTATTCTTCTGGGTTATGACATCGAGGAGCCTTAGTTAGTAAAATACACATACATAGTTCAAAATTTGTACTTCTTTTAGTTGTTAGTTGGCTCGATTTGGTGGGGTATGGAAATTGTTTAAATTTGAGTAAAACATTAAAAGAGTTGCCTCCGTTATGGCATGATTATGAAGAACTTTGAATAAATTTCAAAGTTTTTCATTTTATAATTTGTATTTTTTTTTTTTTTTTTGGTTGGCACACTCGTTAAAAGTTACAAGAGCAGATTATGTGGAAATAAAATCTAGACAAATAGAGTTTTTGAGTTCAATGTCACAGGAAAATGCAATTACATAGAAAATTTCGAACTTTTTTTTCTATCACCGTTAATATTTCTATCACTGATTTCTAAGTATGATATACAGTTGTGTTGATAAAAATAGCAGCATCTTGTTTAAATAAGAAATTGTAAACCAACAAGACAACATGAAGGCAACAACCAACAACGGCTCTGTATAGTGCAAATCACACAGCAGACTAGACAGACTATTTCGTTGGGCGCTACACCAACTCATCAGTAGTCTTGCATGACTTTTCACTGTGATCCACTCAAGCTACTAAGGTTCTACTTATTCTGCCAATATGCGGACAAAGTAACCCGGAAGTTTATTTTGACAGAGAGAACGCTTTTAAATTAGTAACTAAGTTCTTATCTACTTGAAAAGTCATGTTCCCCGTCATGTTCCCCATCTTTCCCAGGTTCTTCAGATTGTTGTGAACGGTAAACTGATGGATATATAATGTTTCTGCCATCTTTCGTGTCATGAAAAGGAACTTTTACTCCACTTCAAACTTCATCGCTGGCTAGACGAGGGGGCGGGGGTTAAGCTAGCAGTTTTGTAGTCCAAGAAATATGAGGCAAAAACGGCTTTTAGGGCTTATTTACATTTTTTTTCCACACAAAAATTTGTCCAAAGGGGGCTCAAGCTCTTTAAGCCCGTATGTAGATCCGCCACTGGCTGGCCTCCCTGATCGAGGAGTGTCGGTACAAAAAATCTCTAATACAAAATTTCGTGAACAGTCGTTGGCATTGTCTTTAGAACATTGTCAGTATAAACTCACGGAACTTTTCAGAAGCTTCGTTCGCTTTTTTCCCCTTATCTATATTATATACAGCGTTGCCATATTTTTTTTTAAAAAAACTTGAATTTTCAGAAAAAAAAACTTGTTTTTTGGTGAAAAAACTTGATATTAAAAATTAACTAAAACATGTATTTTAAAATGTGTGCTTTAAAATTTTTGGCAATTCGCTTTGTTTGCTCGTTGTCCCATTATTTTGGCTACTTCATTTCTCAAGAAAATACGGAAGACTTGATCGTCAACTCTGAATATATGTAAACTGAAGCGTCAAGTTTAAAAAGGAATCCCAAAAATTGACCGCCAAGACTCGACGAAGGGAAACCGAGACAAAAGAACAGAAACAATAACAGCAACAATAATAGCAACAGCGCTGCCATAAAAATAAACTTTGAAAAGGAGTGAAAATTAGTAGTAGCAGCTTCAAATGATACTTACGTTTCTGTAGTAACATACAATTTAGTTTATCTATTTGATGCATAGATTCACTAAAATAGAAAGCATCGTTTTAATGGGGGAAATATACCCAGAACTTTTTTAAAAATTTAAACATTTTCTTAAAGCTTTAGGTCTCAAGAATATGTGGTCAAAATTTCAAGTCGATATCTCAAAAAATAACAAAGTTATAGGCTAGTGAGTGAACCGCCTTCTAGAGCGCGCAGTGGTGGCCCTTATTTTCAAACGCGTTTTTCTCGAAACCATGTTTTCAAAGTCGGTGACCAAAATTTCTCGAAGCTCAGTGAACCGATCGCTTTGTATTTTTTGCAGGCTTGTGTTCATAATAATCTCGTACTTAGGCAAAATAATGACGAATTTTTGCTCGAAAATCGTTAATTTACTTTCGGATATGACAAGTACGAGTTTTAAGTATCTAGTTTAATAATATATTTCGTTTTTTTGTTTCAGTTGAATTTAGGAGGAGCAATCTTGGTCACTGCATTTTCAAAGCGCTCTACAAAAAATGCTGTATCTACCTTAATATTAATTATTTTTAATAAAAAACACTAAACATACTCTTGAATGTGTATATTTGAAGGTATAAAAACTCTCATTTAAAAATATGCCTTAGGTTTCCTAAAAAAATGCACAAACATGACCTTTTTTCTTCGGCCGCTGGGTATATTTCCGCCCTTTATGGTAAAAACTTGAAAAACTGGGTAAAATTAAATAAAACTTTATTTTTTTAGGGAAAAACTTGAAAACTTTCTACCCTCTCAAAAAACTGGCAAAACAAGTTTTATCTGCCCACATGGCAACACTGATTATATATATAAAACAAAGTCGGGTTTGTTACACCATTTATAACTCAAGAACGGCTGAGCCGATTTTAATGATCTTTTATTTGTTGGATTTGTGTTCATACCGAATAACAGAATAACTATTAAAATATCGGAAAAACTCAGGGGGCGTGGCTCCTCACATACAAATCAAATTTTCTATATCGAATAGCTTTCGAATTATAGGTCACACAGTAACGGAATTCGGTATTTGACCTTAATTTTCACTTGCCGTTCTACTGGTAAAATTTTATGCGCGCTTGACATAGGGCGTGGCACTTTCAACCGTCCAAATTTTCAGTATAATTTTCAAGCTATAAGTCACACATTAATGAAACTCGTTTAGAAAGTACTATTTAGTCGTGTTTTTCGACTGGCAAAATTGAGCAAGAATAGGTCAAAGGGGTGTGGCACTGACCATGCAATTCAAATTTATGATATCGAACAGCTTTGGAACTAAATGCCGTATAATAATGAAATTCAGTACGGAATTGCCAATTGGTGATATCCTTCTACTTGAAAACTTGGATGGGCTTTGGAAAAGGGAGTGTGGCTCCGCCCATACACTTTACATTTTTGATATCAGATAGCTTTGGAACAAAACGTCGTATAACAACGAAATTCAGTATGGAAATACTATTGGGTGATATCCTTTTACTAGAAAACTGAGACGGTGAATGAACAAGGGGGTGAGGCTCCGCCCATACAAGCCAAATTTTTGATATCGAATAGCTTTGGAAATAAATGTCATATAACTTATTGGTCAAGCATTTCTACTGGAAAACTGGCACGGGCATTGGAAACTTGGCGTGGCTTCGCCCACACAAGCTAAATTCAATTCAATTTACTTTACTGCAAAAACTAACTTTTTTCTGGCATTTAATCATCAAAATCAAATCTTCTAAGCGAATAAAAATTTCATCATTTTTAATTTTAAAACTGTAACTTTTGCAACTGAAAGATTTTTATCTTCATTTCTTTTTGGTAAAGTTGGTTTTGTTGCATTTTCCCTTAAATTAAAAAAAAAAAATTAAAAAATAATTAGTTTTGACTACGCTTCTTCCACCCTTTTACAACTAAGGGAAATCAACCAACTAGCATACTTTTTTTAGCGAAAAGCTTCGTTTAATTTATTTTAAAAAATTCTTAGATTTGACACCAAAAAAAATTCGCATACATATCTTCAAGATTGCACAAAGTTTTAGTACAACGTCTTTTTCTAATAACGCCGTTTCCTTAGAATGACAAAAAACCATTTTGCATATTTCCATACGCTTTACGTCAAAAGCTTATTTTTTCTGGCTAAAAATCGTCATCTTCTGAACGAATTAAACCTTAACATCAAAATTGTACGTTTTACCCTCCGAGTAGCACCGGGTATATCAGGTAGTAGAAGAATAAAGTAAATATGGATGAACAATATCAATTAGAGTGGGTGTCAAATTCCTTATTTTGCTTTTACAGCGAGTTAGCTACCAAAAGTTCTATGCATTGCAAAAAAATTTCATGCTATTTCCGACAACCCAATATTTTCAAAGTGACTAGAATAAAGTTAAGTTATAAATATCCTTTATTTTATTCCAAAGATCTTGCATAGAATCAAAACTCCTTTAAAAATTTACCACAATTTGAACAACACCGTTAAATAAATATTTTCTCAATAATGTTTTTAAAAACAAAAAACCTTCAAATACTCACGTAAGCAAATTGCAGCCTGATGTGAGACTCGTTAAAACTTTCCAAAAAACTTCAAAGAATATGCGACACATTCTATTTTCTCCACCTCTGGCCTGTTACCCGCTCTAATGAGGTGCGCCGCTGCGACGATTCAGATAGGAAGAAAAAAAAAATAAATATGAAAGAGAGAGAGGCATTGAAAGCCTACTCATATGTAGAGTTGCCAAGTTAGTGCTTTCGTGCGTTTTCACTATATGAGAAAGCACTAATTTCGGTGCATTTTCCATTTAATTTTGTTTATTAGTTCCTCCACTAATTTGTAATCGGAAGCCTATGCTTAGAGTACTGAATAAAAAAAAAATAATTTGACTAAAAGTGCTCCAACTCTCTTACCTAATTCATTAATATAAAGGGTGTTTTTATTGTTTAGATGCGGAAAACTTAACATTGAAATAAAACACAGGAAAATGTTTTTAAAATCCATTCAAAATAATCTTTATTTTAGAGATAAACTAGCGATACCCAGCGCGTGTTGCCACATCCGGCAAGTATATTGAAAAATAATACGTAAACTCAACATTTTTTTTAGACCCTTCGTCTGACACCACGCTCATGGTCCACTGCCCGTTACAGTTTCCCAGTAGCAGGACTTTCAGGTGGAAATTCCTTTATGAGTTTCAATGTTCTGTGACTTTTACTTCCATATTTATTTTGTACCGAAAATCGGGACACACGCCCTTCTCCAATGCACGTGCCAGTTTTTTAGTAGAAAAACTTTGGCAATTAGAAACTCCCCACTGAGGTATCATTGCTATGCTACTTTTAGTTCCAAAGCTACTCGATATCAAAAATTTGGTTTATTTGTGTGGAGCCACACCCCCTTGTCCAATGCCCGTCAAAGTTTTCTAGTAGTTGATATCACCAAGTGGCAACTCCATACTGAATTTTGTTCTTATGCTGCATTTAGTTCCAAGGTTATTCGATACCATAAATTTTAATTGTATGGGCAATGCCACGCCCCCTCTTCCAATGGTCACTCAATTTTGCCATTCAAACTACACAACTAAATAGTACGTTCTTACTGATTTTAATTGATATGTGACTTATAGTTTAAGAACTATACCTTATTATTATTTGGGTTTTATGGGAGGTTTTTATCGCAATCGGATGAACGGAGCGCATACGTTCAGAAAGCAAATGTACACCTACACCGCTACCTGTTGAAAATTTTTCACCTTTCTTTTTTCCTAAACCTTTGCGTAGTAATTACGAACAAACCCACAGAAGGAAGTATCGAATTTGGTCCAGTCGTTTTCAAGTCTTAAGCATCCGAACAAACCAAGATTTATATATATAGATTTTTTGACATTAATGTTTAAATACGATTTCGAGCATGTACTCGCCGGGGGTCCAATTTTCACACACTATTCGCAGAAAATCGGGCTGTATTTCGGCAATAATGCTTCGAATGTTGCCTTCACAGTGCTCAATTGTTTCTGGTTTATCAGCGTGGCAAGTGACTTTACATATCCCCAAAGAAAATAATCGGATGGTGTCAAATTACACGAACGAGGTGGTCAGTTCACAGGTCCATTTCGTGAAATCCATTGCTCGTCAAATTCTACTTTCAGTAAATTAATTGTATTGCATGCTGTGTGGTAAATGGCACCGCCCTGCTGAAAGTCTGAAATGTCTGCAAAATTAATGCCTTCCAATTGGGGCACGAAAATGGTAGCAATCATATCTCTGTACCACTCACTGTAATATTCACTCACATGTAGACTGTAACATTCTGACCATCATAGTTTTTGAAGACATATAGACCAATGATTCCACTGACCCAAAGAGCACCAAAAAATAAGTTTTCTAGATGTAATGGTATTTCCGAGTAAAGATTGTAGATTTTCTACAGTCCAAGTGTGATAATTTCACTTATTGAGATGTGCATTGAGAAAACAAAGACTTTCATCAGTGAACAGAACATTGCGATAAACAGGTTGGCTTCCACTTTGTTATCAGCCCATTTAAAAAACGTTTTTCCGGCGTGAATTTTTGCATGATGAATTGAGTTACTCAAACCAAACTGACCTTTTTGATTTAATTTAATGTGACCTTTTTTATTCAATTATTAAGACTAATTGTTGAGCTCGAGGTCAAGTAAGTAAATGAAGAAAACAACTGCAACAACAACTCTGTACAGAGTAATCACACAGACAGCTGTTTCGTTGGCTGTTTTATAACAACTCATCAGTAGTCTTCCGTGATTTCCGTGATAACCCATACGTTTACACCCATACAAGATTAAGCTGAATCAAGAATTGAAGCTGGTGGACCATTTAAAGCGACGTACGTTCTCCGATTGGGCTCTGGAAAAGATGCACCAAGATGATGAATTTCATCGCAAAATCATCTTCAGTGTCGAAGCTCATTTTTGGCTCAATGGGTTTGTCAATAAGCAAAATATGCGTTATTGGTCGGGTGAAAATACACATGTGCTTCATGAATCACCACTTCATCTACAAAAAATAATGTTTGGTGTGGTTTGCATGCCGGCGGCATCATTGGACCATATTTTTTCGTCGACGATAACGATCGTAACGTTACTGTGAATGGCCATCGTTATCGCGCCATGATTACAGATTATTTTTGGGCCAAATTGAAAGATATGGACTTGGACGACATGTGGTTCTAATAGGACGGTGCCACAAGCCACACAGCACACGTTACAATCGATTTATTGAAGAGTAAGTTTGATGAGCGTGTTTTTTCAAGAAATGGGCCAGTCGATTGGCCGTCTCGTTCGTGCGATTTAACGCCTCTAGACTTTTTCCTTTGGAGCTACGTCAAATCATTGGTCTATGCCAACAAGCCGACGGCGCACAGTGGGGTATTTTATGCCAAAAGTGACGATTAATTGACAGAGGCCACATCGAGACAAAAATTGTACTTTAGGAGTTTTTTGAGTTGCTGATCACGAATCTGAAGTCAAAAATCTGAAATTAAAAATGGCGGCTTCAAAATGGCGGCCATGAACAAGCTAACTTCTACAAAAAACGTTTAATGCAGGTAAAATTTTGTATACAGAAGTTTGTGGGGTCGCTGATTACGAATCTGAAGTCAAAAATTTGAAAATTCAAAATGGCGGCTTCAAAATGCCGGCCATGAACAAGCTATGTTCTGCAAAAAAAGTTTAATGGAGGTAAAATTTTGTATACAGGGGTTTTTGGGGTCGCTGACCACGAATCCGAAGTCAAAAATTTGAAATTCTAAATGGCGGCTTCAAAATGTAATCATTAGCTATGTACCCCTTACCGAATTGCATAGTATAGAGAACATCACTTTCGTTATTACTACAAATTGCACAAAACAAGCTTTGAACGACATTTTATACAAAAACAAAGGATTGCAATAACAATAGTTAATAAACATAAACAATGATGTTGATTTCACATGTACCCTGCAAACTGCAGGGCAAACAATTTATGTCTTACTAATATCAAAATCAGAAAATAAGTGTTAAAATCGAACAAATATAATTTAATTTAATAGCTTAACACATTCGTCTGCTTCTTTTAATATATAAAAAGCCGGTGTTTGAAAGAAACATCAACTATCTACCTTAATTGTGGAAAGGTGCACTGCATATGCCGCTTTACATAATGTAGGGTAAACACTAGCGGATAACAAAAAACAAAGTGAAGAAGAGTACTGGTAAACAACAAAAAAAAAACAAAAAAAAAAAAAACAAAAAAACAGCAAAATCTGTTTGGTATTTACATATATTTTATACTTTATTTCGTTTGTTTTAATTTTTCGAAATAAAATCGTAAACTCGTGACATGTAAGTTAAAGTAAAAAATCGAAATACCGCGAAAGTGCGCAGCATTGACGCAACTTTTTTTTTTTTATAGAATATAACTGGAATGTTCATAGCTTACGATAATGAAAACAGTTTACCTTAATTCTACTCAACACACAACTATATCTCTATTAACATATTGAAAAATCCAACTTTTTAAGGTTAAATTAAAATAAATGAATTAATATATACATAAACACTATTTCATAAAAAAATTAAATTTTGTATTGCTTAAATACCTGAACAAGAAGGTTCCATCGTAATTTTTTGTAATTCTTAAAAAATAATACACAAAAAAAAACTTTAAAAATTTCGAATAAACACGTTTGTCTCTGTGCACACTCAACGAGAAAAAAAATGATGACTTTCAAACTGCATTGCGGGTAAACGGTAGAATATTTTTCAACTATTCTTTCACCTAGTGATGCAGAATTTTATCTTCTTTCGTCGGGTACCTAACATCACTATGTACCTTGAACTTTTTTTTTCAATTAATCGTAAGTTTTGGCATAAAATACCCCATTGTGCGGCGTTGGAAGAGCTCAGAGCCAACACTGAACCCGAAATAGCGGCAGTTTCGACCGCAATGTGTGGCCAAAGTCATCGAAAATTGGGTCCAACAAATCAACCGCTGCATACGTGCCCGCGGTGGCCATATGAACGAAGTCGAGTTCCATTCATAAATGTTTTGATTGTACTTCCGATGATAAAGTTTTTGAAATATCTCAAATGGTTTGCGTTTTATTTAAAAAAAAAGTTGTCAAGTCCTTAATGGAAAACCCTTACTAATACACAACAATATATGACATTCAGATGGAGTTCAGATAAGGAATTCAAGTTTATAAATTCAAATCTTAGAAGGTTTTTTGGTAGTTTTTTCTTTAATTTTATTTTAGAGCCTCCTGGGATGAAATGTCATTTTTCATTGTGTTATCAACTAAGTAAATTTTGGTTCATTCATTTTTTTTTTATCCAATAAACTCGTAAGTCTAAGAAAACAGTTGGATACATTTTTTGGAAGAAATTACGTATACTTGCAATTTTGAAAATAATAGGTCGGTTCCTGTTCTAGAATTATTAGTGCATTTTGCAAATTTTATAGGTTTAAGTCTAAAAAGTGTTCCCGTACTCGAAGAAATGGTACAAAATTGGAAAAGCGAGTGAGTGAAAGAGAGTTAAAAATTTCTCCTTAAAAAAGAAATTACAATTCTTACAAAAAATGGTAAAACTGTGAATTATGTGAAATCAGCTGTTTTGAAGTAAGACAAAAATTCAAAATTGGAAACAAATTAATAAGAACGATGAAAATCAGGGACTGTTAATAACGGTTATAGTCAAAGGAAAAAACATATTAATCACTTCTTATAGGACACTTTAATAGTTTAAAATTTCTACTATGAAATAAAAATATCTGTAATTTTTTGTTTTTATTTTTTCTCACCGAAGATTTTCGTTAGCTTTGAGGAATATATTTTTTACAAAATATTGCACTATTCGCCTTATCTCGAAAACTTACCATTATAAGATTATGAAATTTTCCGCGTAGAGGTTTAACATAAAAATCTACCATCTGGAAAAACCAGTTTTAGAGAAGGTAAGCGTATTCGTAAGGATGACAAGACTTTTTATAAGGAAATGTAGGATGGAAAATTTTGACCTTGAGAAAAATTGACTTTTTCTTACTTTTTTTACTTTTGCCACTACATATCGCACAATTTTCTAAATATTTAAAACTATTTATGATAAAATAATGATAATGCCTTAGTCCGATTGAATTATACATATGAAATCTGCAGATTCATAACATTTACAGATATTTTGGAATTAAAAAAATCAATATTGATAATAAAATGTCATCATTATGAATCAATAATAATTACAAATGAATAAAAAGAAATCGTACCTATATCTTTTGTCAGAATTTCACACCATTTTGGGTATTGAAAAATTGGAAATTAAGTTATAAATTGAAATTAATCTTTGAAGATTTTGTTTCTAGTGCCCTTTTTGTGAGCTAGTGCCGTTTTGGTTTGAAATTGCTAGCTGGCAACACTGCTCATACGCATAACACACAGAGAGAAAGAATAAAAGAGAGAGCGAAAAGTTAAGCAAAGAAAATTAAATTGCAAGTTGGTACTGGCGTAAAAAATAGGCTGCTTTGGCGAAAGGATTACACTGTGCGACAGTCCAAAATACCTGGGAGATAATGTTATTTTCCTTGTAGGTCTTGCTGAGTTAAAGAACTTTCTATACTTGAAATTTGCCGGACACCCCCAAAATCTGGACTTACGGTCAAAAAACTGATTTTGCCTACCTTTGCCCACTTATTGGCTTATAACTTACCTGATTGCCAACCGATTTTTAAAATTTAACCGGATCCTAAAAGACGATACTTGAACCTTTCCAACGATATACATACTGTTTGGGAAATCTTGAGAAAGCTGTGTGTATCTACTCTGCAAATACAACTTTTTTACATTTTTTTTTACTTTTTTCAACTTTGACGATTTTTCTATACACTAAATTATATTGAGTGGCGTCCGTGGCCTAGTTGGTTAAAGTGCGTGGCCGCTATGTCAAAGAACTTTGGAGACCCAGGTTAGAACCCCAGCAGCGACAGAAAATTATTTGAATTAAAATAATTTTTCTGTACGGCCGCCACCTCTCTGCAGACAATGGCAAACCTCAGAGAGTAATCAAAATGCCATGTAAAGCTTCTTGAGAACGAGAACATTCCGTTCATCGCCGTTCGGAGTCGGCGTTAAGCATGTATGTCCGGTTTTCAGTCAATTGTGTACAAACTTAATAACACGCACAACACAATTGATCATAAGAAGCTAGGTCAAAGTCCTTTCAAGGGCTGAAATGGCCAGTTATTTATTTTTTTTTTTTTTTTAATTATATTGAGACTACACTAGTCCTGTACGGATCCATAGAAAAAATTTGTTAGGAATTGTAACGCAATTTAGTATTTGAAAATTGGTCGGTTATTGACAAAGTTATTCAACTTTTCATGAAAAGAGATTTTTTTCCAAAAATACATTTTCGGTATTACAACTCAAAAATGTTTGCTTGATCTTTTTTTTTTTAAGTCGGCATCCCTAGTTTCGTGTTGTAATGACCAGCAGTACTCCGAAATCATTTCAGTTTTATTTTTTCTTTCAAAATGTTTTTCTATTGTTGCCATTTCTTGGTGAAAATGTTCTCCTTGCTCACCGCTTAACTGGCCTAAGTTCTCTGGAAAGAAGTCCAAATGCGAATGGAGAAAATTAATTTTTATAGACATTTTGCATCCCATTACACTATATGCACATAAAAATTCATTCACAACTGCGACATAGTCGTCGCTTCTATGGTTTCCGAGGAAATTAGTGCACAGCGAAACAAAACTCTTCCACGCACGTTGTTCCACGAAATTTAACTTGCTTGAAACCGACTTGAAAAAAAAAAGATCAAGCAAACATTTTTGAGTTGTCATATCGAAAATGTATTTTTGGAAAGAAATCTCTTTTCATTAAAAGTTGAATAACTTTGTCAATTACTGACCAATTTTTAAAAACTAAATTTCGTTTAAATTTTTAATAAATGTTTTCTATGAATCCGTACAGGACTAGTGTGGTCTCAATATAATTTAGTGTATACCAAAATCGTCAAAGCTGAAAAAAGTCCAAAAAATTTGAAAAAATTTGTATTTGCAGAGTAAATACACACAGCTTTCTCAAGTTGTCCCAAACAATATACATATCGTTAAAAAGGTTTAAGTATCGTCTTTTAGGATCCGGTTAAATTTTAAAAATCGGTTGGCAATCAGGTAAGTTATAAGCCAATAAGTGGGCAAAGGTAGGCAAAATCGGTTTTTTGACCATAAGTCCAGATTTTGGGGGTGTCCGGCAAATTTCAAGTATAGAGAATTCTTTAACTCGAAGAGACCTATCAGAAAAATAGCATTATTTCCCAGGTATTTCAACTTCGTTCCATTTTGTCGCACTGTGTTATATGATAAAGCACACAGAAACACACACATGCGATACATACGAGAAAAAAAATCAGGAAAAACTTGTGCATTTAAAAAGAAAAACACATGGAAACAAACATGCAGTCGCTCCTTTCTACGCTCGTTCGTTATCATAAAAGTTGTCGCAGCCTAATTGAATTTGCACTCTTCTTCTGTGCCTTTGTGTTGTGTTGAATTCACGTGCAAATCCTTGCATGGCTGTAAGTGTGGCTTTCGTTGTGTTCACTCTCTTTTACGTTTGCAAACCTCATGAGTAAGTCGGTTTGTTGACAAACATTCACACACTCAGGGCACATACTCACGCACTCATGAATGCACTTACTCACACATACATATAAAACAAACTCGTACTCTCGGAAATTTAATAATTATTTTTAATCTTAAGTACGACTTTTTCTCGTAATACGAGTCGTAGTTATCTGAGTTAACAAAAAACAAACAACAAAAAAAAAAAAAAAAAGACGAGATTTAATGTTGCCAGCAAGAGCACAAAATAAATTACAGTGAGAGGTGTTGCTTTTTGTGAAAATCGTATTGACTCGAGTAGTTGACTGAGTGTAACTGTTACGTGGGCGTATTTGCGGGCTCCACTAAGGCCCTTTTAAAGCGGTTTATGTGTTAAGGATTTGATAATGTGAAGTCTTAGATTTTAAAGACAACAATTCATTTACATTTTTACTTGAGATTTATTTGAACGTTTGGGTTTTCTTAATGCACAAAAGTGTGAATTCATAAATTTAGAATTGCTAAAGAGATATAATATATGTAGGATTTAAAGCCGTTTATTGTTTTTTTATTTTTTCTTTTATTTAAAAACATTTTATTACAAAAATAATTTATTTACACAACTTATAATTTTAATTTATAAAACTTATTAAGCTTAAGGATATTGTTGATCAACTGATCGGTTCGGTGGCTTGTCTTCTACTGACTCTCTCGTCGTGATTGTCGAGTCCGTTTACCGTCGGCGTTCCTTCTTTTTGTTCAGTTTGTCGAGTTCGTCAAGTCTATGTCAGTTAATTTTAAAATGTTTCGTCCGCGTCCGTTGAAGTGTTGCCACTGTGTCGTTTTCTAAAATTTCAGTTCATTTGTCCGTCGTATGTCGTGTAATTTTGCAGGGCTCCGTTTCCACATTCGGCCCTCCTGACGTTTCATTCGACCCGAATGAAGGGAGCCACTTTTTCATATACTCGGCGACAGTGTTTGTTGTTCTTGGCCCTTCGAAATTCCCTACCTTCTCGACAAAATACCTTCCGTGGTTATTTTTTTTAACGATCTTATATGGCCCTAAATATTTTGGTTTCAACTTTAACCCTGGTCCATACTGAGTTCGTTTAATGGCGACAAGTTCATCGATGTTAAACTGAGTTTCGGGAACTCTATTCCTATTATAAGTCCGTTTATTCTCCTCTTGGATTTTGGCTATATTAGCTTGGGCCTCTTTCCTGGCCCGATTACGAGTTTCATCTAATTCTGTTATGGCGGCTTCTCTTATTAAGTTTCGGATATCCTCGTTATCACGAATACGCATTTCTATACCAGTTAAAATCTTAAATGGTGTAATTTTAGTGCTTCGTGGTGGCGTATTGTTTAAGGTCTGTTGAATACGGTCTACATGTTTGTACCAGAGTTGAGGTTTCTCTACACATAACTTAGAAAGCATTGGTATTATAATTCGATTTATCCTTTCTACCTGCCCGTTTCCTCGAGGGACCCCGGTCGCAATTATAAGGTGCTGGATATTTTCAGATTTACAATACTCTTCGAAAGCAACTGAAGTGAATGCTGTCCCTCTATCCGAAATTATCTTTTGTGGATTCCCAAATATTACTGACTGTTTTTCTAATTTCTCTATAACCTCATTTGAGCCTGTACTTTTAGTTGGATATAGCCAGACAAATTTTGAGAAAGCATCGACGATAACGAATATGTGATTATATCTTTTACTTGTTTGTTCTAGAGGCCCTACATGGTCGATATGATAGGTGGTCAAAGGCCTATCTTCTTTGTCTATAGGGTTAAGGAATCCTTCTTTTTTACCAGCTTTTGCTTCAGCTACTATGCACTCTACACAACTTTTTACAGAAGCCATAACTTTTGATGTAAGATTTGGGATATAGAATGTTCTTTCCACCAGGTCCTGTGTTTTCTTAGAGGCAAAATGGCCTTGGCGATGAGCCATCTGTATAATCTCGTTCTCCATTGCTGTTGGGATAACAATAAGCTCTTTTACAGGGTCTTTATGCAATATATCGAATTTCAAGTAAAAGTCATCATAGCTTCCTTTTTCTAATACCTTCCTAATTGCCCTAATCCAGTCGTCCTGCATCTGTGCTGCCTTAATCCGATGCTTTAATGAGTCCTCCATGATCAAACAAGCAACTCTACTCAGTGCATCTACATGTCTCATTTTTGAACCAGAACGATGTTCAATTTCAAAATCAAATTCTTGGAGGAACATTGCCCACCTGGCTACTCTCAAAGGTACATCTTTTTTCTTCATTGTCATTGTAAATGCGTTACAGTCTGTAACTATCTTGAATTTAACCCCTATGAGATAAATTCTCCATTTTTTCAAGGCTTCGATAATGGCAAGAACCTCTAGCTCGTACGAGGTATATTTTTGCTCAAATGTAGTTGTCTTTTTACTCATGTACTGTATTGGGTGCAACTGGTCATCTTCTTTGACCCTTTGTAAGAGTACAGCACCGTAACCATACATGCATGCATCCGTATGAACTTCAGTTGGAGCTGAAGGATTATATAGCATAAGAACTGGTGCGCTAACTAATGCAGACTTAAGTTGTTGAAATGAAGCAATCTCGTTGTCGCCCATCTTATATGTTTTATCTTTACATAGCAGGTCAGTCAATGGTTTAGCTACGAGAGCAAAATTTGGTACAAATCGTCTAAAATATGATGTCAGTCCCAAGAAACGTTGTAATGGCTTCATACCAGTCGGTAACGGAAAATCTCTTACTGCCTTCGTTTTCTCTAATGAAGGTCTTATTGACGACTCCTCTATGATGTAACCTAAGAAATTTACTTTTCTCCTAAGAAACTGACATTTCTTCCACTTTATATTAAGACCGTATGATTCCGCAACTGTAAGAACCCTTTCAAGTTTATCCAAGCCCTCTAGCTCATTTTTGGATGGAATAATAATATCGTCCATGTAAACGACAATTGAGCCATTTTGTATAAGTTCTCTAAATATAGCGAAAATGTATCTACAAAAGACAGCTGGCGAATTTGATATGCCAAACGGAACGTATAAGAATTCGTATTGACCGTTATGAGTTACGAAGGATGTGTACTTTCGTGAACAAGGATCCATAGGAACATGGAAAAATCCGTTGGACAAATCTAATGTAGTAAATACCTTTGCCTTCTGCAAACATGCTAAAATGTCGTCAATCAAAACCATGGGGAAATTGTCACGAATAATTTTTTCATTAAGCTTACGATAATCGCAGCATAGTCGTTTTGTCCCGTCTTTCTTAGGTGCTAATACAATTGGTGAGGCATACTCTGAAAAACTTGGCTGAATAATGCCCTCATCAAGCCACTCTTTAACCTGCTGATGTACTATAGATTGGTCCATACTGGATATGCGTCTCGGCCTCTGGAAAATTGGAACCTCGTCCCTCAAGATAATTTTCATCGTAATCGGAGATTCTTTTTGTTTAACAGGAGTATACCCTTTAATGATGTTCACAAGCTTGCTACCAACCGTTTTATCGAGGTAAGAAATATCGCATGGCAAATCTTCAACAAAAGTGAAAGAGCAAATATGGTTGAATTCTCTTAATAGTGTGCTAACACTAGACTGATTTTTCAAGATTTTTCTGCTGTCGTCAACAGGATTTGATATTTTTTCTGAGAATTTAACTCCCTGTGAGCTAATTACCATGTTTACCTGATTTAATATGTCATTGCCTACTATTGCCGCGTGTAAAATATCTCCCTCTCTAGCGACATGAAACTCAACTTCCAAAACAATATTGTCGACTTCTATAAACACATTAAAAAAACCCATGGTAGTTATTTCAGACTGTCCAATACCAATAAAATTCTTCTGTATTTGTTTTAGTTCAACATCACCTAACATCTTAAAGACGTCATACCTGATAAGGCAAATATCACTACCCGTGTCTAATAATGCCTTAATTTTGACTCCACCAATTCCAAGTTCTATAAAAATTCGATTACTCGATTTAAAAAACGGTCTAAGATTATCTTTTGCTTTTATTGGCGATGTGAGTACGTTAAGATTTTCTCGCTCTTCCTTAATATTTTCTCTCCCCGTCGTAACTTTGCACTCTGAAGCCCTGTGCCCCTGTTTTTGACATTTGAAACACGTAATGGACGTTGCCTTGCAATTGTTAGCCAAATGACCCTGACCTCCACACTTGAAACACTTTACGCCTGGCCGAACCGATTGGTTGCTTTGTGGTGATTTTGATAAAATCTGAGATTGACCGACCCGTTGGTTTGACGACTGTTGAGTGGTTCCCCGTATTTTTTCATATACTTTGATTTGTTGTTTTAGTTCGCTAACCGTTTGTGCCTGATAAAGTGGACCCTTATTAAACTTGGAGTCCGGAACTCCTTCTATGAAATATTCAATGAGGCTACCTTCATCTAAATTTATCTCTGATCCTATCTCCATGAGACTGTACAAATATTCCCTATATCCCTCTTGTGGTTTCTTACGACGGTTTCTAAGAAGTCGGTGCACTTCTATTGACGATAAGCTATCCCCAAATTCCCGCTTGAGTGACAACTTCAAAGATTTCCAATCTGTTATTGATTTCTGACTTCTTACAAAAATCTTTGCTGCACCCTTGAGTAATTGCTTGGCATAAATAAATTTCTGTAACTCACTCCACCCCACCGTTAGAGCATTTTCTTCAAACTCTTCAATCCATTTCCTTACAACCGGATATCCGCATCCAGTAAAAGAGGTAAGGGAATCCTCTATATCCCTAAGAGTAAAATGTGAACGCTCAACCACTGTCGCCTGAGCAATGTTTGATGCAACTTCATCATATTCTGACTCATTTTCCTCATTTTCATCTGTAGTCAGACCGAAATGGTCCAGGAGTCGGTTCTGCAAAATGTTTTTCCGCCCCGTTGTATTTAACCCCAAACGTTCTAGCTGGTCCTTTAAACCTTCCACAGTCAGGGACAAAATTTTATTAGTGTCCATTTTTATATAATTTTATTGCGTAACACAATTTATTTTATTAAATAGAAAAATTATTAAAATTATAAATCTTGATTTTGAAATACAGACTATTAAAATATACTCTAACTGTATTTAATCTTTTTTTTTTTTATAAAATCCGATATAAATATTTTCACCAGTTTAAGATCATATTAGAAGATATTAGAAAAACACAATTACTCCAATTAGTAGATTTGTGCGTTTACAAAAAATTTTAAAACTGAATCTTAGCTTAAACTGTGTAGTTACTTATAATTAGTTTTCTCTTAAAGAAGGAAATGGTGAAAAAAAAAAATCAATTAAATTTTATTTTTATTTTTCAAGTAAAATATTTCTACCTTCAAACACTGAGAAAGAAAACTTTACACACAAAGAATTTATTATTTTGTTTGTAGACTTATTTCGAATAATTTCAAAACTGTTTTTTCTTTTGCAAAGAAAAACATACATCAAATGCTTGTTCACAGATCGACAACCAAACAAAATTCTATATTAAAAGAACAATCGATATATTATCGATAAAATATTTTTTAACAAAATGTCATAACTACACAAATATAACACACTTAAATAATGAAAGATACTCTCACCGACTCGATGTTGCTTAAAAAATAAGGCAAAATAAGGGTTGTTTTTGTCGCTCCGTAGCTTCTGTGGCTTTCTTTCTCCTTTGTTCAGCTGAATTTCCTCTGCTAGTCTCTGTACTGTTGACACTCCTGTCGATTTGATGATACTGCTCACTGCTGTTATAACACTGCTGCCATATTTACTCTGCTTCTTGTTGCTCTGCTTCTTGTTGCTCTGCTTTGATCAGCTCGCTCACTCTCATATATGTTCTGTTGGCAGTTTCTCTTTACTGCTTTGCTAACAGCGCTCTCTACGCTATTAACTACCGACTTATAATTGTATCATGCTGTTGGCATCGTCTCTATGATGCTTCTCATCTGCTGTTGGCATCGTCTCTATGATGCTTCTCTATCACTCTTCAAGCTTCTCAATTAAAAGCGCTCTCAGCGGTAGTATGTTAAAAAAAAATTCTGCTTTCTGCCAGCGTCTCTGCGATGTTCTGCTGCTTATGCTCATCGATGAATTTTTCTGGAATGTACCAGTGATTGTATAACGGCTTCTGCTTGCCGTTAGCCAAATGATAAAAAAAACACCATTTAAACACCAATGTTTTTAGTTAAATTCAATTGAAACAGTTTTAATGCACTTATTTGGCTTTTACTTTTGCCGATCCTTTACACTCTTCGGTGTACATGAACATTTATGCTCAAAGTTAAATTTTCCACAAATTTATTATTTATTATTGTTATTCAAATTTAAGACACTTTATTGCACACACGACCAAAGTACAGTTAGATTTTATTTACTACTATAGTTTATGTGCAAATAAAAAGTTTATCTCACGCGCGATCCCACTTCTGACACCAAAATGTAGGATTTAAAGCCGTTTATTGTTTTTTTATTTTTTCTTTTATTTAAAAACATTTTATTACAAAAATAATTTATTTACACAACTTATAATTTTAATTTATAAAACTTATTAAGCTTAAGGATATTGTTGATCAACTGATCGGTTCGGTGGCTTGTCTTTTACTGACTCTCTCGTCGTGATTGTCGAGTCCGTTTACCGTCGGCGTTCCTTCTTTTTGTTCAGTTTGTCGAGTTCGTCAAGTCTATGTCAGTTAATTTTAAAATGTTTCGTCCGCGTCCGTTGAAGTGTTGCCACTGTGTCGTTTTCTAAAATTTCAGTTCATTTGTCCGTCGTATGTCGTGTAATTTTGCAGGGCTCCGTTTCCACATATATGTATATTGTTTCTATTACTTTTCCTTATAAAGAGTGGTTAAATTTTAAGGGCCGATGTTGAATATGAACCACACCTAAACGTCAAGTTTTTTCTGCATTTCATTTGACATTTCTCAATTTCAAACTAACTCAATTTTAACCATTGAAAGCTTCACAATCGAGCAACGCGTTAAAGTTATTCAGGCTTATTATGAAAATGGGCTTTCAAATCAAAATGCATATCGTGCACTTCGTGATTTTTTCGGTCAATTTAATCATCCAAATGTGCATACTATCGGAAAAATCGTGCAAAAATTTGAGCAAACCGGGTCTGTAGGAGATGTAAAAACATCAGTGCATGTTCGTACAACAATTGCACCTCTCACGCTTGTCCTTGATGAACATTATGCATAAAGACTTGCATTTAAACGCTTACAAGGTGCAATTGACTCAAGAACTAAAGCTTCTTGACCATTTCAAGCGTCGTCAATGGTCAGAATGTTGGCAAGAAATGGCAACAGTGGATAATAAATTATCGAAGAAAATCATCTTCAGTGATGAGGTACATTTTCATCTCAGTGGATTCGTCAATAAGCAGAATTGAAGCATTTGGGCAAATGATAATCCAAGAGTGATTGTCGAAAAACCAATGCACCCACAAAGAGTGACTGTTTGATGCGGTTTATGGGCTGGTGGCATCATCGGGACGTATTTTTCTCAAAATGAGGCCGGTCAGGCAGTTACTGTGAATGGTGTTCGCTATCGTGAGATGATAACGAACTTTTTATGACCCAAATTGGAAGATATGGATGTGGACGATATGTGGTTTCAACAGGACGGTGCCACTTGTCACACAGCTAACGAAACAATGGCTCTTTTGTGCGACAAATTTAAACGCCGTCTTATCTCACGTGGTGGCGATGTCAATTGGCCGCCAAGATCATGTGATTTGACACCGTTGGACTTCTTCCTTTGTGGTTATTTGAAAGAAAAGGTGTACGTCGATAAGCCAGCAACAATTCAAGAGCTAAAGGATGAGATAATTCGGCACATTAACGGCATATAACCTCATTTATGCCTCAGCGTCATCGAAAGTTTGGACCATCGCACAGTGTGTGCTTTTGGCAATCTAGGGGGACTTAGTTCGAATTTGCAAAATATTGGCTTCAGTATTGAATATTTGCATTTATGAAAGTTCTTAAAATAATTATAATGATTTTTATAATTACTTTTAATCCTCAACCTGCCCGGTGGGTCAGATTGACCTCTAAGTGGTATTTATCAAAAAGTGCTCAAGAAAGTTCTACTCAATGGCTAATTCATTTGAGAATACATTCCTCCGTGAAATTTGAAACTTTTGAAGTGGCTGCAGAATTGCATCTTATTAATTTTAAAAAATTTTATTTATTTTTTATTTGTTTATTTCGACGGTGCTTACGAAAAAAATCTTCCGACAGAAAATTGCGGCGAAGAAAATCTCTTTTCAAAATGCGGCGGAAAAATCACTTTTATCAAAATGCGGTTAAAAAAATCAAAAAATAGTATGATTTCGTAATTTTCATTGTATTTCATTGTTTTTTTTTTTTAATTTTGTATTTAACTCGTGGTAGAGTTCACTTCAAACATATACTTGTTATATTATTTGGTAGTGAAAATAATTGTAGTGATTTTTGGAAGAAAATTATAAATTTCGAAAATTTTCTTTGCTTTTTTTACAAAGTTTTTATGTAAAATTTCGAAACAATCATATGAAATATATCATTATGTTATATTATTTGTTGATAAAAATCATTTTATAGAGTACTGTAAGGAATTATAAAGATGAAATTATAAATAGAAATAATTATTTAAAAACATGGTTTTTTTTCAGAAATATTGTTCCCACTCCTCAAAAAATACAGCGTTGTTAACGTCACACTCTGAAAAGAGATTTTCTTCGCCGCATTTCATAAAAAGAGATTTTCTCCGCCGAATTTAAAAAAAACGGATTTTCTTCGCTGCATTTTTTAATATTGATTTTTTTTGCCGCATTTTGTAAAAACAGATTTTTGTCGCCGCAGTTTAAAAAAAAAGGATATTCTTGATCGCGTTTAAATTAGAGATAGTCTTCGTAGGGACCGCCGATTTATTTATTTACTGGCCAACATGGCAAGGCAGTGTATTTACTTATTCTAATACATTTTAAATATAAAAAGAACACTTTTTATACTGATATAGTATTTAATAATGTCATTGCAACATTGTATATTTCATAAAACTTCTAGATTTTTGCATACAGTTAAATATATTACACAAGAAAAAAAAATCTGAAAACACAGAAAAAAGTATATGAAAAAAGGATGTTTGAAAATAGCTTTTTTTAAAATCAAATCAAATTTTATTCAAATAATATATAAGAGTAAGTAAATTTTTATACATATATTATTCTGTGTCAGAATCAGATTATTCACTAATATTACTTGGCTGAAGTAATAAAGACAGCATTTCTTTAGTATAAGCGCACCGCTTCGTTTTTGAAATTTTACATAAGCTGCATATTAATGGATCGGATGGATCCTGCATAGATCTATGCAGGAGATCGGTATTTGTATCAATTCTTGAAGTCTTTCTACTAAATATTTCACGGTAGTTCCTAGTATCTTTATTTCTAGACTCCAGCGCTTCTCCAAGCACGAATTGATGATAGATTTTCCATGATAGAGAACTTTATGAACACTGACTGGCATACTATGCCAAGCATATTGCGATAGGTAAAGGTCCCTGGTTTCATCTGTATATTGACCAACTGACTTGCAGGAACTTCATTTGAAAAATCACAAGCTTTTCTTGCTTTTGTTTTTGAGCAACACTTATCGAATTCTTTTTCTGGTCTTCCCTTTGAAATACCTACTGATGAAGATGGATTAACGAATATCGTGAAGATTCGTGCCATTTTCTTTCGAAAATTTGGCATAAGCTACGTAAACATATATTAAACTTTTTGTAGTCAACGTCCTTGCCGATTTTATTTACAACAAAACTTGTTAGACACTTCTTTCGTTTTTACTGATGTTCAAACAATTTTCAAAAAGAGCTGTACTCACGATGGTCGCATTCATTTTGATTTTTTTGTTTTTTTTGGGCAAATTGGGGCAAAATAATTTTTTTGATACTTATTTAGGAAGTACTCCTGCTGACGCCTTTTATTATTTGCAGCCCATATTTTGTAATATAATAAAGTTTTCTTCTATCAAAATGTAGTATTTTCGTGAAAACTACTTACTTTTTTATTACACTTTATCTGCCTGTAATAATGATCAGCAAATAAACTTCAGCACAAACGGAATTCATAATTACATCTATTACATTGAATTTTATAAAACGAAAAAAAGTTCTGCAAATTATGCAACGATCGAAAAAATACAAGCTCTTAAAAATTGCAAGGAAAAAGTAAGCGTAAAAATTGCTCCAGCACTAATAAAAATAATTTTGGTATGACAACCGTTACCTTATGCGCCGTTGCTTTCCTATCTCTTTTGGTTTTATTTTTGTAATATTCAATCAATTTGGAGTAACATATTAGCAAATCTATTCATTTAGCGATCAAATTATTTTTCATTTAATTCCCCCTAGATTGCCAAAAGCACACACTGTGCATCGGCTGGAGGTGTGCCGCCGAGGTCGCGGCGGCCATTTGGCCGATATTTTGTTCCATACATAATTGAACCATACCAGTATTATCATAATAAAAAGAAATGACAATAATTTCCTTAATAATTTGTGTTTTATTCAAAATCAACATCGGCCCTTAAAATTTAACCACCCTTTATTACTTTTAATACATTTTTTGTTTTTATTTTTCCCTTTGATTTTGCTTTTGGTGCATTAAGGTTTATTTAAGGGGTTGCCTGAGAGGCCTCATGACGCAATTAATTTTGTTTGTCGTTCCATAAAATTTACGTAGCGCCACTCCAAAATTTTGACGTGACAACATTACATTGCAACATTACACTGCGCAGATTTCTAAAAAAGTTAAAAAAAGTTATATCTTCGATTTCTAAAAAAGTTAAAAAAAGTTATATCTTCGAAATGCAAGGGCGTTGCATGGAATTGTTACTCGCTGAGTACAGGTGCTATGACAAAAATAATGGTACGACATTAAAGATTTATTCTTTGACTGTATGATAAAACTAAAAACGAAATTAAAGGCGTCCAGACGCGGAAGAAGCTACTTAAGCAACTCAACTGAAAATTCGTTAAATGGAATTATAACTAGCCATGTATGGTTGCCAAGGTAAAAATAATAATAATCCAAAAATTTTTTTCATTTTCATTGTTAGGTAGCCATGACTTGTTGTAAACTAAAATTGTTCGTTTGGGTTTTACTCAGCGAGTAATAATTCCATGCAAAGATATTGCATTTCTGTTGCATAAAATTCTACCTATGTGAACTGACGAAGTTATAAATAGTTTTTTTTTTATTTTTATCCTAAAGGCAAGTATAAATCCATTATTTATGTTTTGTAATATTTACTGTACCACATATACTCACCGAGTCATAATACCATGCAACGCTGTTGCTTGACTGATGTATTTTCGATTTTATAGTGGCTCTCTTTGCAGCTTCATGACGTCATAAATATATTGTCTATTTTTGTGTCATAAGTACTAAGAACCGGCCTTTACTGGCGTAAAATATTTTTTACAGTAGCACTTATACAAAGCGCGTTATAGCCTCTTGGAACAAATTTAAAGTATTTTTGCTGAGGCATCTTCCGCCGCGTCTCGATGACATCTTCATGTTTTGTGTTTATTTCTGTCAAAAAGTCAAAGAATTGGCCTTTCTTTTCACACTTTAACTTTTCTCGTAGAACATTGTATATTCAACGAGTATATTTTTTTTTTAATTTGGCGGCTTCGGCAGTCGAGTAGGTAGCGTACTCGACTACTACCCCAGAGGTTCCGGGTTCGATTCCTGGCCAGGCCTTGGTCCTACGCTTTAAACCTTTCGCATTTGCAATTTTCCTCATTCCTCATTTCTAATCAACCGAAATTGAAAATTGATCAATATTTACGACTTGAAGTTGTAGTTGATGGTAGAGAAATTTTGAGGATGAGATTCCTTTATAACTTGAATTGGCTGATGTAAAGGCATAACACTTGCCTCTGATTCAAATTCACATGTTTCTTTGGCTTTCCACCACCACGCTCAGAACATCCTACATGTGTTTCACTTGATTGACCTTTCCTTCCCACTAATCTATCACCCCATTTCGAACCAAGGCATACTTGACTGAATAGGTATTCCCCCTGAAATCCCTGGTTCAAAGCTAAAAAAAAAATCTGAAAAAAAGTATATATTTTCTGAAGTCATTTTTGACTATGACTATGCGCCAGTGCATTTTGTGATATCACTACTTAAAAGGGCCCAATAAGAGCTATTCCACTCCTGCATTCAATGTGAGTTTGGTTGTGTTTTTTTTGGTGTTGTTTGAAAGAAGAGCAATGCTTCTTTTCTTTAATGAATGATGTTGAAAATGTAACATTTTTTTTTAATAAAGAGATTACGTTCTTTATTTTGTTTTCGCTCTTTGAACATAACTAGTAAATACATATTTAAAGACGTAGACATTTTTGAGTTGAAATTTAAAGTTTTAAATAGCGCAGGTTAGTTTATCTATTCTATAGGCCTACATTGGTGCAGAGAACTACACTTTTGACATGACAACGTTATGCCTTAATTCGCTGATTTCCTGCATCGGTGTTGCATAGAATTGTTACTTGTTAAGTATACAGTGAATCAAAAAAGTTTAGAAACAAAACAGTTTCTTTGAAACATTTATTCAATTTTTACCCTATTAACACAAAACTAAAATTTTTTTTTTTCATATTTAATATTTCATATATATTTTTAACGCAACAT
The DNA here is from genome assembly GCA_943735915.1 of Pherbina coryleti. Lineage (NCBI taxonomy): Eukaryota > Metazoa > Arthropoda > Insecta > Diptera > Sciomyzidae > Pherbina > Pherbina coryleti. Next base: position 51,998,759 of record OX030948.1, on the reverse strand, counting down.
CAAAAATTCAAACCAAAAAACAACTTTCTTATCCCTACAAATGAAAAAAGAAACAAAAACTAAACATTTCATAGTCAAAAAAGTTTAGAAACATTTGTGCTTTTGATTGAACTTTGCATTGCTTCGTTTGAAAAAAGCTTTAAAATAACGGGATCTTAAGTCTTTAGCTATAAACGTCAGTAATATACGCATCAGTCACTCGCTTTTTTGTAATAAACCCAGATTATTTGTCTTTTTGTCTTAAAAATGGGAAAAAATACCGGAATCTAACTGGACGTTCGTAAATTAATTCTTGGCTGTATTTTCTAAATTATAAAGTGCGAGATATTGGCTAAATAATCTGGAGAAGCCATTCTAGTGTTCATAAAAATATAAATAAATATTTATACACGGGATCATTACAACCAAAACTTCGATCTGGTTGGCCAAGTTCTTTAACAGTGCGCCATGAACGAGTTATTTTGTCAGAAATAAAAGCAACTCCAAACGTTTCTGCTCCGAAGATTACTGCGACACTAGAGAAATTGCATGATGTCCACGTAAATGTCCAAACAGTTCAAAATAGGCTCCACAAGGCTGGCTATCATGGTAGAGTTGCTCGAAAAAAACCTTTCCTAAATTAGCGAAATGCGGATAAACGCTTGGAGTTCGCAAAAAAATACATCAACCAATCGGAACATTTTTGGAAAACTGTGGTATTCAGTGACGAGTCGAAATACAACATTTTTGGTTCGGACGGATGTCGTATGGTGTGGAGAAAGGCAAATACGGAGTTCAATAAAGAAAACATTCAAGCAACAATAAAACATGTAGGCGGTAGTATGGTGGTGTGGGGGTGTGTTTCAGCAGCGGGCGTGGGAAAATTTAAGTTCATTGAAGGAATAATGAATAAAGAACATATTTAGCCATTTTGAGAGAAAATTTTCTGCAAAGTGTGAACAAAATAGGACTGGATGAAATCAGTTTATTTTTCCAACAAGATAATGACCCCAAGCACAAGTCGCGTTTGGTCATGGAATGGCTGCTTTTCAAAGTCCCACACCAGCTGCATACACCCCCACAATATCCAGATCTCAACATAATTGAAAATGTGTGTGACCTTATTGAAAAAAGGATCAGGCACCATCATATTACATCCAAAGAGTCGCTTAAACAAGCCATATTAGAAGAAGGAATGCAATTACCCCACAAGAAATCGAAAAACTATTTTTGGGAATGAAAAATGAACTCCAAGCGGTTCTTGATGCGAAAGGCTATTAAACGAAGTACTAAATTATTAAAAAAGTAGTTTTTCTTTAGTTTTTTCTGTATAACTCTTAATTTGTTTCTAAACTTTTTTAGCCATGAAATAATGTTCTTTTTGCTGTTTTTATCACTTGTACGAATATTGTAATTGTTTTTGATTTCATTTTTTTGTTATTGTGTTGTGATATATTCATGGAATAAAAATATATGAAAAAAATGTTTGCATCAGCTTAAAAAGTGCAAAATTTCAATGATTGTTTGAGAGAAAATGTTTTGTTTCTAAACTTTTTTGATTCACTGTAGATGCTTGGAGAATAGTAATGGTCCGACAGCAATACCTAACTCTTTGACCTTAATAAAAAAATTAAAAAAACAGCTATTGACATTATCGAATCGCGACAGGCTGCTTATGCAACGATACCAGAAATTTGTTACATGGAATTATTACTTATAGAGTATTGTTGCTATTGTGGAAAGTATTATACGCCAATAAGGGCTGGTTCATGGTTGTCTCATGACAAAAATAAACGAAGAATTTATAACATAGTGAGGATACTGAGAGAACCATTCCAAGATCGAATATGAAACAATCATGCAATGGCGTTGCATCTATTTATGTCTCGGTGAATATATGTGGTACGGAAAATCTTATGCGACAAAAATAAAGGAATTCTACCTAACCTAACGACAAAAATAAAAAAAAAATATTATGTCATGAGGTCGAGAAGACAGTAGCTTAAGAAAATGGAATTGTCACTTACTTACTATAACTAGGTACTACGATAAATTTTATTTTACCATAGAAAAGGTTGGCTCTTTTTGCATCTCAAAATTAAAATAAGAAACAAAAAATTAAAATGATAAAATTTGCTTTTGTAGAGACGATCAGTTTGGAGGGGTAGCGATGTATATCTCTAATGCAGTATAAATCCAGGCAGGAATCTATAGTAAATCAGGGCTACATTCAAATGTTACGTGTGACTTTTCCGTGGATTAAAATAGATAACAAAGCCACATCTATCATCTGTTTTTATAGATCACAAAAAAGCTCGGTAGAGTCATTTATGTATCTGCTGGAATCTCAGCTAGAAGAAATCAACTTAAATACGAAAACTTGCATACTAGTCGGTGACTCCAATATCGATGTGCTGAAGACTCTCCTGAGATGCGATCACTTAACAACAAAAACGCAATTCACTTCTCGGGTAAAGCTTCAACATCTAATGTGTCGCTGGGTAAATGGTAATTTTATCTCAGTTGTTCGTTTGAAAACCAATATTTTCAAAAAATTAAAATGGCAGCCCTACAGGCGCGATTTGATTTGATTCTACGCCTGAAAGGATTAAATAAAGTTATAAAAGCAGCTAAGAAAATACTTTATGACAGCTATTATCGGGATAAAGTCGCAAAAGTTAAAGGTGACATAAGAGGTACTTGGAAGGTTTTGAATGGGACGCTAAATAGGACGCAAAAAGATAATCTAGTGGAAGAAATCGCAGCAGAAGATGGTTCTGTACTCACAGCAAGTGGCCAACTGCCTAAATAAATACTTTGTCAACCGAGCAGTAGAGGTAGCGGCGACCATAGAAGCCTATTAAGAGGACAACATCAACGCGTTTTCAACACTTCATGAGTCGAACAAGACGTTTGAATGGAAGGTCTACTCAGCTGAGGAGATTGAGGAGATTATACGTGATCTGAATGAGAACAAGTCTGCCGGTGATGATGATATTCAAGTAAAAGTCATAAACTATTCTGCTTGTACAATTTCCAAATTATTGAAGAAACTTTTCACTAAAATGATAGAAACCAACGCCGTAGATAGGTACTTCAAAAGGGGGGGGGGGTTACTGAAGCAAAATAAAATTATATATCTATATCTATATTAGCGTGGCCGTTAGTTGTATGGAGAAAATTTTTTTTTTGATTTCTTATATTCTCTCCCCCAAATCGGTTCAGTTTTATGTAAAAAAAAATACAAAAAAGTTTCAAAGCGATAAGTTGTGTTTAAGGGGTGTCGCCCGCCCCTCAAAGTTGGCCTTCAAGCCCATTTATTCAAATGTAATTTGTTTGTATATGAGTATCTTTTTAAAAAAACATTTGACAAGAATATGATGTATGGCAATATTTTAGCTCTTTTAATCAAAAACATTAGCCTTAAAGAAAGTTTTTTGATAAAATCAATATTTTAGAAAATAATGAAGAAAATAACCAACAAAATACCAAAAATTATATGTACCAAAATTAAATTTATATGGAAATTATTTGTTCTAAGCATGTGCGTTAAAAGCTTATGTCTATTAAATTATTTCATACATAGCTATACTACGTATAGTCAAAAGAAAACCAAACAAAAACAAAATTATTGAGTTATATTAAAATATTTATAACTCTTGACTTACAGTAGATTTCTTAGAGTTCGAAAATTTCTTGTTTGAGAAGAAAAAAACTGCTCAAGCCCACCACTAATTAATTTTGAAACTGTTTGTTTTCCCATTGTGGCGCGGTTAAAGTTAATTTGTTTTTCTTTTTCAATATTCAAAGCAGCGACCATATTTTCTTTTATGAAGTTTTATGAAGCGACCACATTTATGAAGTTGTACTGAGAAGTGTGTTTGAGGAAAAATTTCAAAATCAGTCAAGCCCTAACGTAACAATATTTGAAAAATTTAAAAAAGCATAGCCAAAATTAAACGTTAACAACTGGCAGCAAGGAATGCAAGATGAAGTGGTAAATAATTATTTGAAAAACATAAAATCTCGAGTTGTAAGTTTTGTTAACACATCTTACAAGAAGTACAACCTAGAGAGGATAATAAGGAGTTACTAGAACTTACCTTGCTATTCCTGGGTGAGAACCTAAAAAAACCGCCAAACAATGTAATAATTTGTTCACCGGGTGCTTATCATCATGCGCGTTGGATGGGAAAAGCTATTTACAGCTTGAAAATATATTTGTTCCGTGAAGAGTTTAACTGGACAGAATCTAAAAGCATTGGACTACGTCAAATTTGCATTTTTATTGTCGCCGTATATGTTGAAGCCTGGTTTTCTGCTCCCTTAGCAATACAAGCACCATACACCGACTTAAATGTTTTGTCAAAATTAAAAGATTTTGAAAATATTGATTTAGGAATCTCGCAGGTTGCCGTCAAAAAATTCAAAAACCAGTTATGGTATTTAAATGGGGAGGCTATTGCATTTGCGTTTTTTGACAACACTGTCGTAGATGCAACAAAAGAAAATATGGTCGCTGCTTTGACTATTGAAAAAGAAAAACAAATTAACTTTAACCGCGCCACAATGGGAAAACAAACAGTTTCAAAATTCATTAGTGGTGGGCTTGAGCAGTTTTTTTCTTCTCAAACAAGAAATTTTCGAACTCTAAGAAATCTACTGTAAGTCAAGACTTATAAATTGTTTAATATAACTCAATAATTTTGTTTTTGTTTGGTTTTCTTTTGACTATACGTAGTATAGCTATGTATGAAATAATTTAATAGACATAAGCTTTTACCGCACATGCTTAGAACAAATAATTTCCATATAAATTTAATTTTGGTACATATAATTTTTGGTATTTTGTTGGTTATTTTCTAAAATATTAATTTTAGCAAAAAACTTTCTTTGAGGCTAATGTTGTTGACTAAAAGAGCTAAGATATTGCCATACATCATATTCTTGTAAAATGTTTTTTAAAAAGATACTCATATACAAACAAACTACATTTGAATAAATAGACTCCTAAACTACTCATCCGATTAGCATGAAAATTTGTGTATAGAAGTTTTTTGATACGGTGCGTGTTTGTGGGCTATCAATTTAGATCCACCTTGAACACCAGAGGGCGCTGTAGTACAAATTTTTTACAAAACTGCCTAAAACTCATAAACTGCTAATGCGATTAGAATGAAAAGTGGTATACAGTGGGTTTCATGTACGTTGAGTGTTCTGCTGCTATCGTTTTCGACCTATCTTGAACACCAGAGGGCGGTATAGTACAAATTTTTTACAAAACCACCTAAAACTCCCAAACCGCTCATGCGATTAGAATAAAAATTGGTATATTGTAGTTTTCAGGTACAATAAGTTTTTTAGAACTATCTTCTTTGAACCACCTTGGACACCAAATGGTGCTGTAGTACAAATTTTTTAAAAAATCGCATTATTTAGTTGTTTTCTTAGGTTACATGTGCAAATATTTACAAAATATAAAATATTTCTTAAATTTAGTAAAATTAAAAAAATTTCCGTTATTTTGATATCAAAAACATGAACATATCTTGAAAACTATGAAAAATTTTACTACAACGATATATTTAATGCAACATCGTTACACAAAATTACGAAAAAAACAATCAGATATTCAATTTTGTGACTTTCGATTCAAATATCTCCGCTGCTTTTTTATATATTGTGTTAAATTTTTTTTTGTCTTAAAGCTTCATCAAAATACTATGAAAACCTTATTGCAAAAATATCGTTAGTTGAGTAAATATATTTTGAATATTTTTTTCAAAAAAGGTCTGAAATATTGGAGTTTTCCTCAAAAACAGACTCAAAAATTATTTTTGTTGTAAAAATAATTTAAACTCAAATTCTTTTCTTCTTTTAACTCTATTGAAAAGTTATAACATTTGTAAGTAAAAGTTATTTCAATTTTACGCAAAAATTATAAACAATTTTTGTGATTAAAAAAACAAGGCCTACCCCTAGATTTTTTTCGAACAAAATTTTTTTTTCCAATATTGTGTTTTTATAATTTTGAAAAAATATACAAGCTAAAAAATTAATTTATTAGAAAAAATTATCTAAGTATCTCTTGCCAATCGAAAGTTATAGCCAATAATGTTTATCCAAAATATATATACAAAAAGCAAAACGCTGTCTGTGTGATGGCTGGAAACTTCAAAATTACTTAGCCGATAGAGCTGAAATTTTGGCAGTACATTTTTTTAAAGTATGAGATGGCTTGAATTTCTGTCACACCCCCTTTTACCGCCCAAAAATCAATAAAAATGCTATATTTCCTACGGTTTTCGTCGATTGGGCTACATTTTGGTAATTTAGTCTGTATGCTTACTGTCGGCAAATGTATTAAAACAGGGTAATGTCCATCTACTAGAAAACTGGGATAAGCATTATATAAGAGGGTGTGGCTCCGCCCATACAGTTAAAATTTGTACTATCGAATAGCTTTGAAAGTAAAAGTAGCAATACTTACATACAAACTCAAAATAGAGTTACTATTTGGTGATCTCCTGCTACTGGGAAACTGTAACGGGCAGTGGAAAATAACAGTGGTGTTAAACTATGAGTCTAAGAATAGTTTTGAATACACCTATTATGTTCCCATATAGTTGCAGGGTGCAGCAACGCGCGCCGGGAAAAGCTAGTTATATTATATTTAGCTTAATATCTGCTAACAAAAATAAGCAGTTAAAAATACACAATTTGCAATTTATCTTCACACACAATATGGCAAAATTGTTTTTTTTTTAATATATGCGTTCTTATTTCATATAGAAAATATTATGGATTGCTAAGGGGGGATTTTGAACCCCCAGAGTCCCCCCATATCTACGGCGTTGGTAGAAACAGATATTTATCCGAAAAAATTAAAAATGCAAAAAATCCTACCATTATTTAAAGGTGGAAGCAAAATAGAAGTACAAAATTACAGGCCGTTTGCAATACTTCCAATTATGAACAAGGTTGCGGAGAAAATTTTAAAACAGCAGATATGTGAGCATTTGGAGGAGATAAAGTTGATTTACAATCTTCAACACGGATTTCGAGTCGGATCAGGCACACAACCAGCGTTAGTTCAAGCGATAGATTACTTATACGAGGGATTAGATTGTGGCAGCTTGGAGGTGGGAGGCTTGTTTGTAGACCTTCAGAAAGCATTCGAATGTGTAAACCATGAAATTTTATTAAAAAAATTGGAGTATATTGGCGCGATTGGGAAAACGTTAGAGTTGTTCGAAACCTACCTGAGTGACAGATACTAAATGGTATTTAATGGGATAGTAAGAAGTCGAGTTGAAAAAACTAATTGATTTATTTATATCACAATTTGAGCTTTATATAAACAATTTGAGGTGTGCCTAAAGTACTGATCGTAAAATGTTGATATTAGCACTTGTTGGTCTGCTTGATCCTCACTGGGAGAAAAATTCATGTTTGAACTCTTTAACTTATATAAATTTTACACAATTACATGAAATATAAAGCCTACATTTGATGTTTTTGTTTGCTTAAGTTTGCTACCTATTTATCGACATAGCTTATATAGGATATATCGAGTTTCCGGTTTTATCGACAAAACCATAAAATTTGTATGGGAGCCCCCCTTAGGAGTGGTCGGAGGGAATAAGTGTGAACGGCAAAAATGTTCCTTTTGCAAAAGTAATGGCGGTCATACAAAAGCAAAAAAACATTTTCACTGAATAATCTATGTTTTTTTAATGTTAGGCGCAAGACTTAAAAGGCAACCTTCGTGCTAAGAATTGTTTTTTAATTAATTGCGATCATTTTGAGCTGATATTTATAAAAGAAAGGGAGTTACTAAAAAGTCTCTTGAATTAAGATACATCAAAAGTTACATAAGAATATATTTTTCTTAATATGGTCTTCGTCATGGCTAGGATAACAACGTGATTTTGAGGAGCATGCTCATCAGCGTACACAGGGATGTTCAAATGTTAAAAGGGTATGAACCTACACGCAAAGAAAAAAAACGTTTATCGCCAGTTTGCCGCAAACGAACTTCGTTTGTCGTGCTTGAAATCGTTTATTGCAAACGTTTCAACAGTTGTCATAAACGTTGAACGAAAAATAAACAAAATTTTCAGTTGTGAGAAACGAGTCATTTAGTTGCAGGAAATGAATTTCGTTTGTCATAAACGCGAGTGATTTTTAAATTGCAGCAATTGCTTCGTTTTTCCCAACTGCTTCGTTTCAATTACTTCGTTTTTCCCAACTGAAAATTTTGTTTATTTTTCCCTTCGTTGTATAAACATAACGCTTATAGTTTAGAGTTACTTTTTGGACAAATTGTTACTATATAAGGAAATTGGTAGTTTGCTTAATACGCGGACGAAGATGGTAACAGAGGTGGAATCCATAAGAAGACGGACGGACATAATGAGAACGATTATTAATATAATAAATAATAATGACCGAAATAGCTTGCGGTTTATATATATAAGATATATTTTTAAGTTGTGACAACTAGACATGGGTAACGCTGCGCTGCGTTACGCTATTGCGTTGAAGCACTTAAATGCGTTACTGCGCTAATTCACTTCTTTTAAAAAAAGTTACGCAATAGCGCAATAGTACATATGACGCTTAAAGAAAAATGAAAAAATATTTTTGCAGCGAGCCAAAATTGCAGAAGTTTTACGTCGCCTTAAACATGGAGATAAAATGTTCGAAGCGAACAAGGTCGAAGAAGATACTGTTAAGCATATGAAGTGTGTTTGATTGTGATGATGCTTTGCCGATCACGCAATGGTTTTTTAAATTTGTCGAACGTGTTCGATGTTAAGAGTACAAACAAACTTGAATCAATTTTTAAACTTGCTGCAATGGCAGAATCCTTTGTTGTTTTAGTTTTGTTTGAAGCGCACTCTAAAAACTCAACGCATTCAAGAAATTGCCCACACAACGCAATTCAAAAACAGCTTGCACAGATAAACATGTTGATAATACAGGTATCATAATATTTCAAACTGCTTCATGACGCAATTGCGTTAAAGTATTACGCTGCTACAGTGAACTGAGCTTGGGTTAGTGTAGCAGCGTATCATTTTTTTCCAGGTTACCAATCTCAAGTTGTTTTTTTAACTATAATCTAAATGACGCATCTTAAGTATTTTCGTTTATATATTTTTACTTTTTCCTATTAATTTATTCACTTCTTAATATAAAAGTACAAATTTTCATGTTATTTTATGAACAGAATTTATTTTATCTGCCATTATTATTATATTGAATATGATTTTAATAAAAATATGAAAAATTTAAGGATAGAAAATAACGGTTATTTTTTAATTTTTACATCAAAAGATCATATATAAAAAGATGTAAAATAATTTTTAATATAGCAATATGAAGCTAGTGAGTCAGAGGTTCCGTTTTTGGCATGATTTATTTTTTCATGATTTTGAAAATAGAAATCATCTTCATTCAATTATTTGTGATCGATTCTTTTTTCGATCTTATATTAAAATTATTTTTGATCCTTATTTTTTCGATCTTAAATAAAAATTATTTATTTGATCGTTATTTTTTCAATCATAAATATAAATTATATGTTATCGTTATTTTTTTCGATTAGAAATAATAATCATTTTGTGATCGTTTTTTTTCGATCAGAAATAAAAATCATTTCTTGATCAATATTTTTTTCAAGCAGAAATAAAAGTTATTTTTTAATGGAATTTTTTCCAATCAGCAATAAAAATTATTACTGATCGTTATTTTTTCGATCAGAAATAGAAATAAATCAATGATCTATATTTTTCTAATCAGAAATAAAAATTATTTCAAGATTGAAATAATATCGATTGAAATTTCAATCAAATCAATATTTACAAATAAATCTGTTTTGAGTTAAAATAAAGAAGTTATTGCTTCGAACCCACGTTACCAAGTTAGCTAGTCGTCTTGGACAAGGATTTGAACAACGATTTTGACGAAGATAAGGACAAGATCTTAGACATGGATTTGGAAAAAGATTAGGATTAGTACTTGGACAAGGATTAGGTTAGGCAAAGATTTGGTCAAGGATTAGGACAAGGATTAGAATTAGGACCAAGACAAGAATTTGAATAAGACCTTAGACAAGAAAATATTAGTAGGATTAGTAGACAAACTGGTAGCATGAAATGGTTGCAAAAAATAGTAGTAAAAAATATTGATGGAAAATTGTACTAAAATATTCGTAGAAAATAGAAGTACAAAATATAAGTTGTGTCGCATCTTGTTTCGTTTTCAAGATATGGCGTTTTTTCTTATTTTTAAGGTTATCATATCGACCAACCCCTCTACCTGTGCGTCGAGATTTCGATGCCACCCACCCTTTTTAGAAAAGCCAAACATTTTTCTTTTTTCCTATCTTCTTTTGTTTTCGAGTTATAACGCTTTTTTAAGTTTTCATTTTATTATAATTTATATCTTAATATGCATGTTACTTTTTTGATCGATTTAATATAGATCAAAAAATAATTTTTTTAATCTGATCGAAAAAATAACGATCAATGATTGATTTTTATTTCTGGTCTAAAAAATACCGATCAAAAGTAACTTTTATTTCTGACCGAAAAAAATAAGGATAAAAAATAACTTTTATATCTGATCGAAAAAATAACGATCACAAAATGATTTTTATTTCCGATCGCAAAAATAACGATTACAAAATGAATTTTATTTCCGATCGAAAAAATAACAAAAAAATAACTTTTTTTTCTGATTGAAAAATCGACGAAAAATAATTTTTGTTTCTGATCGAAAAAATAACGACAAAAAATAATTGTTATAAAAGGATTGATTGATAGCGATAATCGTTATTTGCGGTCCCTGGAAAAATTAATGACATTTTATTTTTTTTTATCTTTTTCATATGTTAAGCAGCGCTACTTTTTGTTTTGCGCTAAAGCTAAATATTGCGCTAAAAAAAAAGTTAAAAAATAGCGCAGTAACCCAAAATCGCAGGAAATTGTATTTGCTTCATGTACAGTTTTTTCTATAGATTTTCATTAAGGTACATGAAATGAAACTAACATCCAACTTCCAACTTGTCTTGAATACCAGAAATGTGTATGTACATATTGTTTGATATCAAATACTCACGTTGAACAGCATGCAGTCATGCTTGAAGTATAAAATTTTTTCATTTTTGGTTAATGCTAAAAATACGCTATATGTTCAGTAATACTTCATATTAATTGAATAATTAAATGAATTCATAAGCAACATGAGTCTTTCGATAGGTAAATTGTTTCAGGATTTTCTAATTAATTTCATTTATGTTTAATAAGTGAAGACAATATGCGCTTAGCCCAACTTGCTACTTCACCACAAAGCTCAGCGCATTCGACAAATTGACCACATAACGCATCGCGCTATCCAAATCAAAAACAGCCTGCGCTGGTCTTGATGATACAGATATCATAGCATTTCAAAATGCTTCATGGCGCAATTGCGTTAGCGCATTACGCTGATACAGTAAACTGCGCTGGGGTTGTTGTAGCAGCGCAGCATATTTTGCTGCGTTACCCATGTCTAGTGACAACTGAATATTCGTTTGCGGCAAATACAGCTCGCAAACGAAGTATAGTTGGTGAGTTTTTCAGTTGTGGTAAACGAAAAATTTCTTTGCGTGTACTACCTTAGGTTCTAACGAACTTTAGAGCTAGTTTGTTGTTTTATAACATAGAGTGCTCAAGTAAAAAAGCGCTCTAGTAATAAAGTTCCTGTTGTAGATTTTCTCGCACTATAATATTTAAAGAGTTTTCTCAGCATGACCTGAATAAATTCTTCCATTCGAAAGAAGAACAAACACTTTAAACTTATATTTCAATTAAGTACTTTTTTCCCTACACTATTTACATTTTTTTGTTGCTGTTGTATTTTTTTAATGCCGTGACTGTTCCGCTTCAATGAAGTTTGCAACACATAGAAAAAAAACAAGAAAAACAAAATTCACCTAAACACATTTGCCGAGCAAACGTTTATTTTTCATAAATTTTTGAAAATCGTGCTCGTTTCTGAAAAAAGCAACACTGCAGGCATTCGTGCGTGGGAGGCTGGTTGGCTGGCTGGCTAAAAGGTGGCAATAAGGGCCAACAGCGAAAGTGATATTGTGGAAAGGAGAAGAAAAAAAAAAACTGCATATTTTGTTGGCGAAAATAAGTACAACAAGTCGAAAGGTGAAAAAAATATGAAGTGAAGCTTGAAGGAAATGTAAAAAATTGTATAAATATTTCAAGCAATTTTTCTGCATAACTGGCATCATACAAGATACGCGACTTGCAAGACAAAAGCAACAAGCAGCAGAAGTATAAGAAAACATATGTGTACAAAAAATAGCAGTGACTGAAAATTGCATTGTAAAGTGGCAGGGAAATGAGCAACAATATTTGCAGCAAGGAAACAAGAAGAAACAACAACAATAATAACAACAAAAAACAATTACCCGCTGTTTCGATGGCTTACTCGCTGTTGTTGGCAGCAATAAAAGTAGTAACAGCTATAAAAGCATTAAGAGGAGAAAAAGTTTCCTCTAGTTGACACCTGTTTAAAGGACATTTTTGCACTTTTGCATTCAAGACAAACTTTTGCATGAGCGTGATTAGTATACGATTGCTACACTACTATGCTTTTTATTAATTTTTTTCTTCAACATTAAATTTAAACGGGGTGATTTTAGATAAAAATGATAGCTAAAGCCATCCTGGTAAAGACTGTACTTCCAAAGCTTCGAAATAAGAGCAAAAACGCTTGACAAGTTAAAAACCACATGATTTATCAAAATGCATGGAGGCAGCGGCGGGTCTAGGATTCGCCAAAGGAGGGGGGTTGAAACTACAGTTTGTAGCTTAAGGAGGTGGCTGAAACGGCTTTTAGGGTTTTTTTCCCATACAACAAATTCTCCAAGGGGGGGGGGGGCTAAAGCCCTTTCAGCCCGTATGTAGATCCACCACTGCAAGGAGAAATTATTAAATGGCTCTAAACCAGTGCGCGTCACTACACGGTTCAAGCAACAACAAAAAGAGCTTTCCGAGCTTTACACTGAAACAACAATTGGCTTTTTGTCATTGAATATAATTTTTTGCATAAATCTCCACTGCATGAACACGCCTAAAGCATAACAAGTAAAAATTCAAATCACAGCAGAAAAAACAAAAATTTACGCAGTCTACGATCACAGCGAGCCGGTAACTAGTTCGCCTGGAAAAACACAAAAACGCATGACACTACCGAGCTGTTGGAAACCATGTAGTGACGATCTCTGCTCTAAAAAAAGAAGCAAGGAAGAACTGGGAAAAGCACAGCGACAGTGTCTTGAAGGATCTTAAGTGAAAAATATCACAAACCTCTCAGTCGTCAAACCCCCGAGCTTCATGGAAAAAGGAGAGAAAACATGGGCCACCAACAGTGAAATATCTGTTAAAATTTTGGTAGAACCCACTTCAACCAGGGAAGTCAAAGATAGCTGATGCCCTAATACGAAAGGAGCATCTACACGCAAAGAAAAAAAACGTTTATCGCCAGTTTGCCGCAAACGAACTTCGTTTGTCGTGCTTGAAATCGTTTATTGCAAACGTTTCAACAGTTGTCATAAACGTTGAACGAAAAATAAACAAAATTTTCAGTTGTGAGAAACGAGTCATTTAGTTGCAGGAAATGAATTTCGTTTGTCATAAACGCGAGTGATTTTTAAATTGCAGCAATTGAAAACTTCGTTTTTCCCAACTGAAAATTTTGTTTATTTTTCCCTTCGTTGTATAAACATAACGCTTATAGTTTAGAGTTACTTTTTGGACAAATTGTTACTATATAAAGAAATTGGTAGTTTTCTTAATACGCGGACGAAGATAGCAACAGAGGTGGAATCCATAAGAAGACGGACGGACATAATGAGAAAGATTATTAATATAATAAATAATAATGACCGAAATAGCTTGCGGTTTATATATATAAGATATATTTTTAAGTTGTGACAACTGAATATTCGTTTGCGGCAAATACAGCTCGCAAACGAAGTATAGTTGGTGAATTTTTCAGTTGTGGTAAACGAAAAATTTCTTTGCGTGTACCTTCTAAGAATAACTCCCTAGAAATACTCACAAAACCGCAGCGTAAGTGGACAGTTGAAAGCTTCAAACAGTTTAAGTCACCAAAGTCAGACCCCACTGATCTCCAAACATTTTAAACACCAAACATTATAACTATTATAAACATATGTGGGGGCTTTGGCCGAACGCATTAACGTGCGTGAACCGTTCGATGCAAATAGCCGTTCGGAGTCAGCATGTAAATCGTAGGTTCCGTTTCTGATAGTTTGTGTACAAAAATTTAATAAAAGAAACAAAACAATTAATCATCAGTGACAAACATCGGTTAGCCATTAGTGACAACCTTGGACAAAATCCTTTGAAACACTAAACTAGCCAGATCGGCTTTTTTTTCATTAACAAATGGCTTATGATGCAAAAACTGCAAAAACTGCCTAGACCTGAATCATATTCTTAAATGTGGCAACATGTGAAAGAAGTTTTTAAGCCTAAGGCGGAAAAACTCACACCTAAACCTAAAAGATCCTCGATCAATTCGATCTTTCCCTTTTCTTTCCAAATATTCTTGTGAGAATAATAAATATTCACTTAAGACAAAAGATAGAAGAAACTCTACTGTTACCAGCACAACATGCGTACGCTAAGGGTAAATCTATAAAAACGGCCCTTCACTCCATATTGTCTACCATTGAAAAAATTCCTTTATCGGAAGTAATATAAAATCATATCTGTCTAATGCGCTAACGGAGCTTGGGTAGATGCTACTCTAAGAGGACCTTAGTTTAAACTAAGGACTCTAAAATGACCTCGAAACGACGTAATATCTTGAAACTCCGTTTGTACCATTGGGAATTCTTCAAGGGCGAATATCTTGCCTCTATTCTGGAATCTAGCGGCAAACGAACCGTTGGTTAACCAGGAACGAGAGTGGTACAAGGTTTTATACGTCTAGAAAAAGAGGAGTCATTAAATGACACTCTAACTTTAGGAAATTAATTCCATCCAAGAACTGTCCTTTAAATAAAGTTTTATGTATCCATTCCCTACCAAAATAAATGCGAGCTTGGAAGCCCTTTATCAAATAATGCCATTGGAGTATTGAGTACTGATGAATTTAAATTAAATGGTAAAGTTGTGGGAGGAGTCTACTTTGACACACTTATCATTAACTTTGCCTTCAGGCTCCTCAACCATTTCAGTGCCTTTAAAGTGAAAATTACTAATACATGAAACCGTAGGTAGGTTTTAGACAAAAGAATGTTATCTACAGATATTTGTTATCTACAGATACGACGCATCAGGTTTGGACAATATTTACTTACTTACTTATCTGGCGCTTACAACCGTTGGTCGGTTTTGGCCTCGTATAAGAAATTGCGCCAGCCATTTCTGTTCTGCGCTTGCTGGCGCCAGTTGGAAACTCCAAGCGTGGTCAGGTTATCCAACACCTGATCCTTCCAACGAAGATGTGGGCGTCATCTTCTGTGTTGACCACCACCGGGCGCCGAATCGAATATTTTTTTCGCTGGAGCGTCGTTTTCCATTCGCTCAACATGACCTAGCCAGCGGAGCCGCTTGGTTTTAATGCGCTTAACTATGTCGATGTCAGCGTACAGCTCATACAGCTCATGGTTCCATCGAATTCGGTACTCACCATTGACGCAGATTGAACTGAAGATCTTACGAAGGATCCTTCTCTCGAAGGCTCCCAAAATCTTTTAACCACAACTGCTCAACGTCCAGGTTTGTGCTGCATATAATAGGCCGGGCATGATTAGTGTCTTATAGATGCGAGAGATGGCTCTGCTTCACAATTGCCTACTCAGCCCCAAGTAACGCTTGTTGGCAAGAGTTACCCTTCGTCTTATCTTAATGCTGACATCGTTGAAAGAGTTAATACTCGATCCCAGGTAGACGGAGTTCTTAACAATCTTTAAGGAGATGTTGTCAACAGTGACGTGGTTTTCAAGACGCTGGGACTGTTAATTTGTTGACACTGGTTATTTTGTCTTACCTGAGTTCACTGGCTTTATGAATATTGAGATGCTTGAATCTAGTGCTACTAATGACCGTGTTTCGCGCTGCATCAAAGTAAATCAGTCTCATTCCGTTATCGGAGGTATTGTCGTGTAGGCTGAAACTTTCCGACTGTTTGACCAAAGATATTTTCTTTTCCCATCTTGGCGTTGAAGTGACTAAGCACGATTTTAATGTCGTGGTGGGAGCTGCGCTCATAGGCCTCGTTAATGCGCTTGTAGAAGTTCTCTTTGGGTTTTGTCTTCTGTCGGAGCATGCACACAAATCAGGCTTATATTGCAGAATATTGCTTTGAAACGGATTATGGCAAGTCTCTTGCCCACTACGAATCCACATCCAAACTCGTGCTTCTCCGCATGGCCGCTGTAGCAGATATCACAGGATGTTTGCCGTGAGCAATCCTGTCACTTCCATCGCATTTCTAGGATTGCAGTGATATCAGCTTTGTTACTTTCTAAGATATCTATCAGTTGGATAGAGGCACCATCCCAACTAAGGGTTCGGACGTTCCAAGTAAATCATTGTCAGTTTTTCGTTTGCGTTAGTCGTCATCAGATTTGGGGATCATTCGTATCTTTTTTCTAATAGTTTTCATTGAAATGTTTTTCTACGTAGTGGGCTTCAAACCCGATGCACAATCCTTTAAAGGCAGGTAGGCTACCGCTCAGATTAGCCGTCAAACTAACGGTTGCCAGTTAGCAGTTTCTAGAGGACACCACGGAGAGGTTTGAGTCGACTTGAGACGATTTCGACATGGATCGGTTTTTTTTTGTTTTTTTTTTAGCTTGGAACCAAGAATTTCAGGTGGAATACCTATTCAGTCAAGTCTGCCTTGGTTCGAAATGGGGTGATATATAAGTGGGAAGGAAAGGGAAATAAAGTGAAACACGTGTAGGATGTTCTAAGTGTGGTGGAAAGCCAAAGAAACATGTGAATTAACTATGTCGATGTCAGCGTACATCTCATACAGCTCGTGGTTCAATCGAAATAGGTACTCATCATTGACACAGATTGGACCGAAGATTTTACGAAGGATCTTTCTCTCGAAGGCTCCCAAAGTCTTTTCATCAGAATAACTTCGCACCAGTCTTATGCTGCATATAATAGGAATGCCATGATTAGTGACTTGTAGAGCTTGAGGTTTGTTCGTCGACAGAGGGCCCTGCTTCTCAATTGCCAACTTAGCCAATTTATCTCAATACTGATATCGTTGGAGGAGTTTTCGCTGTTTTCTTACGCAGGTAGACGAAGTTTTTAACGACCTCTAAGGAGATGTTGTCAACAGTGACGTGGTTTCCAAGACACTGGGACTGTCTGTTTGCTGATGCTATGTATTTCGTCTTATCTGCGTTCACTGCAAGACCCATTCGACTCGACTCTTTCGCTAATATGCAGAATATGCAGTGTACACTGTACAGGCTTCGCACTTATGATCAATGACATCGATATTATCCGCATACGATTGCGGATACGTTTGTAGAATATTGTACTCCTACGTCAAATTAGTAGCTTGGATGATCTTCTCCATCATTAGGTTGAAAAAGTCACACCATTCAGAATCACCTTGTCTGAAATCTCGTTTGGTATCGAATGGAGGAGTGAGATTCTTCCCGATTTTAAGTGTACTGCTGGTATAGCTCAGTGTCATTCAGCAAAAACGGATGAGTTTTGCAGGCATACCAAATCCAGACATGATGGAGTATAGATGCTTCCTTATTGGACTGTCGAAGGCGGCTTTTAATCAACAAAAAGATAGTAAGTGTCGATTTGTTGTTCTAGGGTCTTCTCCAAAATTTGTCCTAGTGTAAATATCTGGTCGATAGTGAATTTGCCAGGTCTAATGCCACGCTGATAAGATCCAATCAATTGGTTTACGATGGGCTTGAGTCTTTCATAAAATAAGCTTGACAGGACCTTATATGCGATATTAATAAGGCTTTTCCCACGGTAGCTTGTACAAATGGTGGGATCGCTTTTCTTGTGGATTGGGTAGAGCACATTGCGGTTCCAATCGTTTGGAATGCATTCTTCCGACCATATTCGGCATAGAAGCTAATAAATACATTTAAATAGAGCTTCGCTTCCACTCTTGAAGAGCTCAGCAGATTAGCCATCGGCTCGTAAAGCTTTGTTGTTTTTAAGCCGAGCTATAGCTTTTAAGACTTCATTAAAGTCGGACAGAGGAACTTCGACGATGCCGTCCGTAATTGGGGTTTTCGGGAAATCAACTCCATAGGCGGGATTGTTGTCATCGTTTTTTCATCGATTGTTGTCATTCAGAAGCCTAGAGTGGTTCTCCCTTTTCTAGGTTTCGGAGAAGGGGTAGATGTTCTATTATGACACTTCTCAGTATCACAATAGGTGTCCTAAGGACAGATGTTCAAAGAATATCGTCTCATTGGAAACCTTGCTCGACGATTAAATTTCCTCCATAATGACTTCAACCGAAGTGGAAAAAACGTAGAGAGTAAAAATTCATTTGCTTGTTTAGGCTAATCCATTGTGTTGGCTGATAATTACTTGGGTGGTGGAAAGATGCAATACTAGTGTCGTTGAAGATTTCTTTAAAATTTACACAGCTCAAAATTGCTAGAGAACACGCTCGCAGAGATATTGTTCCATAGTTTTACTTCACGGTTCAAGAATAATATCGATAAAGCAAGGTTCTATTGGCCATCAAGGCAGTGGGAATTGGAATAAGAGTGGGTTTGCTGAGCATCGCAAGTGGGCCTATGATACAAACAGTCTGATATCGTCAGATCATATATCTTTCTTGAGACCAGTTCCCATGGTCCTATACGCAACGAGACTTGCTTCGATGCTCAATAGAGTTGAGAGAAGTTGAAATATTTTCATCCCTATCATATAAATCGCGCGTCCTTGAATTCCATCCGCAAGTTCCAAATAATATCTTGCATCCCCTGCCCAAATGTGTAAATTATACTTCATTTTCGGCCTAATATATGAGATATATGTAGATAAAAAATATGAATTCCTTTAATATATATTCTACTACCTTTTTTGAGGAACTAAAAAGGTTCTTTAAATGAAAGCTGTTATTTCCTAATCCCCTCTTACTGTCACTTCTACATCGACTAGTTTTCTCGTGACATTGTTATGCTTGTTTATGCTTGATGTTCTTGTTGTTGTTTTTGTTTTATGCATTAACGGCAACCCTATTGCGAGTGCCAGCATCATGTTGCTGCCATATGTAAAAAAATAACGTGTGCTTCGGGCAAACAGTTAAATTTAACGGTAACATCGTTATCGTCAGTGTTGCTTAACGAAAACACAACTGAGCAACCCGTTTTGTTGTTGTTGTTATTATGTTTGTAGCTATGCTTGAGAGCTTAACACATTCACAATATTTGCATGAAAATCTTGAATATCCTTTTTGTAATTTAATGTAATGTTGCCGCCCTGCTTTAATTTCAGTAGAAGGCGTGACCTATCTCTGCGCTCCATTTTTTTTTGTATTCAACTTTGTTACATTTAGATTTCAAGCATTTTAAAGCTTTCATTTGTTTTTAAATATTTCTAGCATTTTCTTGTCAATCACTGCATTTTTTCTGCTATTCTTTTACTGAATTAATATTTAATATCCATTATTTCTGCTGCATTCTCTTGTGCACTACTTTTTCCTGGATTTTTGTTTTTATTTTAACTTGCTTTGCTGGCATTCTGTCATTTGTTCTGCGCTGTTAGACGCCATCATCATGGCCTTCGGGTATTACTACTACTACTACTGCCATTCGAATTGCTTTGTCTCGTTACTGTTCTCTTTGTTGTTGTTTTTGTAACAACACATTTTGCAGTTAATAGTTAATTCAGTGCTTTTACTAAAAGTGTCAAGTGATGCTTTGTTTTAGAGTTCTTCTCACAGTTCATTTGACTTTGCGCACTGTTTTGTCGCATGCAATGGCAACTCCATCCATTGGCAATTCTTTCGCTAGTCGACTTATATTTACTACAATTCAAAGAAATTTAAGCGCTTTATTTAAACTTTTTTCTTTTCGTTTAATTTTGTGTAAAATAATTGTTTTAATTGAATTCTCTCTTAAATCTTAACTTGAAATTAACTTTGAGTTGATGACTAGGAATTGAATTCTATTGAGATGACTTTGAGTTGACTTGAAAATGATTTGGTTTTTACTTGAAGTTGACTTGAATTTGAATTGAAATCGAATATAAAAAGTGACTTGGAAATGACTTGTAGTTGACTTTGGGTTTACTTTCGGACTTCTTGGAGTTCACGTGAAATTGTCTAGGGGATAACTTTTAGTTGGCTTGATATAAACGTGACTTGGAGGTGATCTGAACTTTATTTGAAATTGGCTTAGAGTGACTTTATTTGAAATTCTAGTTTACTTAAAGTTAATATGACGATGGAAAAGAAATAACGTACAGTGACTTGGAATTGGCTTGTACTTGACTTCCTGTAGAATACTTAAGAATACTTTGAGTTGATCTCGTCATGACTTTGAGATGGCGTAGACTGCACTTGGAGTTGACTCGCAGTCGACTTAGAGTTGAACTGCTGTAGTTCTGGATTTGACTTTGAGTTGAATTGGAGATGAGTTTGAGTTGTATACCTTAAAATGCCTTAAAGCTATCACTTAAAGTTGACTTGTAGCTGAGTTGGAGAGGTGGCTTATAATTGTCTTAGAGTTGACTTGGAGATGGTTTAAAGTAATTTGGAGTTGCCGTAGAGTTAACTTGGAGTGGACTTAAAGTTGATTTAGAGCTTGGAGATGGCTTAAGGTTGATTTTAGTAAACTTGGAATTAATTTGGAGTTGACTTTGACTTGCCATGGAATTGGCTTCGAGTGAATTTTGAAGTGACTTGGATCTGACTTGGAATTGACTTGGGGTTGAGTTGGAGTCAACTTAAAATTGAATTGACTTTAATTTTGAAGTGGCTTGGAGATGACTCCCCGAGAAACAATTTGTGTCCGTAGCAAAGAACTCAGCCAAAAAAGTCCCGAGCATCGGACACAATTTAATTTTTTAAAGGCTACGAGCAGTAACGAAAAAGTCCGAAGTTAATGAAAAAAAAAACAAATCGCACATTTGTACCGAAGAACTCAGCCACAAAGTCCCTAGATCAGACACAATTTTATTTTCTAAAAGCTACGAGCAGTAACGAAAAACTGCGAAGTTTATGAAAAAAACGAGCTGCAGCGAACAGGACCCGAGAAAAAATGCATATATGTGTCAAGAAAGTAGCTGACATGTGTCCAGTTCAACCCGAACACGATTTCACCGTGAAGGTGAATTACTGACAACAGTATAGGCACAGTGCAGACACACGAACTCATACATACAATTTTAATATTTTTGCAGAACGAACACGATTGTACCTTAATCGTGAATTAACGACAACAGTACAGGCACAGTGTGGGCGCAGGAACCCATACACATACACACAATTTTAATATTTTATGCCGAACGAACACGACTGAACCGTGATGGTGACTTAATGATAACAGTACAGGCACAGTACGGGCACAGGAACCCATACACATACATACAATTTTAATATTTTTTGCCGAACGAACACGACTGTTCCGTGATGGCGAATTAACGACAACAGTACAGGCACAGTACGGGCATAGGAACCCATGCTCTTCACTCTCATTGAATTTAGATTTACCGTTTTATAAAGAAATTGTTGTTATTCTACAAACGTGCCGCATGCGCAATGGAGCTAATGTTGGCTATGTTTTGCTAATTAGTAATTCATTCTGAATCGTGCGCGTAGCAGTTAAGTGTTTGTAGAGGAAAAACTTTTAATAAATTGTTTTAAAGTGAATTTAAGGTAAGTTTTTCCATTAAATTAGTTTCATTCGTTAATAGAATAAAAGATTCTAATATCAATCTAAAATCAATTCCCATCTTTTATACTAAGCTTATACAAAAGATGTGTAGAGCTTTCTTTGCTCTACTTACTAAAATAATTAATTACTTTGTCTCTTCTTGCACATTAATTCAACTGGCGCGAATTTCAACTATTCAACTAAATTCAACAACATTAAAATTTATTTGTATTCAACTAAATTCAACAAAATTAAAATTTATTTACAATAATTTCAAAAGGTACATATAAAAAACCGGTGTGAAGTTAGCCCAAACTCTTTATCCCAAATTTTCAACTCAGCCCAACTTTTGAATTCGCCGTAAACTCAACATAAAAAAATTTTAATTTGCCGTAAATAAAAAAAATGTAACAAAACAACTAAAAAATATACATAAGAAAGAAAAAACTTAAAAATACTGTATATTCATGCTAAACCAACATCGAAGATGTTAATATTCACTCAAATTGTAAGTTTTATTATAAAATTTATAAGTCAGGTCATGAAAATGTTCTGAGAAGAGAAAGGTGTAAAAGTCAAAGTTGTGAAGCGATCTGCTTGAAAATCGACAGATTACAACTTCATACTGTCAGAAAAACATTTCAGTTATCCTTTTGATCGTAAAAATTGTCCTTCCTAGAACTAAATTGCATGAAATGAGTTGCTAGCAATTTTGTAGTTTTTTTTTTTTGGCAAATCGACAAAAAGGATAGAAGATGAAAAGTTCTCATCCTGGATTTTTGCTCAAAATTGTAGTTTTATACGGACAATCGAATAACACTATGCTCAAGTACCGGTCTATCGTCCTTGATACCGAAATTTGAGCTGAAATGCGAAAAAATGTGATTTTTGTATAAAAGTCCGATTTCCACACCCCGAAACATGTCCCAAAACAAAAGTTCTCATCCTGGATTTTTGATATGTGATAACTGATGGTATAAAGATGATTTTGTCCCTCGTTCCCCAAATTGCTATCAATCGTCCTTCATACCGTAAAATGGCCTAGAAGTGAAAAAGTCAGTTCATGAAAATGTTATGAGAGGAGAAAGCTGTAAAAGTCGAAATTGTCAAGCGATTTGCTTGAAAATCGACAGATTACACCTTCAGACTATCAGAAAAACATTTCAATTATCCTTTTGATCGTAAAAATTGTCCTTCCTAGGACTAAATTGCATGAAATGAGTTGCTAGCAATTTTGTAGTTTTTTTTTTTGGCAAATCGACAAAAAGGATAGAAGATGAAAAGTTCTCATCCTGGATTTTTGCTCAAAATTGTAGTTTTATACGGACAATCGAATAACACTATGCTCAAGTACCGGTCTATCGTCCTTGATACCGAAATTTGAGCTGAAATGCGAAAAAATGTGATTTTTGTATAAAAGTCCGATTTCCACACCCCGAAACATGTCCCAAAACAAAAGTTCTCATCCTGGATTTTTGATATGTGATAACTGATGGTATAAAGATGATTTTGTCCCTCGTTCCCCAAATTGCTATCAATCGTCCTTCATACCGTAAAATGGCCTAGAAGTGAAAAAGTCAGTTCATGAAAATGTTATGAGAGGAGAAAGCTGTAAAAGTCGAAATTGTCAAGCGCTTTGCTTGAAAATCGACAGATTACACCTTCAGACTATCAAAAAAATATTTCAATTATCCTTTTGGTCGTAAAAATTGTCCTTCCTAGGACTAAATTGCATGAAATGAGTTGCTAGCAATTTTGTAGTTTTTTTTTTTGGCAAATCGACAAAAAGGATAGAAGATGAAAAGTTCTCATCCTGGATTTTTGGTACTTGAGCATAGTGTTATTCGATTGTCCGTATAAAACTACAATTTTGAGCAAAAATCCAGGATGAGAACTTTTCATCTTCTATCCTTTTTGTCGATTTGCCAAAAAAAAAAACTACAAAATTGCTAGCAACTCATTTCATGCAATTTAGTCCTAGGAAGGACAATTTTTACGATCAAAAGGATAATTGAAATGTTTTTTTGATAGTCTGAAGGTGTAATCTGTCGATTTTCAAGCAAATCGCTTGACAATTTCGACTTTTACAGCTTTCTCCTCTCATAACATTTCCATGAACTGACTTTTTCACTTCTAGGCCATTTTACGGTATGAAGGACGATTGATAGCAATTTGGGGAACGAGGGACAAAATCATCTTTATACCATCAGTTATCACATATCAAAAATCCAGGATGAGAACTTTTGTTTTGGGACATGTTTCGGGGTGTGGAAATCGGACTTTTATACAAAAATCACATTTTTTCGCATTTCAGCTCAAATTTCGGTATCAAGGACGATAGACCGGTACTTGAGCATAGTGTTATTCGATTGTCCGTATAAAACTACATTTTTTAGCAAAAATCCAGGATGAGCACTTTTCATCTTCTATCCTTTTTGTCGATTTGCCAAAAAAAAAAACTACAAAATTGCTAGCAACTCATTTCATGCAATTTAGTCCTAGGAAGGACAATTTTTACGATCAAAAGGATAATTGAAATGTTTTTCTGATAGTCTGAAGGTGTAATCTGTCGATTTTCAAGCAAATCGCTTGACAATTTCGACTTTTACAGCTTTCTCCTCTCATAACATTTTCATGAACTGACATTTTCACTTCTAGGCCATTTTACGGTATGAAGGACGATTGATAGCAATTTGGGGAACGAGGGACAAAATCATCTTTATACCATCAGTTATCACATATCAAAAATCCAGGATGAGAACTTTTGTTTTGGGACATGTTTCGGGGTGTGGAAATCGGACTTTTATACAAAAATCACATTTTTTCGCATTTCAGCTCAAATTTCGGTATCAAGGACGATAGACCGGTACTTGAGCATAGTGTTATTCGATTGTCCGTATAAAACTACATTTTTTAGCAAAAATCCAGGATGAGAACTTTTCATCTTCTATCCTTTTTGTCGATTTGCCAAAAAAAAAAACTACAAAATTGCTAGCAACTCATTTCATGCAATTTAGTCCTAGGAAGGACAATTTTTACGATCAAAAGGATAATTGAAATGTTTTTCTGATAGTCTGAAGGTGTAATCTGTCGATTTTCAAGCAAATCGCTTGACAATTTCGACTTTTACAGCTTTCTCCTCTCATAACATTTTCATGAACTGACTTTTTCACTTCTAGGCCATTTTACGGTATGAAGGACGATTGATAGCAATTTGGGGAACGAGGGACAAAATCATCTTTATACCATCAGTTATCACATATCAAAAATCCAGGATGAGAACTTTTGTTTTGGGACATGTTTCGGGGTGTGGAAATCGGACTTTTATACAAAAATCACATTTTTTCGCATTTCAGCTCAAATTTCGGTATCAAGGACGATAGACCGGTACTTGAGCATAGTGTTATTCGATTGTCCGTATAAAACTACAATTTTGAGCAAAAATCCAGGATGAGAACTTTTCATCTTCTATCCTTTTTGTCGATTTGCCAAAAAAAAAAACTACAAAATTGCTAGCAACTCATTTCATGCAATTTAGTCCTAGGAAGGACAATTTTTACGACCAAAAGGATAATTGAAATGTTTTTCTGATAGTCTGAAGGTGTAATCTGTCGATTTTCAAGCAAATCGCTTGACAATTTCGACTTTTACAGCTTTCTCCTCTCATAACATTTTCATGAACTGACTTTTTCACTTCTAGGCCATTTTACGGTATGAAGGACGATTGATAGCAATTTGGGGAACGAGGGACAAAATCATCTTTATACCATCAGTTATCACATATCAAAAATCCAGGATGAGAACTTTTGTTTTGGGACATGTTTCGGGGTGTGGAAATCGGACTTTTATACAAAAATCACATTTTTTCGCATTTCAGCTCAAATTTCGGTATCAAGGACGATAGACCGGTACTTGAGCATAGTGTTATTCGATTGTCCGTATAAAACTACAATTTTGAGCAAAAATCCAGGATGAGAACTTTTCATCTTCTATCCTTTTTGTCGATTTGCCAAAAAAAAAAACTACAAAATTGCTAGCAACTCATTTCATGCAATTTAGTCCTAGGAAGGACAATTTTTACGACCAAAAGGATAATTGAAATGTTTTTCTGATAGTCTGAAGGTGTAATCTGTCGATTTTCAAGCAAATCGCTTGACAATTTCGACTTTTACAGCTTTCTCCTCTCATAACATTTCCATGAACTGACTTTTTCACTTCTAGGCCATTTTACGGTATGAAGGACGATTGATAGCAATTTGGGGAACGAGGGACAAAATCATCTTTATACCATCAGTTATCACATATCAAAAATCCAGGATGAGAACTTTTGTTTTGGGACATGTTTCGGGGTGTGGAAATCGGACTTTTATACAAAAATCACATTTTTTCGCATTTCAGCTCAAATTTCGGTATCAAGGACGATAGACCGGTACTTGAGCATAGTGTTATTCGATTGTCCGTATAAAACTACAATTTTGAGCAAAAATCCAGGATGAGAACTTTTCATCTTCTATCCTTTTTGTCGATTTGCCAAAAAAAAAAACTACAAAATTGCTAGCAACTCATTTCATGCAATTTAGTCCTAGGAAGGACAATTTTTACGATCAAAAGGATAATTGAAATGTTTTTTTGATAGTCTGAAGGTGTAATCTGTCGATTTTCAAGCAAATCGCTTGACAATTTCGACTTTTACAGCTTTCTCCTCTCATAACATTTCCATGAACTGACTTTTTCACTTCTAGGCCATTTTACGGTATGAAGGACGATTGATAGCAATTTGGGGAACGAGGGACAAAATCATCTTTATACCATCAGTTATCACATATCAAAAATCCAGGATGAGAACTTTTGTTTTGGGACATGTTTCGGGGTGTGGAAATCGGACTTTTATACAAAAATCACATTTTTTCGCATTTCAGCTCAAATTTCGGTATCAAGGACGATAGACCGGTACTTGAGCATAGTGTTATTCGATTGTCCGTATAAAACTACAATTTTGAGCAAAAATCCAGGATGAGAACTTTTCATCTTCTATCCTTTTTGTCGATTTGCCAAAAAAAAAAACTACAAAATTGCTAGCAACTCATTTCATGCAATTTAGTCCTAGGAAGGACAATTTTTACGATCAAAAGGATAATTGAAATGTTTTTCTGATAGTCTGAAGGTGTAATCTGTCGATTTTCAAGCAAATCGCTTGACAATTTCGACTTTTACAGCTTTCTCCTCTCATAACATTTTCATGAACTGACTTTTTCACTTCTAGGCCATTTTACGGTATGAAGGACGATTGATAGCAATTTGGGGAACGAGGGACAAAATCATCTTTATACCATCAGTTATCACATATCAAAAATCCAGGATGAGAACTTTTGTTTTGGGACATGTTTCGGGGTGTGGAAATCGGACTTTTATACAAAAATCACATTTTTTCGCATTTCAGCTCAAATTTCGGTATCAAGGACGATCGACCGGTACTTGAGCATAGTGTTATTCGATTGTCCGTATAAAACTACAATTTTGAGCAAAAATCCAGGATGAGAACTTTTCATCTTCTATCCTTTTTGTCGATTTGCCAAAAAAAAAACTACAAAATTGCTAGCAACTCATTTCATGCAATTTAGTCCTAGGAAGGACAATTTTTACGATCAAAAGGATAATTGAAATGTTTTTCTGATAGTCTGAAGGTGTAATCTGTCGATTTTCAAGCAAATCGCTTGACAATTTCGACTTTTACAGCTTTCTCCTCTCATAACATTTTCATGAACTGACTTTTTCACTTCTAGGCCATTTTACGGTATGAAGGACGATTGATAGCAATTTGGGGAACGAGGGACAAAATCATCTTTATACCATCAGTTATCACATATCAAAAATCCAGGATGAGAACTTTTGTTTTGGGACATGTTTCGGGGTGTGGAAATCGGACTTTTATACAAAAATCACATTTTTTCGCATTTCAGCTCAAATTTCGGTATCAAGGACGATAGACCGGTACTTGAGCATAGTGTTATTCGATTGTCCGTATAAAACCACAATTTTGAGCAAAAATCCAGGATGAGAACTTTTCATCTTCTATCCTTTTTGTCGATTTGCCAAAAAAAAAAACTACAAAATTGCTAGCAACTCATTTCATGCAATTTAGTCCTAGGAAGGACAATTTTTACGACCAAAAGGATAATTGAAATGTTTTTCTGATAGTCTGAAGGTGTAATCTGTCGATTTTCAAGCAAATCGCTTGACAATTTCGACTTTTACAGCTTTCTCCTCTCATAACATTTTCATGAACTGACTTTTTCACTTCTAGGCCATTTTACGGTATGAAGGACGATTGATAGCAATTTGGGGAACGAGGGACAAAATCATCTTTATACCATCAGTTATCACATATCAAAAATCCAGGATGAGAACTTTTGTTTTGGGACATGTTTCGGGGTGTGGAAATCGGACTTTTATACAAAAATCACATTTTTTCGCATTTCAGCTCAAATTTCGGTATCAAGGACGATAGACCGGTACTTGAGCATAGTGTTATTCAATTGTCCGTATAAAACTACAATTTTGAGCAAAAATCCAGGATGAGAACTTTTCATCTTCTATCCTTTTTGTCGATTTGCCAAAAAAAAAAACTACAAAATTGCTAGCAACTCATTTCATGCAATTTAGTCCTAGGAAGGACAATTTTTACGATCAAAAGGATAATTGAAATGTTTTTTTGATAGTCTGAAGGTGTAATCTGTCGATTTTCAAGCAAATCGCTTGACAATTTCGACTTTTACAGCTTTCTCCTCTCATAACATTTCCATGAACTGACTTTTTCACTTCTAGGCCATTTTACGGTATGAAGGACGATTGATAGCAATTTGGGGAACGAGGGACAAAATCATCTTTATACCATCAGTTATCACATATCAAAAATCCAGGATGAGAACTTTTGTTTTGGGACATGTTTCGGGGTGTGGAAATCGGACTTTTATACAAAAATCACATTTTTTCGCATTTCAGCTCAAATTTCGGTATCAAGGACGATAGACCGGTACTTGAGCATAGTGTTATTCGATTGTCCGTATAAAACTACATTTTTTAGCAAAAATCCAGGATGAGAACTTTTCATCTTCTATCCTTTTTGTCGATTTGCCAAAAAAAAAAACTACAAAATTGCTAGCAACTCATTTCATGCAATTTAGTCCTAGGAAGGACAATTTTTACGATCAAAAGGATAATTGAAATGTTTTTCTGATAGTCTGAAGGTGTAATCTGTCGATTTTCAAGCAAATCGCTTGACAATTTCGACTTTTACAGCTTTCTCCTCTCATAACATTTTCATGAACTGACATTTTCACTTCTAGGCCATTTTACGGTATGAAGGACGATTGATAGCAATTTGGGGAACGAGGGACAAAATCATCTTTATACCATCAGTTATCACATATCAAAAATCCAGGATGAGAACTTTTGTTTTGGGACATGTTTCGGGGTGTGGAAATCGGACTTTTATACAAAAATCACATTTTTTCGCATTTCAGCTCAAATTTCGGTATCAAGGACGATAGACCGGTACTTGAGCATAGTGTTATTCGATTGTCCGTATAAAACTACAATTTTGAGCAAAAATCCAGGATGAGAACTTTTCATCTTCTATCCTTTTTGTCGATTTGCCAAAAAAAAAAACTACAAAATTGCTAGCAACTCATTTCATGCAATTTAGTCCTAGGAAGGACAATTTTTACGATCAAAAGGATAATTGAAATGTTTTTTTGATAGTCTGAAGGTGTAATCTGTCGATTTTCAAGCAAATCGCTTGACAATTTCGACTTTTACAGCTTTCTCCTCTCATAACATTTCCATGAACTGACTTTTTCACTTCTAGGCCATTTTACGGTATGAAGGACGATTGATAGCAATTTGGGGAACGAGGGACAAAATCATCTTTATACCATCAGTTATCACATATCAAAAATCCAGGATGAGAACTTTTGTTTTGGGACATGTTTCGGGGTGTGGAAATCGGACTTTTATACAAAAATCACATTTTTTCGCATTTCAGCTCAAATTTCGGTATCAAGGACGATAGACCGGTACTTGAGCATAGTGTTATTCGATTGTCCGTATAAAACTACAATTTTGAGCAAAAATCCAGGATGAGAACTTTTCATCTTCTATCCTTTTTGTCGATTTGCCAAAAAAAAAAACTACAAAATTGCTAGCAACTCATTTCATGCAATTTAGTCCTAGGAAGGACAATTTTTACGACCAAAAGGATAATTGAAATATTTTTTTGATAGTCTGAAGGTGTAATCTGTCGATTTTCAAGCAAATCGCTTGACAATTTCGACTTTTACAGCTTTCTCCTCTCATAACATTTTCATGAACTGACTATTTCACTTCTAGGCCATTTTACGGTATGAAGGACGATTGAAAGCAATTTGTTGATGATGAGAATAATTTTTATTTTAAATTCCATACTTTTGTTTTAACATCAATTTTTTTCATTGCGGCGAATTCAGCATTCAAAAGTTTTTGCGGCGAATTGAGCAAAAAGTTGGGCTGAAGATTTTGGGCTATCTTCACAGAAGTTATAAAAATTGTATAATAATAATTAATATTTCTTGCATATAAAAAAATGTACAACAGATGTACTCCGTTATCGAAACTACGAGTCATACCGGCAGAACTGAAGTTTCAACCGTCCTAACTACTTGGAGTTTGTGTACTGGCCACCAAAGTTCAGCAAAGCTTTAAAAAAACAACAAGAATTAGATATTAAATGGCAAAAATTTAAATATCAGTGTTTGAAAACAGAAATCTCAAATCTAATGGAAGCCAAAAAAGATACAGTAGTTTCGACTATGTCGTAACACAAGACGTAGAATTATTCAATTCGCTTTTGATGAAATCTTTTTTTAAAACTATTTAGCAAAATATTTATTCCATACACCTGAGCATATGACCTTTAAAAGAGTGCCGGAGAGGGTTAATATGTATCACCGACCCCCATTACTTTTGCAAAAGGAACATTTTTGCCTTTGACACCTATTCCTTCCGACCACTTCTTAGGGGAGCTCCCGTACAAATATTATGGTTTTTGTATATTTATTCCATACACCTGAGCATATGACCTTTAAAAAAGTGCCGGAAAGGGTTCATAGGTATGATTGACCTCCATTACATTTGCAAAAGGAATATTTTTACGTTTGACACCTATTCCCTCCGACCACTCCTTAGGGGGGCTCCCATACAAATTTTATGGTTTTGTCGATAAAACCGGAAATTGTCGATAAATAGGTAGCAAGTTTAAGCAAACAAAAACATCAAATGTTGGCTTTATATTTCATATAATTGTGTAAAATTTATATAAGTAAGAGAGTTCTAACATGAATTTTTGTCGCATTGAGGATCAAGCAGACCAACAAGTGCTAACATCAACATTGTATGATCAGTACTTTAGGCCCACCAAAGACTCAAAAAGTTATATAAATACCGACACCTGATCACTATCAACCACCCTACTTACCTCCGAGAATGACGTATTCTACGTCAAAACTGGGAAAACATTATGAGCAACACACCAATTCTGAGTCAGAGCCCATTAAGTCAAGAATAACAAAAAAATTATTCATCACCAAAGACTTCAATAAGGACTTCAAATCCGAAATACCGGAAAATTCAAAAGTAAGAAAAAGTAATCGTTTTAAAAAAACATTTCTTATAACAAATTTTATGATATGGATATTCATTATATTAATTTATATTTAGCTGCTTGTCATGAGGATAGTTCCATTTTGTCGAATAGTATTAGTGGAACTTGTAATGCAGGCGGTGCTACCATTATTGATTGTGTTGATCTTCCTCCACTTATTCCATTTAAGACAACAGCTAAAGGTATATACTCCCATAACAAACTATCAACTTCAGTGCACATATCTTTATATAATGAAACCACTGAATGTATTCTGTACCAAATTATACTTTTTTCAACAGAAAATGCAGAATCACAAGATTGTGAGAATCTTATGGAAAATTCTTCAAGTTCTTGGGATGCGCAGAGTGATGCCACGAAAGATGATGTGTTAGTTAAGACAACTAACAGTTTCCCAAACGGCGGTAGATTAAAAAGAAGTTATTATTTTATGGAAAACGAGACACATGATGATGAAAAATAATCTACGAGCGAAATAATTGGAATATTAAAGGATCAAAGCAGCGAAATGTTTACATTAAAAAGCTCTGTTCAGACGAAAATGTTAAAGTAAAAGAAAGCGTTGTATCCATTTTGCTGGCGCTCAATAAAAGCCATGATATTGCCATAAGAAAAGAGGAATCATTTGTTTACCCCCACGTACCGATGAAAACTGCAGAAGAAATCCAAATATTTAATGAGGAATTAATAAAACAAAATTTTATGGATCAGATGGTATGTTATTATAACTTCTTCCTTGTGATTAACAATCATACTCCCTTTTTTTAGACTATTCGCCTTTTTAAGTACCAGACAACATCGAGTAATAAAACAATTAAAAATATGTTTGAGCACTTATTTAGCTATGAGGCTTTAAAAAACTTTTAATGGTCAGGACAGTCTGGTCTGAGTAAAGGTAAATATCGTAGCAAAGAAATCATGTGTAGTTCACATTTTTTTAGACAATGTTGGTATTAATTGTTAATAAAATTTATTTTCATAATTTCAGCAATCGAGAAACTTGTGTTTGCAGATAATGCTGCCATAATTGCACTAACGGAAAGTGTTGTCAATTATAGGGCAAAAAATGAAAATGTTTTGACTCATGAATGTATAAAGAAATCAGTGTTTAAAAAACTTAAAAACGTTTAATTGCTTTTGCTTTTACTTTGCTGTGCTTATTGAAAATCAAACAGCAACAGCCAAAGCAGAAAGCACTATCACAAAAAAAATTGTACTCATTTTGCTTTGCTTTCTGAATCTTCGAAAGGCTAAGCAAAAGCAGCAGCACTAAAAAGAATTTGTTTTGCTGCGTAGTGCTACGAAAGCATAAGGAATTATTGTAGTGCTTTGATTTTCATTTTGCTTTTCTAATTTGCCGCAGCACTACGAAAGCAACAATTATGCGCTTTGCTTCGTTTTGCTTTCGGAAGCCTTTTATTTTCATTCGTTTGGCTTTCGGGATTTACTTGTCATCGTTTATATGCTGTATTTCAGAGACGCATGTCTACTAAATGTGTTCTACTAGTACTAGATGTGTTCTACTAAAAGTAACGAGAATATGGAAAAATTTTACTGATTGGTGGGAAAAAAGTACTCGATGTTTTAACTAAAATTTGCCCGATATTTTACTCACATTTCCCTGAAAATTTACCGATATGGGATCGTTACTAGTCCGAGTCTTAACTGTAATGTACCCGAAAAGTATCCGATGTTTTAACTGAAATTTGCCTGATATTTTTCTTACATTTCAATGAAAATTTACCGAAATAGTATCGTTACTGGCCTGAGTCTTAACTGTTATGTACCCGAAAAGTACCCGATGTTTTAACTGAAATTTGTCCGATATTTTACTTACATTTATCGGAGATTTTACTTACTTTCCTGAAGATTTATCGGAAAGTGTCCAAAAAACGACCGACTATATTTGGACACAAAAAACCGGTGAGTGCCCGATTGGTCTTCGTTCGGACACAGTGCCTGACCAAGGTGTTACAGAACTTGCACTTTTTTCGGTGCATGTGTCGGACATTTACCGACATGGGCACTAGACACATATCAGCTATTTTATGGACACAAAATATGAAATTGTTTCTCGGGCTCTGAATTGATTTCCAGTCGATGTTGAGATGAATTAGAGTTTACTTCAAGTCTACTTGTAGTTGAAATGGAGATGACTTAGAGATTACTTTGAGTTGACTTCCATTCGTCTTGGAATTGAATCCGTTGAATTGAAGGTGGTTTGGAGATAATTTGGCGATTATAACGAGGTGACTTGAAGTTTAAGTGTATTCGTCACTTGGTGCTGACTTGGAGTTGACTTAGAGTTTATTTTGAGTTGACTTGAACTTAACTTGAAATTGACTTGGAGTGGACTGTAGATGCTTCAAATTGACTTGGGTATGATTTGAGTGAACTTGATCGATGTCATAGTTCTAGAATTTTAATAAGAATACTGATTTCCAATTCTATTGCTGATTCGAGACTACAAAGTATGGATTATAGGAGATTATAGAAGAGATTATACTCCAGATACTTGATTCTAGAATTTTTTATTTCTATTCATTCGACAGAAAATCCAAATTTTGTGTTAACGAGAAATTTCAAGACCATGGGTTGAAGACAAAGAATATTTGTTCAAAATTATTGATTCTTGAATTAATTGAAAATTTTAGATACATTTCATATTTCGTATTTCATATTTCGTATTTCATATATCATATTTCATATTTCATATTTCATATTTCATATTTCATATTTCATATTTCATATTTCATATTTCATATTTCATATTTCATATTTCATATTTCATATTTCATATTTCATATTTCATATTTCATATTTCATATTTCATATTTCATATTTCATATTTCATATTTCATATTTCATATTTCATATTTCATATTTCATATTTCATATTTCATATTTCATATTTCATATTTCATATTTCATATTTCATATTTCATATTTCATATTTCATATTTCATATTTCATATTTCATATTTCATATTTCATATTTCATATTTCATATTTCATATTTCATATTTCATATTTCATATTTCATATTTCATATTTCATATTTCATATTTCATATTTCATATTTCATATTTCATATTTCATATTTCATATTTCATATTTCATATTTCATATTTCATATTTCATATTTCATATTTCATATTTCATATTTCATATTTCATATTTCATATTTCGTATTTCATATTTCATATTTCATATTTCATATTTCATATTTCATATTTCATATTTCATATTTCATATTTCATATTTCATATTTCATATTTCATATTTCATATTTCATATTTCATATTTCATATTTCATATTTCATATTTCATATTTCATATTTCATATTTCATATTTCATATTTCATATTTCATATTTCATATTTCATATTTCATATTTCATATTTCATATTTCGTATTTCATATTTCATATTTCATATTTCATATTTCATATTTCATATTTCATATTTCATATTTCATATTTCATATTTCATATTTCATATTTCATATTTCATATTTCATATTTCATATTTCATATTTCATATTTCATATTTCATATTTCATATTTCATATTTCATATTTCATATTTCATATTTCATATTTCATATTTCATATTTCATATTTCATATTTCATATTTCAGTTCAGAGTAGATGTTCGATTTCTATTCCAATGAAAATTGACCTATATATATACCAAAGTTCGCAATTCGCACTGTTGAACAGGCAGAATTTAAAATGTTAAGTCTTTCCTCAAAGTGAAAATGCAGAAAATGCATATTTAATGCATGACGTCACTGATGCAAGCTTATTTGACACCGCCAACAACTTGGAATGCCAAGAAAATTTCACAAAAGAAATATTTCAAGAACCTTAGCCTGGCATGCAGAGACGGACACACAGTACGCACAGACATACATGGACAAATAGCATATCATCCATACATAAATATGTATTGAGATAACTTAGCAATTGGCAACTCTATTCAAGCATTCAATAGCTTGGTCGAATTAATTCAATTTCCTTTAGCAATTTAATAAATTATTTCAGCCAGAAAGAAGGTGGAGAGAATACTCGTACATCAAGAGAAAAATGAGAAAAAAACGATATGCGTTATAGTGGAAAAGACACTGTGGAAGAGAGAAGAAAAAAATTAAAGAAATAAGGTAAAAAATGGATGGGGCAAATAGCAAATTTAAGTTAATCTTAAATTGAAACTCAACATAATATCGAAGGATATTTTTTTTTCTGAACTGCAGACAGTGTAGAAATCAATAAGCGTAAAGGATAGATGGTCAGCGGATCTAGGAGTAAGTGGGTGTAGAGTAAAGATATAATTGACTTAAATTTGTAAATAGTAGTAGAAAAAGTATTGGTGCAGTAAAATCAGGTTGATGTAGTTGCAAAGATTCCAAAGAGAGAACGAAAGAAGTAAAGAAATGGTAAAAATATGCTACCTGTCTGATGACCACAACTATACACAAATACAAGAACAACAATTGTTTGCTTAAAAAATTATTGATAAAAAATTAGTAGTAGCAGAAAAAATTGAAGTCGGAGTAAATGCAACAAATTTTTGTGAAAAAACCTTTTTTTGATAAAAATGCGAATGAAATTGAATTGAATTTAGAAGCCAGCTGATGGATCTTAGCGGAAGACAAGAATGGTGTCCGGAGAGGAGAAGTAGACAGGGGTGGAGTCAGAATTCTTTGTGTGTTTTGGTGAAGTTTGGATAAACTTTAATAAGGCCAGACTGAAAATATTTTTGGAGTAAGATGTAGCTGGTTAAAGTCTAAATGAAGGTCTATGGCAACGTCGCACGTTGGGAAAAATATGATAAAAACGCTCGCATCGCTTAAAAAAAGCTGTAACGTCTAAACGGTTAGACGTAGGAGCACCAATTTTTGATATTTTATTAAAAAGCATTAAAGAATAGTTGGCAGTACCTTTTCACTTTTTTTCGCTTTTAAATTTAAGTACCTTACACTTGGAAGTTTAGACTTTTACAAGCCTTATAGTATGTATAGAAATACTTTTTTTTTTTAAGAAACTAATTTTGAATCCTCAAAATATGTTTTAAGGAATTATTTTCAACTTGATAAAAATTCATCATAAACCCTTTAACCCTTTAACATGTTGTTAATTTTTATGCAATTTTCTTCTTTAGCAAAAAGAAGGAAAAGATGACTTGAAAGAACCATGAGATTACTTCTGTTCATTTTCGACTCAAGCTCAAATGTGTAAAAATTGTTCTCAGCTAAAGAAAATATGTTTAGCCCTTTAACGACCAAAGAACAGAATCTCAGAATATATATTCTAGTTATTAGTTTAAAAAGTAATCCACAGCCATAAGCTAATAAATATGGTAAAAAATTGTACCCAGTTGAAAAAAAATCACGTTTTAACCCTTATCTTCCTAATTAAACTTGAAAATTAATTTCAGCCATTTATAAAGGTATTCAAAACAATTATAGAAATTTTGATATTTAAAATTTCTTTCAACTATCCAATTACCTGCTTCTAACCCTTTTTACCCAACTCTAACTTCCTCTTCTTCCTCTGATAACATTGAGCACCATGAACTAGAACCTTGTGCACTGTGGGGGACGTGGACCACCATCCGTATTTTTCACGTATACCTCCACAGTTTCTTTGGTATATTTAGCAAATTTGTGCGGATATCTCATAAATCGTCGCTCTTATGACTAACTTACGTTACTATCTAGTGTTACTTTGGGAATAAATTTGGTAAAACAATTAATTGTTCTAACATCATGACCTAAAACTCAAAACTGATTTAAACTATCAAATAATTAGAATTCGTATTTAAAAATCCCAACAAGTTTTTCTTAAAAAAGGAAGCACTCTAAATTTTTATGAATACGTCCATTAGTTTGTTAATTTCATGCATGTAGCCTTTGTATAAGTCATAATCTTGAGTGAGTCACTCCCACTTTTTCACACGAAATAGTATTAATTTTTTTTTTTTACCATATATCAAATATTTTTCTTCAAGTTGAATAAAATCCATTTTATAGCTTGCTTACTGAAACGGGCTTTTAAGTGGGCGGGCCACTCCTCATTTTTGGCAAACATTTTGATATCACGTCTTATAACTATATGGCAAAATTTGTTGTGGCTTAAACACAAGCCATGTATAGTGTTTTAACTATAGCGGGTAATCGAACGTTTCAGCTTCAGTGCATACTCGGTAGTATAGGTTTAGTTTAAAGCTCAAATATTCGAAAAAGCGCAAATAGTCGCAAAAAATGTTGGTACCATCAGAAAGAAGAAAGTTTGAAATGTAGGCTCTGAAGATTTTTCGTAGATTTGAGTGGAATTAAAAAATGACTGCTTATTAAAAATGTCAAATTTTCAGGAAAAAAACACAA
Source organism: Pherbina coryleti (assembly GCA_943735915.1). Lineage (NCBI taxonomy): Eukaryota > Metazoa > Arthropoda > Insecta > Diptera > Sciomyzidae > Pherbina > Pherbina coryleti. The sequence goes on along the minus strand of OX030948.1, from coordinate 51,960,769 downwards.
AAAAACGAACAAATTCAAACATGCGTCACTGTCATGCGTCAAGAACAACAATTCTTAAAAATATAAATACACAGAACTAACCTTCTGTTAATAAGCTGTCATTGTGTAAAGTTTCATTAAATATTTTTTATAATTAAAGATTTTTTAGGCAATTTTATGGAGTGGTGTCATATAAAAATAAAATAAACAAAATTTTTTTCAAAAAAGCGCCATCTTTAGTTGACCGTGGAAACTACATCATATGATAATTTAACAAACAAAACTGATTTTCTGCATAAGGAATGTGTCTAGATTACAAAAAGAATTGAACAAATTTAAACCCCGTTACTTTCCAATAACCCCTAATACGAGCGTTTTGCCTCTATTTTGCCCAACGTGCGTCGTCTGGGTGACCTGTAGCTCGTTTCTGTAACTTTCTCACCGCAGTTCTTACAAGATTTTCTCACTTTGACGTCATTACGATGTCATTCTCACTTGCACTGTTGCTGTAATAAAATGAGATAAATCGGTCACCCATCTCGAATGTTTCAATTCTATTTTCCTAGGAATACGACAGCCAAAGTGTTTCTGTAATTTAAAATATGCGACTCGAGTAGCTTAAAGTTAATATTCTACCCACTTCACCTTTTTTCTGGTTCTGGTTTATCTCGAAGAGAAAATTTTAATTAAAAAAGTTCCAAAAAATTTCCCAAGTAAAATTCAAATATTAAGAATTAATTTAGATTAAATTTGTAAAAATTTTCAATCAAAGGACTACTTTACATCCTTAAAATCCTTTCTCGTTCCCGCCACTGTAAGATTGGACTCTAAAGACGAATTCTTGGCTTTTACTATTGAAAATGTCGCTGCAGAGTGGTAGTCGAGGTGCAGCACCGGTTCAGAGGTGCAACGACAATAAGAAATGACAACTACAGCAACAACAATATATCGACAACAATAAAATCAACAACAACAACAACAACAAAAACACGAGAATATAGAGCCAACAGAAGACGCTGCAAAATTTCTTTCTTTTGTATGTCGACAGAATTTCAATTTTGAATTATTTGCTTTTACCTTGTATTTTATTTTATTTTCTTTCTTTTATTTTATTTGACTTTATTTTATTATATCCACTTTTTTTTTTTCCTATAGTTGTCCCATAGAATGTAATAAATAAAATAAATAGAATTCAACATGCAGTTTTATAAAGCACACAAAAATATTGTTAAATTTTCTGAAAATTGGCCGTAGTTTGAGTAGGTATAGGTAGATTTTATATAATAAACCATATGAAAAATTGCTGAAGAAAGCATAAAGAGTTGAGAATATTTTTATTATTTTATGGATCAAAAGCAATACAGTCAAAAAACAAATTGGTCAAAAGATAATCCAAGGAGCTCAAAGTCACACTTGCTTTAATCTTAATGCAATAAACACATTGACGACGCACCACAGTGATGCGAAAGGGCATGCTAGACGGAAAAAAGTCGAAATCGAATTTTTACATTCTGAATACTTTAAACTATTAAATAATGTCCAATAATCTCAGGAATCATTTTTTTATTTACCTGCGCTTTCTACAAAAAATGCAAAAATACTTGAAAGTTGACCCAAATGGTGATTTTTTGAAATTTTTGCTTATGAGTTTTCTAGTTATTCTTAATTATTTTTTTAAAATATTTCCCAATATCCAAAATAAGTTGAAAATTGGCATACTTTATGAAAAAGATAGGATCTTTTAAAATAAAATATTTTCAATTACCTATATTTTAAAATGTTCGCGCTATAAAACGGTATTTATAGATATAACTGCGTAAAAATGAACATTTGGCAAAATATTTTGGAAAATTAAAAAAAAAGGGCCATTTTGTATTTACAAAAATGTATCTTTTATTTAACCATTATTATGTCTACTCTAAGTTCTAAAAGTGACAAGGTGCGCAAATGGCCAGTTGCCTTGTTTTTTAACCTGTTTGATGGTCTTTAAAATGCATGTATAAACTAGGACCTGACCGTTTAGTATGAAATGTATTCAATTTGAGGTCGACTAGACTGTATATGGTGCTTAAATATTCTCAACACATTACAAAATATTTTTACATTAAAAAAAAAATATTGTAATATATATAAAATAAAAAAAAAATATTTTAGCTGAGGTTTTTTTTTAAAAAACGCAAAAATTGGTAAAATATTTTGTAAAATTAAAAAAAGGGCAATTTTATATGTGCAAAAATATATTTTTTATTTAACCATAATTATGTCCATATCTTATTTAAGCTCTAAAAGTGCCAAGGTGCGCAAATGGCTGGTTTCCCTGTTTTATAACCTGTTTAATTGGCATAAAAATGCTATTTATTTTCATTTCAAAACCAGGTTTCAACTGTTTTTTATAATTGTGATAAGCCGATAACCCAAGCTGCTAGTGCTTTTAATATTCATTGTAAATTAAATTTATAACTAGTAAGCAATGATCTTCGACTGGGCCGAAATTAAAATAGCCCCACGACCGAACCAAAGTATATTCAAAGTCAGTTTGTATGGGAGGTAGGCGTGGTTTTCACCCGATTTCGTTGAATTTCATACTCAGAGTGCATATTAAATATCGAAGCTCATATGCTTCAATATTTCAAGTCCATCTATTAATTTTTCTGGAATTCTAAGACATTTTACCTTTTTCATAAAGTCTCTTTGTATGGGCGAGGTAGGCGTGGTTTTCATCCGATTTGATTCATTTTCCAACTTGACCTTTATTTTTCAGAGAAAAGTTTATATATCGAAATATTTCATAGCTTTTCTCATTTCTTAGTTATGCACTGTAACGAACCTCCGCTGGTTCTTTTTGTTTGCTGGGGTAAGCTCAGCGGGTTTCCAGGGTTCTTACAAGAAATTACACTTTGGTTTTCTTTAACAATTGATCTTTATTAAATGTTTGGCCTTTATCTTTAATACACTGTAAAATATCTGAATTTATATTTTTTGTATTGTTGATTTAATGGGCCTTATTCCTCCAGGTCTTCACGTCTGCGTCTCGGCTTAACAGGCGGGCCTACAAGCCGCAGCACTGTTACTCGATGAAAAAATGCGAACACGCGGGCTTACAAGCCACGGACAATGTTCTGGTTTGAGCAGGCGGGCATACAAGCCACGGACGCTGCTAACAAAAATGTGAAGACAGGTGGGCCTACAAGCCACCGACTCTGTCTACTGCTACTGCAGGGGGGCCTACAAGCCACCGACGCTGCTCTTGCCGTTGGATAAACAAGTGGGCCTACAAGCCACCGAAATGTTTATCTATTATGTTTGCAGGTGGGCCTACAAGCCAACGACTCTGCTTTCTCCGTTGGATAGACAAGTGGGCCTACAAGCCACCGAAATGTCTATCTATTGTCTTTGCAGGTGGGCCTACAAGCCAACGACTCTGCCTTCTCCGTTGGATAGACAAGTGGGCCTACAAGCCACCGAAATGTCTATCTATTGTCTTTGCAGGTGGGCCTACAAGCCAACGACTCTGCTCTTAATAAAAAAATATTTCACTTCTCACAATTTCTCACCTCCTCTGTCTTTGCCACTTTCCACTCTTTTCTTCGGTCGGCGTATTTTACTCAAATACTTTTTCGGTCCAATTGCACTCTCTGCTTCACTGTTTTATTATTTGTTTATATAATCTCGATCACTTGCACTCTGCACACTTTTAATGTATAACACATTCTGTCCTCTTGTTTTCGATTGCGGCCTATTTATACCATCGTCTTCTTGTTGTTTGTGATAAACAAGGTACCGCAATCGAAAGTTCTGGGCTGATTTTCCCGTAACCGAGGTCCCGTACGGTGCAGCCTTGTTGTTGTCTTTCATCAGAATTTTGTTTACATTTTGCCCAGCAATTTGCCTTCTGTTATTTTCTTATGTGACCCGCTACTTGACTCTGAGCAAGATCACGCCAGCTTTGCGCATGTGTTTGCGCACGTTTTGCATGTTTCCAACTTTTTTTTTTTTTACATGCGCCCCTTTCTCTCTCTTTTCCTAATAGAAAAAGTGCATGGGTGTTGTGTTTTTGTGTGTTCATGTGTTTAAAAAAATAAAGTGAAGCATAAATATCAACTGGCGGTGTTCACCAGGTGTCTTTCTCGCACCTTGGCCGTTGTGCGGCTAAAAAATCGCCAGCGATATTTTAGTCGTCACAGGACCAAAATAAAGTCCACAGGCATGGCAGCTACCACGCCCACTTGTTCAATAACGACGAAATTTTTTCCACTTTTTCGAAATTACATACACGACATCTACGTTTAATTTTGTTACTGTAGCTTATCTAACTCCGCCTGTTCTCACGAGCAGCCTGTCCAAAGCCAGGATAAAGGAGGATGGTCGCAGGCAACGGGTTCGCCCTATCCTGTGTAAATGAGAAGGGACTACCCAGATCCTGGAGTTGGTCGCCTAATTTGGGTAGTAGGTGGACCGATTGACATGATCAACGGTAGCGTATGCCTACGAGGGATAGCAATAATCTTAAAGAATTTGTTAGCACGGGGATAGTCGTTACTCTCGACAGACGTATTGTTGCAAGTCCCCACTGATACATTTTGCATTCGTCTCCTGGATAGTCTTATAAGTCTTATTAGACTTATAAGGCTGGTATAAACGATGTAATCAAGAGGTGTCAGATTGGGTACTCCGAGTGTGAAAAGTTAAACTTAGTAGCCTCGGAGTGCCGGTTTTGAAAAGATGGTGATATTGGGTGCTGCGAGTGACTGGGTGTTCATTTGGTGGCCTGTAGTACTAGATTAACAAGGTGTCAATAGGTGTGATTGATAAGGTGTATCAAGGAGTGTCATATTGACTAATCCGAGTGTGAAAAGTCTATCTTAGTAGCCTCGGAGTACAAGATTGATGAGGTGTCCCAAGGTGTGATTGATAAGGTGTAAAAAAGGAGTGTCATATTGAATACTCCGAGTGCGAAAATTTTATCTTAGTAGCCTCGGAGTACAGGGTTGATGAGGTGTATTCAAGGAGTGTCATGAGTACTCCGAGTGTGAAAAGGAATATCTTAGTAGCCTCGGAGTACACGGGTGTATGAGTTAACTAGTGCTGCAGGTGGCTAGGTGTTCATCCCGGTAGTCTCGAGTACCAGTATTGAAATGGAGTATATAGTGGTGACCTTGTGTCACACACAGTCAAATGCGATGTGATCTACACTGTAGCACGTCCAAATAGTGGTGGCTTTTTCCTTCACAGTCAAGTGTGATAAATGCAAATGTGTTGGTGTTGTGATAAATGCGTGTCGAAGTAAAGCCCTTTGCCCGGGGAGACTATCGATGGGCTGGCCCTTCGGGGAGTATCGTGCTGGCTTTGGTAGTTCAATGTCGCGAACAGGTCTGTGGATCGGCGTGGAGTTGCGCTATACAACCGGGTGGCAATGCCCTACATTGCAAGAGATGTTAGATGGGTCTCGATTTCCACCAATAAATGTGGATGATGACCCAACTAATCATCCATAATTGGTACTGTTGCGTTCCAGTATTGGTGCTATCCATACAGTATATTTATTAATTTAAATATAAAACTTAAGTATGGTGTGCAACCGGTGTTGAAACTACTATGACAGGGCGTTGGTCGCGTCTGGAGTTATGGAAGTGACGCCTAGGAGAGGTATGACGGACGTCCTAGATTCATTAGCATGGCACTGACGTCCTGAAAATTTATCTCCTAGGCATCAATTCCATGAACCTCGACCCCATTGCCATGGGGCAACGTGGAATAATTCCAATACGGCAGGTGTCTGCGTTACTCAAAATGGAATTTCTTTCTGTAGATTATCTAAGATATAGTGAAAAATGTGATTAAGCTGTATGGAAGCTGCCACGCCCACTTGTTCAATCGCACCGAACTTTTTTTACTTTTTGCAAATTATATACAAAACATCTACGTTTAATTTTGCTACCGTAGCTTAACTCATTTCTAAGCTAAAGCGAAAAATGTCATAAAGTTGTATGGCAGCTGCCACGCCCACTTGCTAAATCACGCTGAAATTTTTTTCACCTTTTTAAAATTATCTACAAAAAAGTTTTTTTGCATTTTCCTATGCCTAAAATACCAGAAACTACCAAAAAAATTCACAAAGTAATATTTTCCGTCTAACTTGTACCAATCGCATAACTGTGCGTACTATTTCTTCGATTTAGCTGGACAATATTCAATTTGTCAAACACAGATTTAAAATAAAAAATGTATGTTTTTAGTTTGTTGAATAGTGTAAAAATAACGAACAATGAGTATTTTTTACCTTGCCTTGCTCAAACATTTTTTTAAGCTCTCTGAACTTTGTCATTTTTAATTGAACTTTTCTTTGGGTTGCTAGATATTTAGAGGAGTACTTAACCTTCATCGGTCCCTAATTTCTAGAAACGAATAAGTTCCTTGTGTGTAAATTTTACACACTTTTTCAGGAGCCCTATTTTTATCGATGAATGAAATGAATGCGATCTAGTTGTTAAAAATTATTTATTATTCATAAACTCCAAAATTTTAGACCTTTTTTGAAAAAAATATTTAAAATATATATACTCAACTAACGGTATTTTTGCAATAAGGTTTTTATAGTACTTTGATGAAGCTTTCAGACAAAAAAAATTTAACAAAGTTTATAAAAAAGCAGCGAGATATTTGAATTTAAATTCACAAAATTAAATTTCTGAGAGTGTTTTTCTCATCTTTGAGCTCGATGTTGCATTAAATATATGTATAGTGTAGTAAAATTTTTCACAGTTGTCAAGACATGTTCATGTTTTTGATGTCAAAACAACAGAAATTTTTTAGTTTTACTAAATTTAAGAAATATTTTTTATTTTGTAAATATTTGCATATGTAACAACTAAAAATATGCGATTCTGTAAAATATTTGTACTACAGCACCATCTGGTGTCCAAGGAGGTTCAAAGAAGATACTGTCAAAAAACTCATCGTACCTAAGAACTACTATATACCAATTTTTATTCTAATCACATGAGCGGTTTGGGAGTTTTAGGTGGTTTTGCAAAAAACTTGTACTACAGTGACCTCTGTTGTTCAAAATAGGTCAAAAAAGATTGCAGAAAACACTCAACTTACATGAAAACCACTGTATAGCACTTTTAATTCTAATCGCATAAGCGGTTTGTGAGTTTTAGGCAGTTTTGTAAAAATTTGTAGTACAGCGCCTTCTGGTGTTCAAGGTGGATAAAAATTGATAGCCCGCAAACACGCACCGTACCAAAAAACTTCTACACACAAATTTTCATGCTAATCGGATGAGCAGTTTAGGAGGCTATTGCATAGTTACATACGTCATTTAGTACCAAAGCAATTCGATATCATAAATTTGGCCTGTGTGGCCAAATTCCCCCTTGTCTAATGTTCGCTCATATATATAATAACTACCTCTTGGGCCCATAACGTCTACATATCAAGTACCACTATCAAAACAACTCGGGAATAATAATGATTTCTAAAAAGTGGGCATATATATAGTTAGACCACGCCCAGTTTAAGTATAGTTGCTGACAGTAACCATACGAACTTGTTTACCAAAGTTTAGTCCAATACGACCAAAAAAGTCTTAAATATAGCATTTTTATTGATTTGTAGGCGGTAAAGGGGGTATAGAAAAAAGGGGTATGGAAAATTTTTACTATGCCTATATTTTTCGCGCAAATGTAAATTAAAGTGAGACTTTATTTAACAATTATTCCAATTTCCCTTGCAAATATTTCCCCATATACACCATATGTGAGCATCTGTATTTTTTCACACCTGTATTTTGAAAAAGTTCACTAAAATTCCTATACTTCATGAACCAATACACATACAAAGACCATTTGTACAAAAAACCTTCGTATTGATGTCACCTTTCATGGGAAATTTCCAGAAACAAAATCGGTTCACGCATTACCGAGAACATCAATTTCATACACAATGCAACTTATTTTTATATATAAGAAGATAAGATTTGTATTCCTAATAACAATATGCAATATATTATTGAAATTTCAGAGATATGCCTTAAAGTGATGAATATGTTTTGTATGTTTTGTATAAGTAATGATTTGTTATCTTTTTCGTTCTTTTTTCTGTATTCGTATTAGTGTTAAAAGTGTCTTTTGTAAAATAAAAACCAATATAACTATGTAGATTCGTTTTTTTTTTTTTGCTTTTTACTTTCTAAGCCTCTCTCTCTCCCCCCTCCCTCTCCCCCTTTGACGAATCATAGGGTCGCCAGATTTACCGTATGAAAAAGATCGCTCATGACAAAATCAAGAGAATGAACGTACATTCGAAGAAAAAATAAACCAACTTTCATTATTTTGTTAACAATACCTAACATCACTAAATTCTCTTTAGTGCTCATTATGCTGATCTTTATAAATAATTTTAAATATTATCTTATGTTGAAAATGTTTTACTCTGAAATAAGTCTTTGATTTGACTTAAGGTTTATAGTAAAAAAATGTTTTATATTAATAATTGTCTTTGAGCTTGTTTGAACTTTAGCTTATTTTTTGTGGTTGTGAAATGGGGTCAATTAAAGCTTTAACTTATCTACGCTCGTACACGAATCCGCACCCAATATCCAGAAATACACACGCTTCGCTCTGTTTCATTCAATCACCGCTAACCACACACAGATGTCCGTGCTTGTGGTGCATTTTGTTTTTGTATTTTTTTATTTTGTTTTTTTTTTTACTGCAAGTCGTTTGACCCAAGACTGTGTGTGAACCATTTTCAATGCTACAACATAAATACATAAATAAATAAAGCAACAAAAATAAACTGAACAAGCCAATCAATAAAGCCTACGTGCCACTCACAAACATATATAGATAGGCAAGTACCCAGTAACAAACACTGATTACTAGGAAGCGGTTATGAAAATTACCGCTTAAAGCAACAACGTTGCTTTTATAGTTACAGTTATATTTTATGACATATTTTGTTAGTTACAATTTTATACTTAATATACAAAAAATGTTAAATTTAAATGTGGCCATTCATTAATTATATTGAAAACAAATTTGAGCTTTAGGCTAAGTATGATGGCAACAAGACATTATGAAGACAATGAAGGCAATAACCAACAACAACAACATCGGCTCTGTATAGTGCAAATCAAATAGCAGACTAGAAATACTGTAATAATTTTTTTTTTCGAAAATGCTAGGGTGGCCTAACCCCTTAATAACAGTCATGAATTTTTACCGGGTTCACTTTTATTGTTATTGTTTTTTTTATTTGTTTGTTATTGCACACGCAGACAACAATTGCAATCCGTACTCAACATACAGTTATATACATAAATGAATAAATGAAACAACAAGTAATGTTGCAATAAAAGTTGTCAAGATGCGATTCCTTATTAAACAAAAATACATGCATACATACCATACATAAACACATACCCTTGCGCATAGTTTTATAGGAAAAATAACTTCCTGTAAATGTCTGTGTTTAAGTGTTGTTGTTTTTTTTTTCTGTGGATTCAATATCTGTTCATACAGCTGTGTCTTTTACAGCAAGTTCTCGTTGACTCTGCAGAATAAGGTTTTACTTTAAGGCCTTCAGTTAAGGGCACCTTTTGCCTTGGCGATCTAAAATTCAATACCTCGCTAAAAATTAAATTTCACAAAAATTATAAAAGATACCGACAACTGGGTTTTTTTACTGAATCGATAAACTCTCAAAATTTATCAAAAAAAATTACTGTTGTTGTTGTCGTCGTTGTTTTTGTTTTTGTATGTCATGTTAAAGTAGACTAAAAAAAAGGTATGTATGCCGCTGGTTGTTATCAAAAAAATTTTGTGCATCATCTGACAATAAAAAGCAAAACGGAAAAATATTAAGAACTAATGCCGTTATCGTCGGTACTAGAATATAGAGGGTCATACAAAAAATATGGGAACTGAAGCATTAAAATATTAAAATGAAAAAAAAAAGTATTTTTATTATTTAACTCTTTCAATACTGACTAAAACGCAATTATTCACTTGCTGTATATTTTCATCACATTATTTTTTTAATGCTATGCGATTATTTACGCATGCTTTAATTCCCTTATTCGTAGAATTCGTGCACAAAGAAACTTTTGCTTTGCAATTAATTGCGAAACGTGCTAGTTTAGTGTGTGAACAAGTTTGTGTTTTTAGTGAAATAACTAGCGATTTGTTTTTAAACCAGTGTCGGCCGACGCCTATGCACGCGTGCTTCGTGCAATTTCGTATTCTTACACCGACATAAAACTGGCTGTTGTGCTTTTACACCGACGCTGCCGATTATTCGTAGCAAGAGCGCTCAGTCGATGTTTCGCTTTTGGCTAGTTAACACCACGCTTCCTTGCGCGCAATTTATTACGTAATTTTAAATGATTACACGTAAAAAAATGTTCAACCAAATGTGGGAATTAGCATATTTTTTCTTTAAAAATTGTTTTGGGGAAGTGAAAACTTAATTTGTCAGAAGAAAATAGGGTACGAAATTTCATTAATTTCAATTCACTTTCATATACCTGCATTCATTTAGAATGCAGCTTAATGTTAATAATAAAAAATTTCTTTAATCCTCCTGCGAAGTAAAATTTTGACAGTGTAAGCCAAAGAGAGATTCTTTGCTCTCACTTGGGCGCACACTACTACAAAACTGAAAGAACTGTGTATGTATTTTTTTGGCCGACACTGTTTTAAACTCACTGAAAAATGAGGAGGTAGGTTAATATCAATATAAATAAACAGTCATCAACTAAAAAACAGAAATAATATATTAGATATGGTGAAAAAACTGAATCTGGGTCAAATGTGTCCCAGCAGCAACTTTCGCTATAATATATATGTGTCAATAAACAATAGTAGCTTAAGTCGGATTTTAATGTTTTGAGATATCTAAGTTCAAACTTTTTAGTCGCCATATAGTATATAGTAGGTTCTAAGAAAACTTCATTGGTTTTTGTATAATAACTTTGGTTTGGTTAACGCTAGAAGCTAAAGATTTTATGTGAATGTGACGATATATTTAAGGAATACAGCAATATAAATTCTGACTTAAATTGACTTAAGCGATTATTGCTTGTGAACACAAATAATTTAACAGAAATATCCAAAATGAGAACAAAAAACTTCCCCATATAAAAGGAAAATCTCCAGTGGAGGTTACTGATCAATATGAAATGATGATTGTCGTCAGTGTATACCTGGTCATGTTTTATAATCATGTACCCCACATTGCACATGTAGTGGTCACAAAACTTATCTTTAAGTTTATATATTTTTCAATTGACTGTATGTACCATAAATAAATAAATAAATAAACAAAGAACAGTAAAAGCCGGTACCGGTTTCCTTTTCTGTCATCAAAATTTGATATAAATGACCTAGACGGGACCTCTTCGTGCAAGGATGAAAATGGGAATCTAGTGACAGATATCCAGAGTACACTGATGATGTGGAGGGAACACTTCTCTAGGCTTCTGAATGGTGACGACGACAACAATCCCGCCAATAGAGATGATATCCCGGAAACCCCAATTGTGTACGACAGCGTTGAAGTTCCGCTGCCCGACCAAAGTGAAGTCTTGAAAGCTATCGCTCGGCTTAAAAACTACAAAGCCGCAGGAGCCTATGGCTTACCTGCTGAGCTCTTCAAGAGTCGAGGCGAAGCTCTATTTAAATGTATTCATGAGCTTTTTTGCAGAATATGGTCGGAAGAATGCATTCCAAATGATTCGAGCCTCAATGTGCTCTGCTCAATCTACAAGAAAGGCGATCCCACTATTTGCGCCAACTACCGTGGGATAAGCTTTCTTAATATCGCATATAAGGTCCTGTCGGACGTATTATGTGAAAGACTGAAGCCCATCGTAAACCAGCTGATTGGACCTTATCAGTGTGGCTTCAGACCTGGTAAATCTACCATAGACCAGTTAATTACGCTATAAAAACAAATCTTGGAGAAGACCATAGAAAAACAAACCGACACACACCATCTTTTTGTCGATTATAAGGCCGCCTTCAACAGGCCAATAAGGAATCATCTTTATTCCACCATGTCTGAATTTGGTATTTCTGCAAAGCTCATCCATCTTTGCAGATTGACACTCAGCAACACCAGCAGCACATTAAGATCGGGAAGGATCTCACTCCTCCATTCGATACAGATTTATGCTGCATATAATAGGACGGGCATGATTACTTACTTATAGAGCGTGAGTTTTGTTGGTCGAGAGAGGGCTCTGCTTCTCGATTGCCTTCTCAGCCCAAAGTAACACCTGTTGGCAAGAGTTATCCTTCGTTTTATCTCAATACTGACATCGTTGAAAGAGTCTATACTGGATCCCAGGTAGACGAAGTCCTTAACAACCTGGAAGGAGATGTTGTCAACAGTGATGTGATTTCCAAGACGCTGGGACTGTCTGTTCGTTGACACTAGGTATTTCGTCTTATCTGCGTTCACTACAAGAACCGCGTTGACTTCGCGCGTATTATAACCAATGATATCGATATCATCAGCATACGTCAGTAGCATAATACTTATGTAGAATATCGTGCCACTGCGTCTCAAATAAGCAGCTTGGATGACCTTCTCCATCATTAGGTTGAAAAAGTCGCACGATAAGGAATCACCTTGTTTGAAACCAGTGTCGGATCTACATATGGGCTAAAAGGGCTTTAGCCCCTCTTGGAGAAGTTTTTGTTTTGGAAAAAAATGAAAAAAAAGTAAAAAAAGACGTTTGAGCCCCCTTTGACTTAAAAAAGTGTAGTTTCAGGCCCCCCATCCCCCTTTGGCGAATCCTAGTTCCGTCACTGTCTGAAATCTCGTTTGGTGTCGAATGGAGGAGTGAGATCCTTCCCGATCTTAACTGTGCTGCTGGTGTTGCTCAGTGTCATTCTGCAAAGACGGATGAGCTTTGCAGGAATACCAAATTCAGACATGGTGGAGTAAAGATGATTATCGACTTATTCGACTGTCGAAGGCGACTTTGTAATCGACAAATTAGGTAGCCTTATGTGTTACATAACAACAAACTAACAGCTATTTGTTATATTGTAAGCGGTGCGCGTGTTCATGTAGTAGCCGTTCTCCGTAAAGTGTAATTGTCAAAATGAAGGTCAAGATTATTTCGCGCAAAAGGTGTTTTTACAAAAAGTATTTAAAAACATTTAAATTATTGTTTTATTATAAAAACAAGTAAATAAATTAAATAAATAAAGGCAAGAGGCTTAAAATAAAACATGTGTTTAGTTTGTCCAACCAGCCCCTAATGTCGCCTATAGATAGACTTTCCATAATTTTTTGAAATTAAGTCCGGGCACTTTTTGAGTTTTTTTTTGTGGGGGGAAGGGGGGGGGGGGTTATGAGTAGATTACATCCACAATTTTGCTTCACTTGTACAATTCATGTTTTTTACGATAAAGCTGTGTAAGAACCTGTTGATGTTTTCTTATCTTCTTTGATACCTTTGATGCTTTCAAATTATTAGGAATATTAAACAATAAGGAAGTATATAATTCATTTATATTTAATGAAATATTTAAAAATAAACAAGTTCTTTAAAAAATTATAAACTTAGAATGAATATAAAAAGTCACAATAAATAATTATATGAAAATAAAAATAAAATAAAAAAAGATACAGTATACCGTGTATACAGTAAAGAAGTGAAACTTCTTCTTTGTATACACTCTTTCTTTTCTAGAATAAGAACGATTTTAGTGTAAAGACTCGATTATGCAATCGTAAAGCTACGCAACGTAACGTGGCGTAGAGTTCTATCTGGAATAGAACCCATCGCTGCACTAGGGAGAAAACTCAGAGCGTAGCTTTATTGAAAGTTTGAGAGCGAGAGTATGATGGTGAGAAAATCAAGTGTTGCATATTCCGCATATTAAGAGAATAATTTCTTAAAAAGGGATTTTTTTATTTTACATAACTACAATGAGCGATTTTTTTGCCAATGGGAGCTTCAGGTGCATTTATAAATTTGTTTTTCAAAAATTTTTTTTGGCATATTAATAAGGAGTTTCACAGAACAATGTCACAACAATAAATCTACCTTAACTGTAAACTTGATCTTAACTTTAATTTTTATTTCTGCCTTTAAAACTAAAAATCAAAAATTACCGGCTATTTTGTACTCAAAAACTATGGGACAAATTTTAGTTATTATTTTTGCTTTAAAAAAATTAAGCCTTATAAATACTTTTTTGTTCAAAACTTTAAATGTGAAAAGATAACTAAAACTTTCACACACACATTATACTTACTATTATTAATAGTAAATAGTTCGATATAAAATTATATAACTAAGATATGTATAAAATAGTTATCTATTGAAAGAACTTATTCCAACTTTTCTTGCGCAGAGTGTCAAGTTGGCGTCATGGAATTGCAAAATTATCGCAACTTGCATTTGCGTAAACTTGCATAAACTTTTATCTTATATTCTTTCAGTTCTTCTTTGCTTGTAAAATACATTTTTAATGAAAAATCTATTCAAACAATATTTAAGGATACAAAGTGCATTAACCCACGATATCTAACATTCAGAGACATAAAGCTTTATGTTTAGAAGTTTAATTGCGTTTCTTCAACGTTAACTATGTCAATTGCCCGAATTTCTATAAGTTGCATTGAGCAAGGTCGTACTGTAGTTACTTTTTTCTCCATACAAACATTTTTGACTCTACACTAATAGTTCGGGTGTAGAATTAAATGCTAAGAAATTTTCGTTTCTACAGCATACTACGCTTTATTCAAGAATGATAGAAAAATAGATTTCGCATTGCGCAGGTCCGTTATGTTGTTTACTTTTCATTTTGACATTTCTAGCTACGAACAAAGTATTTTTTACAATCATGACGTCACGCTAGACCAAGTTTGTTTCTTGAATCTTTTGCCATTGTTTCATATTTGTTCACATTTTTAACAAGACTTGACAGAAAGCCATATCGTAAGCTCATATCGTAAGTCTATCGTAACGTAGATGCGCAGATCCTAGAAAATTATTTTTACTATCTGCGCAATCTATTTTTCTATCATTCTTGGGCTTTATTCATAAACATTTTTTCATTCGCTGCTCATGTTTGTAAGGTTTGTGTCTGAACTAAAGAAAATCTCTACAAAAATTAAGAATTCCAATGGATTTGCAATGGCCGCCACATAAAAAAAATGCTGTAAAGGGCGCATATGGAGCATGTCTTTGATATTAAACGAAAAGACAAACAAAAAACATGGTTGCGAAAATGTTTATGAATAGCGTTTTCTTGTTTAAAGTTACACTGCCTCTAAAATGTGTTTATGAATAAGGCTGTTATATTTTCCCGCTAGGAGCGCTGTTTATTTTCCCACTGGGCATCTACAGCAAAAGAAGTTTGATTAATTGGTATGTAGACAACATTTACATATGAAGACTTTAGCCCAGCATATAGCACGTTGGCTTTATAAAACAGAGATTGCAGGTTCGATACTCAGCGCTGACAAAGAAATTTTTTTCAGTCTTTTATACAATGTATATCTCTCTCATTCTATCTACTGTACAACATATCTTTCTTCTCTATCGTGTAACGAAATGAATTAAATTGACCTTGAAATTTCACTCCTCAATATTCTCATTCAAATTTCGAAGCGCCGCCTAAGAAGTTTCACTTCAAAAATAAAATTAATTTTGCACTAAATATGTATCAATGTGGTGCTACTTAGTTAAAAGTAGTACTAAAACACCTACAAAAAGAAATCGCAACATTTCGCAAATCAAGAAGGGTCAAAACAAATTAATACTAACTGCAAGCAACAATCGTAAATATAACAACGATATGATTAACAGGTCATTAAATTATTTTATTAGTTTCTTACGCAGGGTGTTTCAGCTACTTTCTTAAAGCTCACTTTGTGTTCACACGAGAACTTTTTTCTAAGAAAGAGATATTATAATTATTTTTTCAATTTGTTGGGTCCAAGTCTGGACAAAATCGTAAGTCCAGACAAAGTCCGCACACGGTTGAAAAGTCCGGACAATCCGGACTAAATCCTGACGTATGGCAAGCCTACCTATAGATAACATCATGTAAAACCTAGTAAGAAATGATCTTCGACTGGGCCGAAGTTAAAATACCCCCACGGCCGAACCAAAGTATATTCAAAGTCTTAAGAAATCAATGAAATGTTTATCTGTAAAAACGTTTTCGTTATATTTTTAACAGAAAATATTCGCTTTTGTTTTTTGATAAAGTCGCTTTGTATGGGAGGTGGGCATGGTTTTCACTCAATTTGGTTGAATTCCATACACATAGTACACGTTATATATCAAAGTGTATATGCAAAATTTCAAGTCCATACATTCGTTTTTGTGGAATTTAGAGAAATTTTACCTTTTTGATAAAGTCTTTTTGTATGGGAGGTAGGCATAGTTTTCATCCGATTAACATAGGTTGAATTTCAAATTTAGAGTGTATTTTGAACATCAAAAGTCATATGCAAAATTGCAAGTCCATGTGTTTATTTTTGTTGAATTCTAAGAGATTTTACCGTTTTGCTAAAGTCACTTTGTATGGGAGGTACGCGTGGTTTTCATCCGATTTCGCTCATTTACGAACTTGACTTTCATTTTTTAGATAAAAGCTTAAATATTGAATTTTGTGATGATAGCTTTAAAATTACGGCTGTAATGGTGATCACAGACAGACGGACAGACAGACGGACATGGCTAAATCAACTCGGGTGGTGATGCTGATCAAGAATATATATACTTTTCTATACCTACCACGCCTCCTTATGGGCGTTAAGAACGGAGTGACAAAATGAATATACCCCCATTTACGTTTTTTAAACGTGGGGGTATAAAAATGACGAACACCAGGACGAACACCAAAAACTTTAAAATTATTGTCTGTTCATATTGGAGTCAAGATGAATACATATTTGTTCTCAAAAAATGTATATCCCCGCCCATTTTAATTTGGGCATGAAAAGGTTAAGAGACGTTGATACTTCTAATTTTTCAAAAGATGTTAGCATGTTGATCAACCAGCTCTGAACAATTTCCTAGAAAATTTTAGGTGATTTGAACTGAAAACTCTAGATTTTCTTTATATATTGCTCCTATTGGGTCCTATTGCTCTTTACTTTAGGTGGAAGGTTTCAATGGCGATTTTTGATAGTAGGGCTGGTTTTTTTGTATTTTGATATTCTGCGAAGTTATAGATAAGATGATGAAAACTTTGTTTATCGAAGTAATGTAGTTGATATCACCCAGAGTTTCCGGGATATAACACTTTTTTTAATTTAAAGGGGTTTTTGACCCCCCCGAATGAATATTAGGTGACAATAATGTTGCCCAATTTTAAAAAACATTAAATTTGCAAAAATTAAAATCAAAATTTTACTCATTTTAAGAGTTAAAGGAAATTAACTACGACCCCATAGTAGGTATAAAATGTGAAGTTCGCATCAATAACTTTTCACTTCAATAAATTTGTGTTTTTTTTTTAAATTTGTTTAATTTTATAATTAATAAGAGAACTTAAAGCTTGTTGCACATGACAAGACTGAAAGCTTTGAAATGAAACAGCTCTCATGGAATGTAATTAAATTTCTTACCAATTTGTTGTTGTTTTTTTTTCTTGTATTATTTCGCTGGCAGAGGGTTTCTATCTAATGTTAATAAAATTGTTCTGTTTCTCATCATTTTCTAACTGCAAGCGACTTTGAGCAATAATTAAATGCTAACGACATGTAGTTGTTGCTATCGATGCTGGTGAGGATGCTGTTTTTGTTGTGGGTGTTGTTAGCGCCGCTAGGCTTTGTCATTTAATTCTTTTGCATGTTTGCAAACATTCAATGCTGCAGCTGCACATCGTTTTAATTGAGTTCAATGCATTTAATTCAATTCGAATGCCAGCATTCGACAACATCAGCAGCATCATCATCAACAACAACTACAACGTCAACGAGCAGTACTACACCAATATGGTTGTGTATATGTAGTATATGTATGTGTGTGTGTGTGTGTGTGTTTATTTTGTGTTTGTGTGCATTAGTCCACTCATGTGTGCGTAATGCACAAAGTGTAAATTTAATTAGTTTTAGCACCGAAATGTAGTTTTCACTCAAATAATAATTAAATGTTACGCATACGCCATGATGTTCTGCCACTCGGCAGAGAGGACAGTTGCAAGGAGAGGCAATATTTTATCGCCACTCCTCTGATTGCTTTCTTCAAAAGTTTCATTAGATTCATTCTTGTCACGCTTCAATGAAAATATTGGAATTTATATTATTTTCAGTTTCATTTGAAATTTCATTTGATTTTCTTCTTTATAGTTTCCTACTCCTGCTTATCTTGGCTCGTGCAGCAGCTCATAATTTTCAATATTTTCCACTCTATTGTCCTCGTCTGCTGCATTGTTTGTGCATCATTTTGGCAAATAATTTAACACATCAGTGCATTGCTAAAGAGTGCAGAGAAAAAGTAGAGAATTTTGCAAAGTAAGGCTTTGTTGCCGCCATATTTTCAATAAATGTCAGATGTTCAATAAACGTTAGCATTTTGCATTTTTATTGTTTGTTTTCTTTTTCTTTTTCTTTGTTTTTTTCTGTCATTTTGAGTTTGTATTTGTAGCGTAAAGACTTTGAAGTGATTTGGATTTCTTTTTTTTTTTTATTTGGTTTTTCGGCATTTTCGTTCAAACTGCTAAAAAATAATTTTTATATCCAGTTCTGGCTTTTTTGCTATGCCATAAATGCTTGCTATTGGCTATTGAGCTGAGCTTTGAGTGAAATTTTTTATGTATTTAATACAAGTCCATCATTGTGGCTTGCGGTTTGATGGTTCTCGTTCGATTTTTAACATTCAAGGCTATGTTTTTTTATTAAATTCTAAATCGAGTTCATACTTACAGTTGCTGCATTTTATTAAATGAAAAACATGATATCCGCTGAAAATTTGTGACGTCAAAATACTGCCCGTCATGCAGTAGGGCAGCTCAATTGAAGTTTTAGTCAAAATTTTTTTCCAATAGTAATGCTGTTTGTTAGACAAGGTTCCTTTTATTAATGAATCTTCAATTTTTGGTTTTGCTTATCAATTATTATTTATGAAGTTATGAAAATATTCCAGAAAATTTGTTAATATGTCATGTAAACTGTCATTAAATTTTATTTTTATCCCAATTGAAATCGAAATCTTTGGTAGTAATAAAATAGTCAGTATGTTCAAGAGCTCAAGAAAATGAACTTCGTTGAACAAGGATGAAATATTGCTACCTTTATACTCCAGAAGTAGCTGATCCTGAGGTACTGTTTTGAAAACACTGACTAAATCAAAGTGAGTAACATAACTGCATCCCATTTATATTAAATTAGTAGGCCAAGGCTTTCTCTTTATTAATAGTTTATCTTTATCTCTTTATAGAAAACCTGATTGAATCATACAATGTCACTTCAATAAAAGTAAAAAGTCAGCCGTTTGTTCTTCTTACTCATTTATAAATTTACAGCAAAAAAATTTTTCATTGAAAGTGTAGAGAGATAGAGCGGAAAAACTCCACACAAAAAAAAACAAAACCTGAACTGCTGAAGGTGGCAAATGAATCTGCTTTTAACAAAACTGTGTTGGATTATTCACTACATCAAAACTAATTTCAACATGCTGACAACAAAGAGAGTAGAGTAGAGAGCAATATAGAGTTTATTGAAGCTCTTGTAGCACAACCACATGAAAAGCTTACGATCAAGCAATGCATGGCAATATGAATGATTTTTAAAAAACTTTACGCTTTAATAAAAGATATTTATTATAAAAATTTCGTAAAGAAAATACCCCTATATCCTTCTGTAGCGAAAATGTCTTATTTTAAAACTTATTTCATAAAAATCGGACCAGTAGTTTTGGAGTTTAGCGGCAACAAAAAAATTCTCACTTTCAATTTATATAATAGTATAGAATAGAGTTGGGCAAATGGAGCACATTACGCACAGGCGCACAATATACGACAGAGCTTGCTGCTGCGTGCTAAGTGTGCTAGATGGGGGGGGGGTTGCCATGACTCGGGTGAAAAAGAGAAAAATTGAGCGAAGAACAAGCGAATAAGAGAGTTCCACTGAGCGCATTATGATTTTCGCTAAGCAGACTCTCATACAAGCCTTGGCACTTTTTTTTTCGGAATACAAGCTTGATATATTTTTAATTCAATTAGTTAAGGTAGGATTGAAAAATTTCAGAATTCCAAGCAATTCATTAATTAAGAATTAACTCAAACTAAAATTATTGTAAGCAACATATTATTTGCTCACTTGCTACAATTTTAGCAACTCTGACATAAAATTAATTCACTTCAAAACAACCCTAAAAAGAAATTCTTAATTTTTTTTTTTTGTAAATTCATAAAGTGACAACTGAAGGTAACAACGCATGTATTGTTTTTTTTTTTGGTAAACTTTAGTAACAATTTCGAAATCTTAATTGCTCTCAGTATCGACCAAAACCAATGTTGCTTGCTCAGTGATTTCAAATAAGGGGCATTTTATAACTACTAGTTAATATTCGGCACATAATGCAGATACCGGTTTTGAGTGTGCATTTTTTACTTAAAGCCAGAAAGGCTTTCAAAAATTTCAAGTATATACATACATGTCTAAAGAAAGTCATTATTCACTTATTTTTTTAACATCAATGCAAAGACCATTTTTACTTAAAAAAATATTTTCTTGCAGTTAAATTAAGAAATAATAAAATTCTCTATCACATAAGAGGGCTAACTTTTTCTCTCCGATATAATTATTTCGAGATATAGGGCTTCAAACATAAAATATGTTTATAAAAAAGATACAGTAGTTTCGACTATGTCGTAACACAAGACGTAGAATTAGTCAATTCGCTATTGATGACATCTTTTTTATTCCATACACCTGAGCATATGACCTTTAAAAGAGTGCCGGAGAGGGTTAATATGTATGACCGACCCCATTACTTTTGCAAAAGGGACATTTTTGCCTTTGACACCTATTCCCTCTGACCACTCCTTAGGGGGGCTCCCATACAAATATTATGGTTTTTGTATATTTATTCCATACACCTGAGCATATGACCTTTAAGAGAGTGCCGGAAAGGGTTCATAGGTATTACTGACCCCCATTACTTTTGCAAAAGGAATATTTTTGCCTTTCACACCTATTCCCTCCGACCACTCCTTAGGGGGGCTCTCATACAAATTTTATGGTTTTTGTTTATTTATTCCATTCACCTGAGCATATGACCTTTAAAAGAGTGCCGGAAAGGGCTAATGTGTATCACTGACCCCATTACTTTTTCAAAAGAAACATTTTTACGTTTGACACCTTATCCCTCCGACCACTCCTTAGGGGGGCTCCTATACAAATTTTATGGTTTTTGTATATTTATTGCATACACCTGAGCATATGACCTTTAAGAGAGTGCCGGAAAGGGTTCATAGGTATTACTGACCCCCATTACTTTTGCAAAAGGAATATTTTTGCCTCTGACACCTATTCCCTCCGACCACTCCTTAGGGGGGCTCTCATATAAATTTTATGGTTTTTGTTTATTTATTCCATACACCTGAGCATATGACCTTTAAAAGAGTGCCGGAAAGGGCTAATGTGTATCACCAACCCCATTACTTTTGCAAAAGGAACATTTTTACGTTTGACACCTATTCCCTCCGACCACTCTTTAGGGGGGCTCCCATACAAATTTTATGGTTTTGTCGATAAATAGGTAGAAAACAAAAACATCAAATGTTGGCTTTATATTTCATGTAATTGTGTAAAATTTATATAAGTTAGAGAGTTCTAACATGAATTTTTGTCGCATTGAGGATCAAGCAGACCAACATGTGCTAAAATCAACATTGTACGATCAGTACTTTAGGCCCATCAAAGGCTCTAAAATTTATATAGATACCGACACCTGATCACTATCAACCACCCTACTTACCTCCGAGAATGACGTATTCTACGTCAAAAACGAAAAAAGTGATTTTTACCTGTTTGCGATCATAGCAGCCATATCACTGATGCTATTGGCACATATACCTTCAAATTTTCATCTGACTCTCCTATACTATTTGCAATTAAATTAAAATTCATTTACTGAACATGTAAGTTTTTACAAGCATTTATGTGAAGTATGTGTTCCCAATAGTGGATTTTTTTAATTTCGCCATTTATATAATAAATTCGGGCAAATCGAAAAAAAATCATTACGATATTCGGATTCTATGGAAAATTTTACTATAGAAAATATTTTCGCAATTCGTTGTGGAAAAACTTGTTGAGTAGTGTTATTTGAAAGGAATAAGAATCTAAAAGTAGACTATAGATTCTTATTAAGATATAAGACGATTTTTTGCCGAAAAAAACAAATTTTATTCAAAAAGTCATTGGCTTATAAAATTGTCATCGTTGTTTTGGTGAATCCTTCTGCAAAGTCCATGCTGAGAAGATAAAGTACAAATGATAATTCATATCGACTGGTCTAAAATCCGCCATATTCATGAAAGTTATATTTATAAACAACTGTCACCTTTAGTGATAATTTGTTAAATTAATTAAAACGCAACACAATACCGTAAAAAATTAAATAAAACAAATATTTCGTAGACATCAAGACTTATCGCTACAACTCACCGCTATTTGCTACGAATTTCAATGTGTTGCTTGCTACACCACAACTTTACAGGTGGATAAAATTTAATTAATAAAATTCAGTTGGTAGGAATTACTCACCCTTCGCGACTCGGTCACCTACCACCAGCAACAATATAAAAAAAACAAACTTTTATAAATATCTAAATAAAATAAAACAATGCTTTAAAAACAAGCTGGTTGCAACACACAAACAGACACCGCGCAGATTTGCATCCCTTTATGACGAATATGGTGCAATTCATCATTGTTGTTGCTTTTAAGCAACAACGTTGCCACTAGAAGTTTGCTTCTTTCTCTCATTTTTATTGTTTATTTTTTTATTATTCTTAGTTTACTGCTTTGATATTACTTGGCGCATTGGCTATGAAGCAGAAAAAAAAAAAATAACGGAATGCATAAAACAACATTAAATGAATGGCTGTCAAGGATCTTGCACAATAATGGCAAAAACAACGCAGCACAATACAACAATGTTCAGTAACAGCTATAACAAGGACGAATAGGGCAAACGTGCACAAAAATATATTAAAGGATTTGCATTTGCTTTTGCTACGGTTCCCTTGCCACATATTAATAATGTGTTGCAAATATTTCTGACAATGACAAAATATGCCATAAGTGGTTAAGAAATGACATCTTAATGAAATTCTTACGAATAACTTATAACTGACGCAGTGTTGGTTGTTTATGTGACGTTAAATATTTGAAAATATTTGTAGTTATATTTTGGAAACTCGTATTCAACCGTTTCATTGGTAACATTATATTTTCTTGATGACCGAGGAATGCGAACAAGATATACCGATGGGTGCTGAAATGGATGCTGAACCAGTTTGAAAATGATGCATTTTACTTCGATACTCTGCCAAAAAAAAAAGGCCACCACAACGCAACGCGTGAGGGTCAAGGGGGCGATATTCACATGGCAACGTGTCTGACTGCCTCAACCTGGTGAGGCCAGCATTATCCATGTCGAACTCGTCTCAAGTCGACTCAAACCTCTACGTGGTGTCCTCAAGAAACAGCAAACTGGCAACCGTTAGTTTGACGGCTTATCTGAGTGGCGGGCTCCACCTGCCTTTCAAGGATTGTGCGTTGGGTTTGAAGCCCACCACGTTGGGTTTGAAGCCCACAATTGAAACGCATAAGAAATAAGATAAAAATGATCCCCAAATCTGTTGATGACTACCGCAAACGAAAAACTGACAATGATTTACGGATATGCACCTGGAACGTCCGAACCCTTAATGGGGATGGTGCCTCTATCCAACTGATAGATATCTTAGAAAGATACAAAGCTGATATCACTGCAATCCAAGAAATGCGATAGAAGGGACAGGGTTGTATACGGCAAGCATCCTGTGATATCTACTACAGCGGCCATGCGGAGAAGCACGAATTTGGATGCGGATTCGTGGTTGGCAAGCGACTACGGCATCATTTCCTGCGATTCACACCTGTGAACGAACGACTTGCCATAATCCGTGTCAAGGCAAGATTCTTCAATATAAGCCTGATTTGTGTGCACGCTCCGACAGAAGAGAAGGACAATGAGACCAAAGACAGCTTCTACGAGCGCCTTGAAGAGGCCTATGAGCGCAGCCCCCGCCACGACATAAAAATCGTGCTTGGTGACTTCAACGCCAAGGTGGGAAAACAAAATATCTTTGGTCCAACAGTGGGAAAGTTCAGCCTCCACGACAATACATCCGATAACGGAATGAGGCTGATTGACTTTGCCGCAGCGCGAAACATGGTCGTTAGTAGCACTAGATTCAAGCATCTCAATATTCATAAAGCAACTTGGCTGTCTCCTGATCAAAAGACGCGCAACCAAATTGATCACGTTTTGATTGACGGAAGGCACTCTTCCAGTGTTTTAGATGTACGCACGATCCGTGGTGCCAATATAGACTCGGATCATTATCTTGTCGCAGCCAAGATCCGTACACGCCTGTGCGCAACCAAGAATGCGCGCAATCCAGCACAGAGAAAGCTAGACGTCGAAAAGCTGCAATCAAAGCAAACAGCCGAAGACTTCGCTACTCGACTCTCACTCCTGCTTCAAGAAAGCACTCCTCCGATCGACGATATATGCGCACAGTGGAATCATATTTCCCACTCTATGCGTACGGCTGCCGAAGAGGTGATTGGCTATCACCGCCCTCGCTGAAACCAGTGGCACGACCAAGAGTGTCGCGACGCCACTGCAGAAAAAGATTCCGCCTACAAAGCCACCCTGCAGTCGGTTGTAACGCGTGCTGCTAAGGAGCGATACAAAGAGAAGAGGAGGGAAGAGAGACGCATTTTCAGGCGAAAGAAAAGAGAAGCGGAAAAGCTTGAGTGCGAGAAAATTGAGATGTATGGTGACAGAAATGGGGTCCGAAAATGTTTCGAAAAATAAGACGCCTGGCCGATGGTTTCAAGACCGGGGCTTCTTTATGCAAGGATGAAAATGGGAATCTAGTGACAGATATCCAAAGTACTTTGATGATATGGAGGGAACACTTCTCTAGGTTTATGAATGGCGACGACGACAACAATCCTGCCAATAGAGATGATATCTCGGAAACCCCAATTGTGGGTGATAGCGTTAAAATTCCGCTGCCCGACCATAGTGAAATCTTGAAAGCTATAGCTCGGCTTTAAAACAACAAAGCCGCAGGAGCCGATGGCTTACCTTCTAAGCTCTTCAAGAATGGAGGTGAAGCTCTATTGAAATGTATTTATGAGTTGTAAGAATGCATTCTAAACGATCGTAACCTCAGTGTGCTTTGCCCAATCTACAAGGAAGGCAATCGCACTATTTTCGCCAAATACCGTGGGATAAGCCTTCTTAATATCGCATATAAGATCCTGTCGAGCGTACTATGTGAAAGACTGAAGCCCATCGTAAACCAGTTGATTGGACCTTATCAGTGTGGCTTCAGACCGGGCAAATCCACCGTAGACCAGATATTTACCCTACGACAAATCTTGGAGAAGACCCTAGAAAAAAAAAATCAACACACACCATCTTTTTGTCGATTATAAAGCCGCCTTCGACAGTCCAATAAGGAATCACCTATACTCCACCATGTCTGAATTTGGTATTCCTGCAAAGCTTATCTGTCTTTGCAGAATGACTCTGAGCAACACCAACAGCACAGTTAAAATCGGGAAGCATCTCACTCCTCCATTCGATATCAAACGAGGTTTCAAACAAGGTGATTCCTTATGGTGCGACTTTTTCAACCTGATAATGGAGAAGATCATCCGAGCTGCTGATTTGAGACGCAGTGGCACGATTTTCTACAAAAGTATTATGCTGCTGGCGTATGCTGATGATATCGATATCATTGGCCATAAAACGCGCGAAGTCAGTGCAGCATTCTCCAGATTAGCGAAAGAGTCGAGTCGAATGGGTCTTGCAGTAAACGCAGATAAGACCAAATACTTAGTGTCAACAAAAAAACAGTCCCAGCGTCTTGGAAACCACGTCAATGTTGACAACATCTCCTTCGAGGTCGTTAAGGACTTCGTCTACCTGGGATCCAGCGTAAACTCTTTCAACAATGTCAGTATTGAGATAAAACGAAGGATAACTCTTGCCAACAGGTGTTACTTTGGGCTGAGTAGGCAATTGAGAAGCACAGCTCTCTTTCGACGAACAAAACTCACGCTTTATAAGTCATTAATCATGCCCGTCCTATTATATGCAGAACAAACCTGGACGTTGAGTAGTTTTGATGAAAAAACTTTGGGAGCCCTTGAGAGAAAGATTTTTCGTAAGATCTGCGGTCCAATCTGCGTCAATGGTGAGTACCGAATTCAATGAAACCACGAGCTGTATGAGCTGTATGCTAACATCGTTAAGCGCATTACAATCGATCGGCTAGGTCATGTTGAGCGAATGGAAAACGACGCTCCAGCGAACAAAATATTTGATTCGGTGCCCAGAAAACGCAGAAAAGGACGCCCACATTTTCGTGGGAAGGATCAAGTGTTGAATAACCTGACTACGCTTAGTGTTTCCAACTAGCGCCAGCAAGCGCAAAACAGCAATGGTTGGCGCAATTTCTTATACGAGGCCAAAACAGACCAACGGTTGTAAGCGCCAGATAAGTAAGTAAGTTTAACATGTAAAACTTAGATGTTTTGACGAAAAACCTAGCAGGCTAAAAAAGAAAATTATACTAGGTTTTTTGTTAATTTTGCATAAGCTTTTTTCTCGATGCGTATGGCCTCAATATAGTATATAGTATATATAAACTATAGACTTACAGGTTTATAGGTTATAGGCTTAAAGTTTCTTTGTATGAGAGATTCCATGTAGTACATGCATACTCCACTGTTGATCTTACTAAAGATATACATATAAGGTGCCAAATAAGGCCCAGCTCCTAATAAGGCCCACTTTGTATAAATCGTACTAAATACCACCGGACTTTGGTGAAATGTTATGAACATGTTCTAACACGACTAAAACTTAGTTTTATTGCAAGTGGTTTTGTCTGCAGTATACGCGTTTGCTTTTCTAGTTTGTTTTGGTTCGCTGGCGTGGTAAGTTATGCATTTGTATAAAATTTGTACTGCGTCACAATATTCATGTACGTTGTATATATAAAGGGTAGTTAAATTTTAAAGGCCGATGTTGATTTTGAATAAAACACAAATTATTAAGGAAATTATTGTCATTTCTTTTTATTATGATAATATTGGTATGGTTCAATTTTGCATGGAACAAAATATCGGCTAAATGGCCTCCGCGACCTCGGCGGCACACCTCCATCCGATGGTCCAAATTGTCGATGACGCCGAGGCATAAGTGAGGTTCAATGCCGTTAATGCGCCGAATTATCTCATCCTTTAGCTTTTGAATTGTTGCTGGCTTATCGACGTACACCTTTTCTTTCAAATAACCCCAAAGAAGTCCAACGGTGTCAAATCACATGATTGGCGGCCAATTGACATCGCCACCACGTGAGATAACATGACCATTGAATTTGTCGCGTAAAAGAACCATTGTTTCGTTAGCTGTGTGGCAAGTGGCACCGTCCTGTTGAAACCACATATCGTCCACATCCATATCTTCCAATTCGGTCCATAAAAAGTTCGTTATCATCTCACGATAGCGAACACCATTCACAGTTACTGTCTGACCGGCCTCATTTTGGAAAAAATACGGCCCAATGATGCCGCCAGCCCATAAACCGCACCAAACAGTCACTCTTTGTGGGTGCATTGGTTTTTCGACAATCACTCTTGGATTATCATCACCTTATTCTACTTGACATTTTAGAATCGGCTGAGTATTCTTTACAGTTAACATATATAAAAATAATTGATAGGTGCTTGTATCAGGATTTCTCTAAAAAAAGGTAAGACTAGCTTACGGGTTATTTTTAAGAAAACATTGGTAATATACAAATAAAAGGAAATAACATCAATTTAATTTTTCACATTGTTTTACATGACGTTAAACTAACTAAAATTATTTTTAATTAACACCATTTTGTTCGTTATTTTATTTTCTGCAAAAATCACTTAATGAAAACACAGCTTCTCTAGATCGGAATATATTAAATATTTACGAGCAGATCTTGTTTTTGCACGCATGTACGCATTAAAGTATCTGAAGTATAAGTTAAAAACAAATAAGCTTACGGGGTGTCGCTCATACAAAGTATGCGTGCATGAAGCATCAATATGCATGCTTGAAATTGGCAGTTTTCAACTTCTTTCAAGGACACACCTTCATTTTATATTGTTGAAAAGGTAATGAAACTTAAAAACCAATGAAAATAAAAAAAAATTATAAAGCCTATTGCTGGCACAGTATTAAACGTTGAAATCAAGAACAAGATAATTGACTGCAATTTTCTCAAAATTTTTATATTTTTCCATTAACCCTCACTTTGGCCCCAATCTTTTACTACGTAATCTGAAAGTATTAACATTTGTAAATATTTTTTTGGCATTATTAAAGATAAATAGAAACTCAAAATTAACATTATTTTTGGGTGGAATATGAGTATTAACACCTTCTAAGTCCAATTCCGGAAAAATTTCACGCCGCTTTTAAGTGGCTTAGGAGTTATAGGATTCGCAAGTTGGGAAAATGGGCCTGGAAAAGTTCTGTTTTTTTAAATTTCTAACAAAATCTAGCATTATGGGTATCAAGGTTATTCTGTAATCTATTCAAAAAGTTATTAACCATTGAAATCCATGCATTACTTCTTACGATAAGCCGTTTTACATATTACGCACACTTGACGGTCCAGCCCTTTGTGAAATAACCAAAATGTAAATATGAAGATCAAATTAACAAAAAATTTTTAGTTTTAATGAATAAACAAAACCAATTTCAATAAAAAATATACTTTTTTCATTAAATTAGCACTTCCAGCTACAATAACAAAACATGACATATTGTTATAAAAAGTCGCGCTGTTTCCACATAACTTCAATTATTCCTTTTCTTTCATAAATTCTGTAAGGGGGTTTTTGCACTTTGCGTATTTTTTGCATTAAAAGAATCATTGGTTATAGCACAGGTCATTTTGTGGCTTACTGTAGAAGGACCAATAATCTATGGGAAATTCATTATGACATGTCACCCAAAGAAATGCGAATCACACATGACCCAACAATAACCCCAACTGCAGCAATTTTCATAAGAGATGATGCTGCTTATTAGGGCACAGTTAATTTTTATTACATTATCAAAATATCTCACAAACTAAGAAGAAAAAAATAAAGATTTTGTGTTGAGTAAAAGCATAAAAAAATAAAATCTATAATATCATAAAAAGTGTTCTTTTGGATTTTTTTCGTTCACTCACGGGGTGAACGGGGCTAAGATTCATTCAACCGCTGAACCAATTTTAATAATTCTTTCATCCTGCTAATGGGTACTACGTTTTTGGTAAACCTTTTCATATATTTCATTTATATATAGTATATATCTTTAAAATTAAGAATTAAATAATTCATGCATTTAAATCCATGCTGACCATTGTATAAGCAGCTCAAAAAATTATTTATAAAACTTTATTTATCTAATATAATTTTTCCATACACCGTATTTTGTTTGATGAAATCTTGTCACCGTAGCGTATACGCAACATTAATGGGATATAATATTAATTAAAAATCACTCATACGCCATGGGAGATCTCGAAAATGCAACTCAATTAATTAATTTGGTTAAGAAATACGACTGACCTATTATTCATTTATGCTGACCTATTATCAGCAGACAATATTCTATCGATTTCATGTATTTTTTTTTTATTTCATTGATGATGGGGTGCCAACATCTCAATGTGACCTTGAAAAATTTAAACCGCGAATAAAAAATATTCTATCGCTGACCTATTACTGAAACTTACTGACCTTTACTGACCTTTTGCTGACCTTTTAAATGATGCAATTGGTCAGTCGCAATTAAACCAATGGGGTGCCAACATCTCGCAGCCGTTAAATACCACAAACTGACGCTGGGGTGAAGATAATTATTATAATAAAAGTTATATCTCTGTTTATTTGACCCGAATACAAATCTAAAAGGCCAACATAAAACCAACATCAAAATAAATAAAAACTACAAAAACCGGAATTTTTCTCCATTACTGTATAAAAAGGAATTTTACGTCTACACTTCCGATACTATCGAAACTGTGGGTTTTTAAATTAAAACTGTGCGGTGTTTGGATATATTTTATCCAAAAAATGCGGTGTTTTTGTGATTTCAGGTTGATATTGTATGTGTGACTGTTTACAGCTACAGGCGCGATATCGCAAAAACAAACAAAAACTGGAACAGAATTCAGTATTTTAGCAATACGTGTAGAAACAGCTACAAACGTTTACAGCATAGGGGTGTAAATTATAAAAAACCAATTTTTTTCTTTTTGGTACTCTTAGCCCACATAATAAACATAAGTAAATCACATTTAAAAACAGGTTCTTTTAGAATTTCGGGGGAGAGGGGGGTTTGAACCCAAAACATCTCACCAAAAGCCTTTTCGAAAAGTAACTCTTCTTCAATAAATTTTTTTTTTCTTGTAACACTGAATTGCTGTTTTTTCAAGTTAACAATGACTGAAAACCGGCATGATGTAAGCGAAGGAAATCATTATTTGCACTTCGAAAATTATGATGGTGGAGTCTTTATTGCCATTGACAGCTGAGGATTTTTGACCGACGCGGAAAATATTTTTGATGTTGGGCGAACTGATATTTACAGAACTGCAAATTTTTGAAATAATGCCTCTGAGATTTTCACCTTCAGAATAAGGCACACCATTTAGCCGCAGGTCGCAAGCAACTGCAGTGTTATCTTGCTTAGCAAGTTGCGTTCTTAAGTCTTCGACTTGTTTTGTTAGATCAACTATGTACATCAACAGCCTTAGTAGCTTCAAGCTCGGCTCTTAGAGCCACGACGTCGGATGCATTTTCTTCGAGACGGCTTACTCTTGTAGTGAGGTCAGAAAGCTCTCTCTTAATGTCTAAGACATTTCGGCGGAGCTCATCTAATCCATGGTATAATAATACAAGGTAGCATTGACAGTTGCTTGGGAAATCATATACTGTCAAAAAATATACTCAAAAAGAGAGCGCTCACAATCCGCCATTGAAAACACAAGCAATGTTGAAAACGTTGAAGTGAAAAAAACAACAACCACAGCAGCTGCTGATGTATTTCCACAAAAAGCTGTTTTTGACAGTTTATGTTTTCCTGTTGAAGAGAAAATAAGCAGTTGTCAATGCTACCATGTATTATTATACCATGATCTAATCATGATACAATAAATAGAGGTAGATGCAGACCTGACTGTGCTCTCTTTTAATACTGCCGTAACTGTCAAAATCCATATAAAAAAAGTTGTTTGCTTACATTTAATTTCTATGAACTTGTTTATAGCTTTGAGATTTTATATGCGTTGTCAACTTCGTGTTGACATTCGCGGCAGTACGCTGTCATCTAGCGAATCTACCTGTATTTATTGTATCATGCATCTAATATTCTTTTTTCACTTGCGTGAATTGCGCTGGTCAGCTTGTTATTAATTTGTTCGCTCTGTTTACTAAAACGAGCATCTAGCGTTTGGTTTAGCTTGACCATGAAAGAGTCCGATTGTGCTGATGAGTCATTCTTGCTAAGAGGCGGCTGGTTTGCAGTTGGTGGTGCAGGTGTAGTAGGCAATACTTTTACGTAGCTCTCACTTGTGGGTGGAGTGGGTGTAAGCGGGGGGGGGACAAAGAGAATTTCGTCGAGCTTGAAGACATCCCTTGCATTTGTATGGACGATTATTCTTTTACATAAAATCTATTTCACTTTTAGTTATCTTGACACACTGACAATGGAAGTATTCATTGCAGCTAATGCATTTTATTTTCTTGTCATCGTCCAAGTGACGATCGACTCTAGTTGAACAAATGCACGCCATATTAATTTGTATTTTAAATACTTAAGTTATCAAAAAATAAAAAAAAAGTTGGCGGGAGTTGCTGGTGTTTGTGTTTCTGTTGGTTTTGTTGAGTGTTCTTGTTAATTAAATAGCTGCTCCCAAAAGATAAAAAGAGATGGCACTAGTTTAAATCTTACTTTGTTTATGTTGAGCGATTTGTTGGTACATTTGGTACATATACCTTAAAGAAATTAATCATGGATCATGGAAACCCTTCGTGTTTCGCTTGATAAATAAACATTTTTCTATAGACAGTTAGATAAAGAAGAAAAATCTTCTTAGAGCAAAAGACAATCATGAGTTGTCTTGATTGTTTAAACCCTCCCTGTAATTACTATGACGATATCGTCCTTTGAGCGCGACTTGGCAACACTGCCTAGAAACTTTAGGCCTTGTAATGAACATCTGCCAACCCTTATCAGTGTCTATCTGTCCGCAATGTACTTTCAAAATTGGCCATAGTACGATATCGTCATATTGGACTCAAACTGAGCCTTTTTTGCGATTTTAAGTAGGTAAAAAAATTACATGTTTTTGTTGAAAATTAAGTATGTTTCCATATTATTATTTTTTTTTTTTTCATAAAAAAAATTGCTTTTGTGTTTTTGTTGAAGAATAATATTTAGGATATACGCAAACTTACAAAGTGACATGAATCACCTTAATAATTTTAAAAAATTAAATTTGTAAAAGCTCTTTAAAATAACTTTTATATATAAACTTCTTCAAAGGCTTAAATATTTTTAAAATAACAGTCTTGGAAGACTTAAATTTTACGTTTTTGGTTAAAAGCCATTTTGTTTAATTTTTTTAAAGTTAAAAGTCAATTTAAAAATTTTAAAGAGTTATTTTAGGGCCTGATTTATCTAATTTTTGTTCATTCCTCCAAAGGTGGTAAGAAACTTTGTCTTGAGATATCAAAGGAAAATATTTCGCAATTTGCTCTAAATGGAGTATTAGAGGAGTGCCTACGTGTTTAAACCTCTAAACCAAGCTTAAGCCTCTAAATACTATTGAGCTAATTCGTTCGAAATAGTTTATCTTACATTTCTCAATGAAAAGCTTTTGTTTCAAAATGTTGAAATATTGCCTTTTTATCAATGTTCATAATTAATTCATGCGATTCACCTGTTTATAGAAAATGTTTATCCATCTATGAATAACTCATTTAAGCGACCTATTCCTACCCGCTTATAAATAAAATTGTTGCCATATTCTAAGCCTGCCAGCATTTTCAAACAGCTGATTAAAATGACTCAGAATTACGAAACAAAATAACAACAAGTTTGCACTGAAAGCACAAGCGAAACAATAACAGTGGATATTAATTAAATTTTGAACAACTTTTTATGTTAACAAATAACAAAAGCTGAACATGATGCAAAAATATTTACCAACAAAAAAAAAAAAAAAATTAGCTCACACAATAGACATAAAACCTTAAACAACAATTAAACAACGAAGCAAGACTAAAACTATCGAATTTTCAAAGCATACTTAAACACTAAAGCTCACAAATACTGATACAAACGCACCATAACAAGCCAACACACGAAAAAAAGCCCACACAAAAACACAGTTACACACACACACACAGAGTGAGATAAAGTCAGACAAGTGCAGGTTAACTGAAATTCATGCTAGGCATAAAAACATTACGAACGCATTGGCGGGCACCCAAACGTGCACACAACGTGCACAGCAAGCAGCTCAAAAATACCAACATAAATACCGCTGCCACCACGACTACCACCATCGTCACCAACATCAATGGCAAAATTTTTAGCCTTCGACTAATTACACGCTTGGAAAATTACATTTTCCCACATTTAAGTGCGTGTACTTGTTTGTGTGTGTTTGAGTGTTGTTGCACCAGACGCGGCACGCTCACGTTTAGCTGTTGTGTTGGCCTTGTTTGTGTGTGTTAGTGCATTTAAATGCTGCCAGTTGGTAGCAATTTCCGCAGATAACTGAATGTGCGTGTGATTGGATGAAGCGTGTATATGGTTGTGTTTGGATGTGTGTGTTTGTGTGGCCTGTAAACTTGCAACTGCATTTATTTTGCTCATTTTGCCAAATTCTGTTGTTTTTGTTTTTTTGTAGTTTTTGATTAAATTTTTAAAATTATAAAACCGTAAAATATTTGGTCACACATGGCCTCAGTGGTTCGCTTTGTTGAGCATACGTTTTTTTTTAATGTCCCCTTCCGGGCAACAGCTGTTTGTATTGTTTTTATTGATTGATCTATCGTGTTGTGTAAGGGTTAGTGTGTCAAAAAGTTATAATAAATTTACAGAACAAAAATAATTTCCTTAAAAAATATAGTGTTTTTAAAAATACCAAAAAAAAAAAAATATAATTGATGCCCCATGGCTTAAAGTAATCACTATATATTCCATTTTCTCATTTTTTACTCCAAGACTGCGTATTATACAGATTAACTGCAAAAAGCAAAACATTAAAAATGTTGCTTTTTTTCACAATTGTTCCAATTTACGTAATTATCTGGTTACCGCTCGAGTGCAATCAGAATTTTTAATGTTTTAATGTGCGACCAAAAAACTTGAGCAGGCTTTATTTTAAAAGAAAGAAAGAAAAAACAGTAAAAAACCAACTAGGTAAAAAAAATAAATACGTCCCTCTTGCAAACCTTGTAAAACTTTGCATATTTTAAGGGTGTTGTTTTTGTTTTATCTCCACAAGGTTAAAACAGAGTGAATCACAGACACTCAAGTACTCTAAAGCTCAGGCACAAAGTAAACAAACACATAGGGGAGTTTGTTTGTGGCGAAACAGGAGAAGAAGAAGAAGAAGCAGTATGCGAAATAAAGCAGGTAGGTGTTTGCTGAGAAGTACTATATAGCCACGTGAAGTAAACTTTAGTGTACAATAGTCCAAAGTTTAATTCATCAAAATAAGATGGCAGAATAGGGTTGCCTTAAAATTATTTTATATAAATAATATTAAAGTGGCTGACAAAGTATGGTTATACGTAACGTTAATTTAAGACTGACTGTAAAACCGTAAAAAAATAAGACTAGCCAATTGGTTCTCTGAGTTTTTGATTGTTTTGGTTATACCGGGAGATAAATTTCTAATATCCCCATCCTTATCCCTATCACCAAGTAAGGCATATTATAGATCCACATCCGTAAAATGACATCCGTATCCCTCATAGTCGAAGGCGAAAC